>OZ005744.1:121446666-121610308 GCA_963930735.1 Dioctria linearis | reverse complement strand
AGCATGATACAGATTTGTATAGTTAAGTACGTTACAAGCACATACAAAATGTTAATCAGATATCTGAACCCTATCCCATATAAGAGCGAGTGTTAGTACCCATTCTTGACGTGGAGGACCTGGTATTTTTTGAGTTTCATTCCTGAACAGTATTCTATATATATAGACTATAGTTTAGAGGAGACTTTTGTAGGTGCTCCTCTTGGTTTCTAAATAAACACTTTAACAATTGTGCGGAATATTGTACACCTATAATGGACAATCTCTATTTATTCACTTCGAATTCACCAACGTCTGATTATTGCACAGCCTTTAAATAATTCTTACAAATAACAATAATAAGTAATCCAAACACACGTAAATATATATAATAAAGTATAAAACGAATACAACAGTGAAAAAACGACAAAAGTTTTCTTAGCTGAATCTTGATCTGAGCTTTAGTTAAATTAAAAGCAATGTCGCTGTTGGTGGTTAATGAAATTCTAGTCTCTTTACAGAAGAAGCGAATAAAAGCGGTAGCAAATGCTGATGATCTAGTCATCCTTATCTCGGGTAACTTCCTGTCGACGATTAGCGAACTTACCCAAACAGCATTGCAAAAGCTACTTAAGTGGGCTAAAAGTTGTGGTCTAGGGCTCAACCAGGCGAGGAGCGAACTAGTCCTCTTTACCCGGAGGAGAGTTATTCCAACTTTCGCTCCCCAAAACTAAGAAGCATTGACTCACCCTTGCATAGTGCACTGAATGTACACTGCTATTGTGAGGCCCAGCCTCCCCAAATACAAAGATTAAATTCCGAAAAGTACATATAATTTTCTCCTTTCACGTTTCCTCTGCTGAATATTTTATTGGGGGCACAGTCTCCGCCATACCTACAATGCCAGTGGTTTTCTTACAATTATAGTTGATTTTGAAGTTAAAATGCTCTACATACTGCATGACTGTTAAAATACTAAAAATAACTTACACTAGTTATATACATATATCACGTTAATATGAAATTTTCATAAAATTAAATAAACATTCCGGATGCTCTTTGAGGAAAATAATATACCTACCCTATACTATATGGAACCATATATATAAAAATAAATCATAAAAACAAGCACTTAAAAAAAAAAAAAAAAAAGAAAAAAAAATAAAACATGTACCTACTTAAACAGTAGAAGATAAAGAAGTAACGTAAGACGAAGACATTTACCAGGCTACTAATAGAAAAAAAAATGTTTTTAATAAAACTTATAATTAGAGAATAAACTAATAAATAATAATAATTATTAAGATAACGAATCTAACCTAGCCAATAGAATAAAAGTTATATTGAACAAAATAATTTTGTAAAGCCAAGCCGAACCGACCGAGACCCGACCCGCCAAACTAGTAAACGTAAAATACATTACATAAATTCAAAAATAATAAAATTCAAATCAGAAGTAATTAGCATATAAAAAAAAGAATAAGAAATAATACAATAAAACAACAACAAAAAAAAGGGGGTTGACCAGGCCACAAAAAGGTTTTAACACAAAAAAAAAAAATTTTTTTTGTATGTGGAAAATATAATCTAGAGCAACAAATAAATAGATATTAGCAAAAACTATGTTAGCTTGGAAAATAGGTACTTGTTAAATAAGTTAAAAATACATTAGTATTTAAGAGAACTTGCTAAAACTTTGTAAACCAAAACCGCAACCACTCAGAAAGTAACCAACCCAAGAAACCTGATAAACGAAAGGTACTAAAAAATAAAAAGTCGAGGCGATTTAGGAATAGTTTTTACGTTTTATTGAAAAATAAAAAAAACTCGACCAAGACACAATTTTTAAAAAAATAGGGGGTACGAGGAAAAATAAAACAATTTTTCTTAATTTCAAAAGTACATCAAGCATCGCTATCATCCTCATCCCAGTCTACTGGACCTCCAGCGGGGGGCGGGGTCGCCGTATACTTCCTCACGAGGGATGTTACGGGGGAAGAAAAGACCTCGTGACGTTTATAAAGACGAAGTCGAATTTGATAACAAGACCGGGTTGTGATCCAAAACTTGAACGAGGAGTCGACCTTAAAAAACAAGAGCGGGTGATTTTTTTTAAAGAAAAAGCAAAAATCGACAACGGTTGGTTCGGCGGGCTAATCGAATAGAAAAAAAAGGGGAGTTGTGTAAAAAGAACATGTGTAATATTAATAAGAAGGAAAGGTTAAAACGTTTTGAGAAAAAATCTTGGTAAATCTTGTAAATCGGAAGTGCGCGGAAAGAAAATTAAAAATTAGTAGATTAAACAAACAAAGAAAAATTGTAAAATCCAGTGTCCATAAACTGAGGGAAATTTTAATAAGAAATAATAAAAAGATTACAACAGTGAAAACAGAGAAAAGAGTGTTTGGATACAAATTCTGCCAGTACCCAAAAAGGTACGTTAACAATTGGCGCAGCCGGTAGGATAGAGGAAGCCTACTTTAAACAAACAAAAGTATAAGCGCTCGAAAACCCTCTATCCTACGAATCAAAAGGAGTTGAGGACGAAATCGAATACTGGGCAAGACACCCTACCCTTCGCTTGAAGTTGAGTCTGGCTTCAGGAGTATTTCGATCTAGTCGGCTCCCAACGCTCGGGGTCGGACAGCTTTAACTGCCTCTGTTTGAAAAACACGCAGCCACCCCCTCATCAAAGCACAAAGTGCCAACGTGGGACAATAGCGGGCTTCATCCCAGCCCAGGAACATAAGACGTCCACAGCCGAAAATTTCAAAGCGAAACTTGAAGGAAGAATCCTCAACCGACAATCAGCGATCCGGAGCTGAAAGGGACTTCGAAGTAGGCAACGCGCCCCCCTTTCAGCTTTTATACAGGGGAATTTAAGAAGGCCACGGGCCCCCCCCGGCAGCAAAAGAACTTCAATCACAAAAACCAGCGATCCTGAATTGAGAGGGACCTCGAAGAAGGCAATAAGCCCCCCTCTCAATTTGAACCAAGGGAATTAAGACGGCAGAAGCCCCCTAGCTGCAAATTCTACATACGGTGGTCCATGAGCGAGGAAAGCTCCCACCAGGAGACGCCGCCGGAAATCTCACCAATTCCACCCCAACTCCACAACAATCTTCCTCACCGGGCGACGCACAGGAAGATCCGTCCCGGTACGAAGGAGGCAACGAGGGAGCAACATCTGCAACAGAGGGTGCTAATCAAACACCCCCAACAAATTCAACAGCACCAGGAGTAACATTAAGGAGTGGGGACAATCCTTACAGGTCCCCCACAAGTAAGACCTTCTAATTTAAACTTAGAAAATTATTTAAAATATCTAGAGGGGAAAGTGCGAGACTCCTCCGAACTTTCTGTTGTACAGTGCGATTCTATCGATAAACAGCTCAAAAGGACCCGTGAACGGCGTCTTGAGCAAATCGCGCAATTCAAAGAAAGTACGGAAAAATTTAAAGAAAGCTTAAAGCAGTTTGGAGAACTCTCGCACTCTCCCGAAACAGAAATTACAAACATTAGTGTAGAATTAAGAGAAGGTGCCATTGAAGACAGTGTCAGTGATTCCACCGTGAGTGAAATCCTATGGAATTGGCTGGGCGACTCCCTTTTGGAAACCAGCATAGAAGAAACTAGCTCCCCAAAAGTATCAAACTTAAGCTTCAGAATCCCCAATATAAACATGGCAGATTACGCGAAAATCGCCAAGTTAACTGCCCAGCTCGTTCCCCTATTCTCGGGAGAGCAGCACCCAAAATTGAGCCTGGAGCTCCAAACTTTCCTAGGATGCTGCAGGCATGTAATCCAGTGCATTTCGGTGGAGGAACTATCGGCATTTTTGCAAATCTTCCCCACCAGACTTCGAGGCGAAGCTTACCAGCTGTTTGCCTCAAATATGCCTACTACTTTCAAAGAGGTAGAAGAACGGCTAAATCGTACATACCTGCCTAGGGAAACTTATCAGGGAACTGGTAAATAAATTAATTACTACAAGGCAGTATCCTTTGGAAAACCTCACAACCTTCACGGCACGAGTGAAACAAATGCTGGCACTCTGTAATGAAGCAGCAGAGTCCAAATATGGCGCTACAGCAGCCCCCGCTGTGAAAACACAGCTAGAAGACTTCGCTAAAAAACGCACTAAAAACAGGAGTCAATAACCCGTATATGTGCCAATACCTTCTGACCATGACAGACGGCACGGTGGATGACCTCGTACAAAGAGCGCTTGACATGGAGCGTCTCCAGCAAAGTGCTCTATTTCTGCAACCTCCAGGGCACTTTCAATTCAGTACAGTGCAGAACCCAATACCACAGTCAATAAATGCACCTGTGATAAGTAATCCGCAAGGGATTCTAAATAATTCGCCTGCAAATCATCCCATATATAATCCAGGCATAATACCATGCGCACAGGATACCTGGCAAAACAGTGTGCCCACAAATGCAAGCACCAGTACATTTCCATCACAGTTCACACAGGCAAATATAAAACAGGAGCCAAAATCACCAAATAGAAATTTTAATGTAAACAATAAAAATAATTATTTAAATAAAATTACTTGTAGTTTTTGTAATTTAAGAGGCCATATATATGCAGATTGCCTCAAACGTAAAAATACTCCGTACTGTGTGAACTGCAAAATGTACAACCACGATATACGTGACTGCAGAAGGAACAACAACAATATTAAAAATCAAGCAACAATGGTGGACCATCGAATCAACGCCCTAGAGAGCCGCCGAATCCCAATAACAATTCCAGAGTCTATAACGTGCGTAAAAAGTGCGAATTTTGTGGTCGTTCTGGACATGCAGTAAATAACTGCCAACAAAAACGTAAATGGGAAGCTCGGAGTCAGGGAAACGACGTACACTCGACCCAAAACTCCCCGGCTCGACTATAAATCCCTCATCTAATAAAATAGGGTCTCCTCAGCAGCCCGATTCCAGTGTCGCTACAGTAAAACTTCCCTTAGACATTGGCCTGAACGGCCAAACTAAACTAGTAGTAGACACAGGCGCTGAGGTTAGTATAATAAAGAAAAGGTCATTAAAAGATCTCAAAGAAATTAACCACAATGAGGCATGTACACTTCAGACCCCATTTGGTACCGGAAAGACGCTGGGAAATTGCCAGGGAAACTTCGTTTTCAAAAACAAAATTCCCTGCAAGTTTCAAGTCGTAAAGAACTTGCCTGGCCTTTCCGATGATGGACTTCTAGGAAATGATTTCCTAGCAAAAAACTGTAACGTTGAGGGTCCTAATAAGGCACTAAGGTTTCCTCGCACGGAAACTAATCCAGACGAATTTGCTTTGCCATTAGATTTTGAAACGGACAAGCCACGTTCTGAAAAAGCAGTCGAAGTAAGAACACTTGCAGAAGAGGTAGAGTCTAAACAGGCTGAAATATCCACCTGCAGTGTCTTCAAGGCTTCTCAAACGAGAAAAGCTGGCTGCCAAGCTCCAAAAGAGCCCAAGGAATGTGAAAAAGGCTGTCTGGGCGAACAAGAGACCGATGAAATCAGGCAGCAATTGGTTACCTTTAAGGAACCAATCTGCATACCTGCCCGCTCTCAAATTGTTGCCCCAGTCCCGTTACAAACTGAAGAAGAAATGCTCTGTTTATCACAAGAGATAAGCGATGGAGTCTTCTTGGCAAACAGTTTACTGTCATCTGGAGAAGAATTAGTGCTGGTCAGTATTCTCAACGCTAACAGTCATCAAGTAGTCATACATAGCTTAAAGTTACAGCTATTTCCCATAAACGACTACACAATAGTCCCATTAATGCCCACAAAAGACCACAAAAGAACTCACATTCCACTACCAAATTTAGAGGCAATATCAAACAACACAAGAGACGGAACTGAGTGTCTAAAGCCTGCCAAAAAGGTGCATATAACTCTTCCGTCCAAATCCCGAGGCATAAATCACTCTTGAACAAACAACGGCCATATAAAAACGGTAGCGAGTCGCTAAAGCCTATATTAAAGGTGCATATTACTCCACCGTCATACAACACAAAAAATCCTACATGGTCAAAAAGCAGTAGCATTGACGCGCATGAGTATCCCACACAACCTAAGGCAAAGACCACACAGGTGTACCAAACTCAGCCGTCAACAAGGCAGGAAGCAAATACCCTGTCAATTATTAAGAGCAACGAAATACAGCCTCAAAAGCAATCGCAAAATCCTCATCTATTTACAGGTCAAAAACCTAAAAGGAAGAGTAAGTCAAACCAAGGTTCAGCCGACAAAACGGCAATATTACAACATGTACGATATCTATACCCGGATAATGAGACTCCGGACGACCCAAAACAATATCCGCGTATTTCTAGGTTAGAGCAAGAACTCAGCCTAGACCCTAATTTAACCGCGGAAGAAAAAATTTCGATATCAGAACTCTGCGAAGAGTATAACGATATCTTCTTCCTCAAAGGTGACAAACTCACCTATACAAGTGCGATAACGCATAATATTCCATTGGTGTAAGATCAAGCACCAATCAATCAAAAAATGTACCGCTTACCTGAAACACAGCGGAAAGTCATTAACGAGCAGCTAAAAGAAATGCTAGACAGCGGGATAGTCCAGTCTAGCAAGAGCCCTTGGAATTCACCTCTACTAGTTGTCCCCAAGAAAGCGGGACCTGACGGTGAAAAAAGGTGGCGCGTCGTTGTCGATTTTCGTAAATTAAACGAAAAGACAATTGGAGATGCATTCCCGCTACCCCGAATCGAGGATATTCTCGACCAACTAGGTCACGCAAGGTATTTCACCACACTCGATTTGGCCAACGGCTATCACCAAGTCCTTGTCGACAAAAAAGATCGACATAAAACTGCTTTCAGCACAAGTTATGGGCACTACGAGTTCAAGCGTATGCCATTCGGGCTCAAAGGAGCCCCCGCCACATTTCAACGCCTAATGAATTTCGTCCTAACAGGCCTACAAGGCCTCGAATGTTTTGTCTACCTAGATGACATTGTCATCTATGGTAAAAATTTAAACGACCACAACGAAAAGTTGAGGAAAGTCTTCAATAAGTTGATAGAAAACAACTTAAAACTGCAGCCAGAAAAGTGCCAGTTTCTACGAAGAGAAGTTGTTTACCTAGGACATAAATGTTCTAGCGAAGGAGCCCTACCAGACCCAAGTAAGACGGCCTGCGTCCAAACATTTCCTGTTCCAAGAACAGTAAGGCAAGTCCAGTCATTTTTAGGACTTGCCAATTACTACAGGAAATTCATTCCAGACTTCTCCAAAATTGTACGTCCAATCACAAATTTACTCCGAAAGGATGTAAAATTCACTTGGACAGAGAAATGCCAAGAAGCATTCCAAAGCATAAAAAATGCTTTAATTTCTCCACCACTTTTAATTTACCCAGATTTTTCGAAATCTTTTAATCTCACTACAGACGCAAGTAACGAGGCTCTAGGAGCTGTTCTTTCTCAAGGAGAAGTCGGAAAGGACCAGCCCATTGCCTATGCAAGCCGCACATTAAACAAAGCCGAGAGAAATTACTCTACTATAGAGAAAGAGTTATTGGCTATTGTCTGGGCTACCAAGAATTTCAGGTGCTATCTTCAAGGCCGGAAATTCACGGTCTATACTGACCATAAACCTCTCAAAGGTGTCTTCAATGTGAAAGACCCTACTTCCCGTTTGGTGAGATTTCACCACAAATTATCTGAATTCGATTACAACATCGAATATAAACCAGGGAAGTACAACACTAATGCAGATGCAATAAGTCGCATCCCTCAAGCATTAAAAGAAGACAGTTTAGGCAATACCTTAACGGTAGAAGCCCTAGTCGACCACACGATGGACTCAGATGTGGAGGAAAACAATTCCACAAATAATAAGAGAAAGAAGAAATCCGCTCATTGTTTCGTCGTGACTCGAGCTCAGAAGCAAAAGGCTCAAGAGACATTAAATAGCTCCAGTGTGGAGACAGAAGAGCACACGAAAGCGGACCAAAACGAAATTCAACACACTGAGGCGGAAACACTAAACCCAGCATCGCTTGAGCAAAAAGTAAGTACTGGCAAGACACCCGAAGTTATCACGAGCGCTACGGAAATCCGAACAATCTTAAAAGATTATCACGATTCTCCATATGGTGGCCATCAAGGTGTCATAAAAACTTACAAACGCATAAGACGCAAGTATTGGTGGAGACACATGCTTAGCGATATTAAAAAATACACTAAAAAATGCCCAAAGTGCCAGACGATGAAAGCATCTCCACAATATAAAATGCCAATGGTTATCACGGACATCGCAGAGCAACCGTTCGACAAAGTTTACCTCGATATTGTAGGTCCATTAGACGAGACCACATCAGGTAACAAATATATCTTGACCTTCCAAGATAATTTAACAAAATTTGTCGACTGCTATGCAATACCTAATGCAGAAGCAGTCACAGTAGCGCAAGTTTTCTTTGATGAAATCGTTACGCGCTATCGCATACCCAAAAGAATACTCACCGATCAGGGAACAAATTTCCTGAGTGAATTATTCAAAAGAGTATGTAAGCTTCTAAAGGTAAAGAAGTTACAGACTTCGGCATACCACCCCCAGTCTAACGGAGCACTATAGCGTGCCCACAGGCCGCTGATTGAATACCTGCGAACAATCGTAGATGAAAATCCCAAAACATGGGACCAATACCTACGAACCGCTGCATTCGTGTATAACAATAGTGTACACGAGGGTACTAAACTTACCCCAATGGACTGCCTATACGGCTTCACAGCGGATGTCCCATCAAATTTAAAACGGGATCCCGAACCCGTTTACAATCATGACAGCTACTATCATATACTGAAGTATAAGCTCCAAAAATCATATGCCACGGCAAGAAAGAACTTATTGGCAAGTAAACAGCGCTCAAAGGGGTACTACGATAAGACAGTACGGCCCTTAACTTTCCATGTAGGAGACAAGGTCCTCATCAAGAATGAAAGCAGAAAACATAAGCTTTCCCAAATCTGGGTAGGACCTTATCAGGTAATCGCAATACCAAGTGATGTGAATACCACATTCAAAATTGGTAAGCGAACGGTAACGGTACATAATAACCGTTTGAAACCATATTTCGAATAAAAATATATCAAACAAAAATGAACCAGGTTGACTTGAAATTCCCACTATAGTATCCACTAAACCTCATTTCAATACCTCCCCATAAACATTTGCGGTGAAGTCACTCCACTGCCCAGTTTAAATCGGCACAATGTACGTACAAGTATGCTTAAAGGATTGTTTTCTTCTCCTGAATTGTCCACAGAAATGGCGCTAAAATTCATCATAGTTGTCCTCTTCATCCAGTACACAACTGGAGCAACCGTAATAACCCAGCTAAATGGCTCGGGTATATTTTTCGAGGACCTAGGAAATCTGATGGTATATCATGACACCTGGAATGTCCTCACCGAGATAGACTTGGAAGAACTAGATGCACAGATAAAGCTAGCAGAATATGCAGAGCACTTAGTGCATAAACTCTGCATAAATATAACAAACCCAGAAGATCTCTGTAACGTGCAGCAACTACACATACACGCTATTATAGACAGCGTACGAAAGCGCACGGAAACTATTAGGGAACTAGTACCAGGAAAACGCAAGGCCAGATCACTATTTGATGGAATAGGCAATGCCATGCACTATTTGTTTGGAACTATGGACAGCAACAACGAAAAAGAAATTTACAGCAGGTTAGAAGAACTTGAATCGAATACACAAGCCCTAGCCGAGCTAGAGAAACAACAAATCAGTGTGGTAAAAACTACCTTGGAAAAGATTCAAAAACCGCTGGCAATGTTAATAGACAGACAACAAAAAATAGCACACCAGATAAACGATCTCCACCATGTGGCCGATGATTTAACTAGGAGGCAATTGAGACAAGAGATTATATCAAGCTTATTGCTCCAAATCATCGAAGTTGAATATCGACAACAAGCCCTCCTGGATATAATAATGGCTAGTAAAACCAATCATATTCATCCACTCCTAATGTCTCCCAAAAATCTGTTGGAGATATACCGCAAGACGGCCTCGAATTGACCAAATGACCAAAATTGTCTATCTGTCCTATATCAGACAGCAGGAGCTCAGTCGCTCCTTATGCAGAATAAATTGGTGGTGAGAATTACTCTCCCAATTTTTAATCTGCCAAAAATGAGGCTACAACAGATTCAATGCTATCCTGTATCCAAGTCAGCAAATTACTCATTAATCCCAGACCCTGGTTATTCATACATAGCCAATAGCGAAAAAACTCAGGAATTTCTCTTATTAAGAGGCGATGACATGAAAAATTTCAAAAAAATAACAAGTAATTTGGAAGAAAACACGTATGTAGGCCGGCTGAACAAGCCTATAATCAAAGCGGCAACGTCCAACGAATGTGCCATTAAATTGCTATACAACCCTCTAAGTGAAGTGCCCAAATGCAAGACCAGAGTACAAATCCCACAAAAAGACATGCTGATCAAATTAAGTAAGCCCAATACGTGGCTATTTTCTTTTATCACCTCCACGGTGCTACACATCACATGTCCAGATCACTTTGTAATCTCGAAACTGGAAGGACAAGGTATATTAGAGATAACGCAAACATGTCAAGTTCAAATAGGTGACAAAGTGCTTAAATACGAAGGTCAGAGTAAATTTCCACTAAAAATTATCCAGCCGAATCAGTTTCCTGAGCTCAACCACTCTCTACTCAACGTAAACCTGACTGAAATTTTACAAGGAACTCAAAACCACAGTCTGGGGAAAATCGAAATCTTAACGGGAGACAATATCCATAAATCAATTTATACCGACACCCATTCGCTGGAAGAAATCCAAAACAAAATTATAAAATACCAAGAAAAGATATCAAGTAAAAACTCCCATATCCTGTCCACAACTTCTCTATCATTTACGAGCCTACTAGTTCTGGCCATAATGATCGCTGTGGCAGTAAAATATCTTAACCCTGTTGTCATCAAGATGAGACAACAGAGAAATCAACCACAAGGTAACCCCGAAATTTCATCAGAGGGAATTCCTTTAGAAGAGCGAACTCCTGCTCCCCAACCCAGTTTAAGGCGAGCCAGAAGCCTCTCCAAAACAAAATCAGTCCAAATCGTTTAAAAAAAAAAAGAAAAAGAAAAAAAAAGAAAATGGAACACTGATACTGTCAACATGAGCCACTTAATCAAAGTAGAATTTATAGGAAAGGTAGACCTGGTAAAGCATTCAAAGAAAATCTATGCATGTATATAACAACCTATGTATATGTAACGATTTAACACAAAAAAAACACAGCAATATACGCATATAGTATATAGTATAATTAGTTATAGTGCAAATAATAAAAGGTATATGCACACAAATGTACTAAAATTACATAACAAAATACAAGTTAGAATAAATAAATACCTATAAATAAAATCAAAATACATTATATTTAAATCTAACTGGATAAAGTAGTAAAATTAAAGAAAAACCATCTCAAAAGTGGACATAAATAAATAGAAATAAAATAAATATGAAAATATAGAGAAATAAAAAAAAAAAAAAAAAAAAAAGAGAGGGGCACAAAACTATGTTCTAACTGAACTGAAATTAAAACTAGAAAAGATAAAATAACAAAACTAAAGAAAAGGATACATTTGAAGAAAATAACAACTAAATAAAATCAAAGGAAAAGAGCGTGCCCAACTCTGCGAAATAACAGCAGAAGCAAGTTTAACCAGTTAGAAATCTAGGGAATAAGGAACAGACAAGCAAGCAAAAGCTTTACCAGGCTACTACCCACAAATAGAATTTTAAATTAGAAATTTATATATATACTAGTATGATAGATATAGTCGACACAAAAAATAATGTAGGTTATCGGGAAGTATTTTGTTTTTCATAAAAATTTTTCCTTAAAGATACAAATGGATTGAAAAAGTGAGACAAACAAAATTAAAGTAAAATGTAAGCCAAATTCAACATAAAAATGTTTATGTCCGAAAAAAAAAAAAAAAAAAACACACGACTTCGTTTTTATGATATTTTTACAAGACAAACTTCATATATTACACATCAGAATTTGGCAGAAAAAGGCTACTAAAGTGCCATTAAACTAGGTACATATGAGTATGTATATCTGAATAGTAGTTTAACTTCAAAATCCACAATATCAATTGAATGTACATCTATTTATTCGTGAAAGTGACTTATAAATAAAAATTCATAACCATAACAAATCCGGACGAAATAATTTTTGAAAACCTGTGCGAAAATAATCGTTGAAATATCAAATTCGATCATTTTTGTATGATTTCAGGGAATACACACAATTGAGCAACAAAACTTCAAAATAAAAAGTAATGAATCGATTCCATTTGTAGGCTCCACTCTAGTCCGTGTCTTCTTTATATTACGTGAATTATTTCCCATAGACTTTGAGGGCGAATCAATTTTTTTTTTCTGTGGTAATTTATATTAAATGATGCTTGATTACCGCATATTGCTATACCATAGCCTCTAACCCTAGGTAACTTCTCACATCATATTCAAAAATTATTAAAAATAACAACTACTAACGAAAGGAGCATACATGTCCCCTTTTCCAAAAATTTTCATATTATTCTCTATTACACCACAAAGAACGGATTATATAGACCAAATGGACAAAAAGCTTAATAAAAGGATGATCACGATTCCCACAAATACACGATACATATCTTAGGAATTTAGCTTACATTGTATGGACATATGTATATAACCCCTGTCCGCCTCGTAAATATTTCCTCCAAACGATATTGTTATTATTCAAATCAATGGGGGAGTGGATCACAATAAACAATTCTTTCAGGTACAGGAAGAAAAAAAAAATCACCCGCTCTTGTTTTTTAAGGTCGACTCCTCGTTCAAGTTTTGGATCACAACCCGGTCTTGTTATCAAATTCGACTTCGTCTTTATAAAATCTTACTGCCGCGTTCTCCACGAGATTTAAAATCCAACTCGGCTCTTGATCACTTTTGTCGCGATCAAGAGCCTTCGTTCAGGGTAAAAAATGCATAGTTGCATTTTCACCCTGAGAAAATTTTCATTTATTCTGGACTTGATTAAACAAGTCCAGAATATTTTTCGTTGGACGGAGGCTTGAAATTTGATGCTTTTATAAACATCACCACCGTCACGATGCCGCGGGCGTATACATACAATGTACTTTCGCGGCGCGCTCTTCTTGTCGCGAAAGCTTTTTTGTGATATGTATGTACGTTCGTACATACATATTGAAATTTTCACGACAAATCGTACTGAAGGTACGATTTGTCCTTTGCTTTATTTTTTAAAGTAAATATTTCTACTGGCAAATTTTGCTGAAGGCAAAATTTGCCATGGGAATAATTTTATTTTAATTTATGGAATGTGAAGAAAATTGCTGACGCAATTTTCTTCACGGATTGAATAGATAAGCCAACCCAGACTGAAATCCTCTATTACTGCATGTAACAGTGCGGTGGAATGCTTTAGAGAAAGCTATTCACCTGAAAAGTCTCTAAAAGATATGTCTAGGTGTTACAGGCTCTGTTCGTACAACACCAACGGCAGCAATGGAGATCATATTCCGGCGCCCACCCCTTGACATTTATGGGAAAGGTATAGTTGCGAAAAGTGCACTCAGACTTAAAGAGCCAGGCTTCTGGATAACTGCAGACCTTGGACACAGGAAATACCGAAGTCCTGTCTGTCGGGTAGTTGGGTGCTAACCACAGTGTTATTCTTACTGGGTGCCAGGTCACTGTGACATACATGGTAACGAGGCAGCTGATGCTATAGCCAGAAAGGGCTCCGATATGACTGCCTTCTTAGCGGAGAAACCCATAAATCGGCCCCTAGAATCAGTGAAGAGGATTCTAGACGTACAGGCATGTAAGCTGGCTAATCGCAGATGGGAGAATTGACCGGATGAGTGATTTCAAATTAAACTGAAAATTGAAAAATTATATACTGTAAAGGCTCGAGGCCAAAAAAAAAATCTGTCAACAGCCTTGCAGGAAAACCTAAAGCGAGGCCGACAAATATGTAAAAGTTATTTACGCTCTGTAATTGTCGTTGCCTTACAAATCTCATCTGGCAACGGTATTATATGAGGGTAAGATATAGTCAAGGATTTATGACCTTCTCAACCGTAAGAACAATACACCAAGAGTATTAGGGATGCATTTAATTGGGTGTAAATATTGTTTTATTGCAGGTTTACTTAGTGCCACGTATGTTTAAAGTAGTGAAGGAAGAAATTTGTATAGTAGGCAAACAGCATATTAACGTATTTTGAAGTTTCCAAATACTTAAGATATGTTAGTCAGGAATAGCTCAGGTACTTGTACTAGGCGTGCAGTTGAGTTGTGCATTTTGCTCACTATAAGATTGACTTAAAAAGTATAAGAAATTTTATTAACCATTTAATAGAAATGGATGACGAACAGTGTTTTTAGTTTGTGGAAGGAGTTCACAGTGAAGACATTTTGTGGAATATTACTCATAAGGAATTTAAAGCCAGAAACAAGAAAAATAAAATTTGGTTGCCAATTGGATCAATCTTTTATATTTCGGGTATGTTTCCCCTTAAAGTTGTTTAATATACATTCAATAACATTTATTTTGTAGACATTGAAGCTTATCAAAAGTTTAGAGCTCTCTGAGAAAAATTTAGAAGAGAAAAACAAAAAGAGGAATTTGAATTAAGAAGTGTTGCAGCTGCTAGAAAGTCAAAATGGTCTATAATGAATAACATGAGATTACTAGACGACTGCTATAAAAGAAGAAGGTATTTTTATTAGTATTCTTAGAGTCACGGCAGTTCAAGGATCATTAAAATCTCATCTTCATTATTGTAGTGTGTACGATACTTTATTGTGGATGAAGAAGTGTTCTTTGCAGGAATCATCAAATGGATTTTTGGTAATTTTAATTTGTTATTTCATCTTTTAGCTATATTTGTCAATATCAATTACTTTATAACAGACAGGAACAGTGGATCATGATTTGGGAGATCACATTCTTTCCGTGTATACGGGATCAACGACATCATATAGTCTTAAAATATCTGGTTTTGAGTAACTGAATAAGCAACATCATCAGTTGTACAAGATACAATTCAAACTGAACAACCATCATCTCAGAATCAATATATGGCAAAAGTACCATCAGCTTTTCGTCAATATGAATCAAGCATGCCAAGTATTAGACCAGTTTCAATACCTCTGATATCCCCACCAGCAGCTATGTCACCACACCACCATTGTTTCGATCGCCATCACCATCATGTAGACCATCAATTAGACCTACATGTTCTAGACCAACACTGTCGTCATCACCAGTGAGTACATCCTCTCTGGGGAAAACCTTCACCACGAGCACAAATAACTTAATAGATGCTGTTCGTGCAAGAAGTCTGCCGCTGCCATACGAAAATATTGTACGTTTCATTCAGCAAGCAATTATCGATGTTGGGCCAGAGAAAGCTCCACAATTAGAAAAAGAATTGATGCAAATTACATTTAAATATAAATATGGGAATTAAATCTATTATTTTTTATTGTGTTACTAATTAATTTAAAAAAAAACATAAGTTACCAGTTGTGGTAGTTTTATTTAAATTTTCTTACTTTTGAAGTCACAAAAACCTGAAAACGTAGAAATATGATATAGGATCGAATTTATGTTAAACTTCACATTGCGGTTACATAAAACTATTTAGGTTTTAATTACTAGGAGAAATATTATTCAAATAGTCTTTGAACAAATTCCTCCAGTAGGTTGCATCATTTGATGGACGATTTGATCCAAGAGTGTTGATGTCATTTAAGTTTCCGAAAGTAATCGAAGTATCGTTTGAATTGTTCAAACTGAAGAAAGGATCATCCGTAAGTGAAGCTTATCTTGTTTTTCGAATAAAGTTATGAAGAACAATAGTTGATTTTATTATCGATTTAGCTACTTCATGATGTGCCATAATTGGTGTGTGATAGATTCTGAATTTGCTCACCATGATACCGAATGAGTTTTCAATAGTACGCCGTGCTGACGTCAATTTCCTATTGAACACTTCCTTATCTGTAGATATATTTCTTCCTCCATATGGCCTGAGAATATTTCTTTTGAGAGGAAAAGATTCATCTCCCACAATGTAATATGGAAATAAAATTGACGAATTGGGAAGATAGTTGTCATCGGGAAAATCTAAATTATTTGACAGTAAATCTTTACCGAATTCAGATCCTCGAGCCAACTAAATACAACCATTTATTTATTTAAAGATTTGTATTACAAAAATAAAATACCATCTGCTCCTATATATTCTTCGTGAAGAGTTGCCCAAATTTGTTTCGTTGTTACCTTGATGATATTGTGAATAACGGACTTGGAAACTCTAAATGCATATGATAAGCTACTTAAATTCATCCCAGTAGCAAGGAATCTAGTTATATAAAAAATTTATAAAAAAGTTTCAATATATTCGGAGTATTATTAAATGGAAAAGGCCCGAATTTCCTAAGTGTTATTAACAATCTATCCTTTGCAGAAAGTAGTCGTCGTATTGAATATTTGGTTATTCGTGGCCCAACCGTGTTTAATAATTTTTCAAACTGTTCAAAACTCACTCTAGTATAATTGTAAAAAGACTCTTTATCATTTAACATCATTTCATTGACTAAATTATAAGAATCGCCAAACTGTTGTCTGCTTTTAAATATATCTCGAACCCATCAACTTCTCTTCTTATGGTTTCTTTCCGCATTTTCCGCGACTTGCAAAAATGCACTACTCATTAGCATATAATAATTAACATCCACTGAAATCATTAAAACGTCCATTTTTTTTATGCATATACCTACTTATTAAAATAATTTCACACAACCACAAAATTTTTCAATTCACTTCTCAAATGTAAACAAATGATAATCTGTCACATCATATCATTTCGAAAATCCGAATGAAACACACTCTCTATTGTGCATGCACGCTACCCTGGTAAAAGCTCACTCCACTCTACTCTGTCAATGCAAACGCTCCTTTATGAAAAAAAGTTATGTTAACGACCTTTTGGGCAAAAAATTGAGGTCAAATTGAAAAAATAGGTAAGAAGTTTTGCATACCATTAGCTTAAGACGGTGACCATACACCTTGCAATTTTGAAATATATGGGGTGCTTTGTGAAAACATAGCTTAATTTCTTAATAACCTGTAACTCTGGAACGATTGTTGTGCCCCCCCCCCCCCGCCTGATAAATAATTTTTTGTTTGCCTCGGTGAATACTATCACCTCTATGGACCACCAGGGAGTAAACAACCTATATGTTGGGTCGAAATTAACAGGGTATTTACCGACAGTCTCTTAAGTGATAAGCGATATTTAAATAAATTAACAAGAAATAATGATTTTTTTTTATATCTATTTGTTTCGTGATAATTATGTGTATGTCTACACATATTTTAATTTTGTTTTCAAAAAGAGAGTCTGACTCTTGCGTAGGTGTAAAAAAAACTGGTTTAACATATAGAAAGAATAAAAAAACCAAATTCAATTAACGGAATTTTTTTTCATCTAGATATTATATACATGTGAAAATACTTACGATAGAATGGCTTCAATCAGTGGCGTATTTAGGAATAATGTCTAGGGGGAGGGCGCGGCTGGGATTTGACATCAGCTCGCGCATTTTTTTTTTCAAATATAAAATGTATATAGTGAAAAACAGTAACACTTCCTTACAGCATGATCTTAAAATTACCTTGATTTGTGCTAATTATATGGTCAAAATTTCAATATCATCATCATCATCATTACAATAAATTTAAAATCGACTTCATTCATAGAAGAGTCAATAGAACTAAAACTCAGATCAAATTGAACCGCGTGTTGGTCAACTTGGAAGAACAGCTTGCTTTGGTGAACTTTGAACCTCACTACATTCTGATTTGGACTGTTACTTTCTATCGCCCCGTGAAGTTGTTGCTTAACAATCGCATGAATATGCGATGACTTAAGCTTCTTACATCTTTTACATTTTTATACCTTCCCACTATGCTTTACGCGTACAAAAACATTTAAATTTGCGCCTTTCTGCAAAAATTAATCAATCGAGTTAGAACAAATGCATGTCCAGCGAGATCAATCGAATTAAATTCCATAGATTTTATGAGAAGTTTCTGGATAATTTGTAGAGTATAAATATAGCACTTGTCATAGCTAGGAGCAAGTCTTGCCTGAGACGGTTCATTGAATACAAGTGTAAAGTGAAAGTGTTCTAATTGGATTGCGATAATTTGAATTAAAGTATGTACCAGCAATAATTAAAGTAGAGTTGAGTGGTAATTGTTTCTAAATTTTATAAAAGTAAACAGTAGAGTGAAATAAGAAAGCTTGTGAATTATAAATGAAATCTTGTGCTTTGAATGACAAACTAAGCCCACACGCTCACAGCAATACAATATACACTTTATTCAAGAGGCGCCTCAAAAGTATCATAAAAACTTGAAAGAGCTTGAAGCATCTTATACAAGGCACAAATCTCGGAGCTTCTTGAAGTATTCGCAATTTATTGTGTGACATATATGGTATCTATAGTTAGTAAATTGTAGAATATTTACACGAAGAGAAACGATTATTATCTTTGTAGAATCGAAGATCAACATCGAAAATTATCGTGCTGATCACGTATAACTATTCTGTTTTGCGGATCAGAGCCAAAGTTAGTACGTAACCGAAGATCTTAAGACACAGATCAGCTTGTACGATAGTATTTTATTGTGAATAAATTGTAATGCATAATACATTAGTATTACTATTATTTTCATAATGTTGCTTGGGTGGATACTTTTAGTTTTATTTAATTTTTCTGATGTGTATGCTCGTAAGCGATTTTAGTGATCCGTTGATTTCGAGGTGATATCAATTTTAATCTTCCATATTTTATGTAGAGAATGGTAGTGCCTGTAAAACAGCGATCGATGAAAATGGAACATGTGTCCCAGTTGACGAGTGTACGATCATATTAGACATCCTGAACTATACTTCTCAATCTTTACCAAATAAAACACTTGAATACCTGAAGAAGAGCTATTGCAAATCTGAAAGTGAACAGGTATTGTAGTTTTAATGTATTTATTTATAAACTATAAATTAATATACACATACCTAGTTGATAAAATCTTAACCTAGCGGGTAGCTGTTTTTTTGAAGATATCCAGAATCATGATAAAGTATTAGGAAGGGGGCCATTTTATATATTATATGACTTTAAAAATGTGATCTTCCGTTTGTAGTTTTAAGCCTTCTACATATAAAAGCACAGTCATATTTATGTGTACCTACTGATATAAGTTAAATTTCTTCTAAGGCATCGTTCACGTACATACATAAATATCATATGCACAGATATTTAATAGGTTTCAAAATTTTACCGGAGGAGTGAAAGCATTATAACAGACTTATTCGGACCTAGAAATATGAACTGGCATGTTTATTAACAGGTGATAATGCTGATTTAGTGCCAATCACAGCTGTCTTCGAACTCATAATAACTAAATAGTTCTTTATAATTTAGTAAAAAATTTCGAAAAACAGGTTTACTTTATTAAATGAAAAGTCGAAAGCGTGTTGCGCAAATGAGGAAAAATTTTATTACCACTCCCGGACATGGTTTTCAACCGGTTTCAATATGTTTATATGGAAATTACAATATTAAATTGGAACTAGTTTCGTATATGTATAAAAGTGCTTTGTTGGTGTTGTGTTCGTAATTTGAATTTTGAAAAATCGCTTACATTTGAATGTGGATTTTAATTATTAAAAATGTGCTTTCAATTACCTACAAAAATTTACAGTACTTTGATTTTAATTCAGAAAATTTTGGCCACTAGATTTATGAAAAATTAAATTACAAATGAAAGATCATTGATTTTATCCATCTGCCTAGCGTATAAGTGAGGAAGTCATCTGTATAGAGAAGTGCTGTCCCATTTTCATTTTAAGGTTGGTGTAAGATCTACAGATTGAAAAGTATTGGACCTAGGATCAAGCTCTGGGAACACCAGCTTCAGTTACCTTGAGTGGTGATTTGTGGTTTACTAGTTCTACATAAAATTTCCTAGAAGGATATGCCTTGTGAGGTTTAGAGAGAAAATGGTTACCTTGAAGATGCGTTCTGTTGTCCATACCGAGTCGGAAGCTATTTCGACACAAAGAAAGCAGGGTACAGTGCATTCAAATTTGTTTAAAGCTCTGGTTGAATCTGTGTGGAATTTTAGCAAGGTGTTAAATGTGGCGTGCTGCAGCTTGAAGCAGGATTGTGACTCCTGTCTGTATTATTGTTGTCTTCACAAGTAGGTATATAGCTTGTTGTTTTTCCAAGAGTTATCCTATGTTTGAGATTAAGGTCTGAATTCCTTGATGTCTCTCGACGAAGTTTTCTTAGGGATAGGGAAGATATGTCAGATTTTCCACAAATCCGGAAATTAGGAGTTGTTGATGCAATTATTAAAAATGATTGCTAGAAAGTCAAGAGCTATAGGTGTTGGCATTTTTATACCCTAGACGAAATCTAAAGGGTATACTAAGTTTGTCATTCCGTTTGTAACACCCAGAAATAATGATGGTAGTGCGAAATGGATTGGACACCCACGCATAATATTAAAAGTTATTTTGATTTTTTCACGTCCGTCCGTCCGTCTGTGCGCACGATATCTCGAGAACGCATTCACTTAGAAAGCTGAATTTTTGTAAACGGACTTTAAAACACAAAGTAAAATTAAGTTCGTAAATGAAACAAATCGGGCAATTCCTTCGTGGGAAATTCCATTTTCCACTATATATTTGGACATTGCCTGAGAACCCGTCGACATAGAGTCCTGAAATTTACACGCACATGGTCTTTCATAGCAATAAATATAATTTCAAAAATGAGCTAACTCGGGCAACCCCTTCTTGGTGTTGCCATATAAAAATTTAAGTTTTTTACATATACTGTGAAAACGATCAGTCCTAGACATTTTTATTATACCAAACACTTCCCACCAACGAACCGTTCTAGATATATATGCGAAAAACCATTTCAGAATTCAAACTTGCATAAATTGGTGAAGATACGAAATTTTATACGGGCATTCATCTAGGGTATAATATTATAAGAATTGGTCTTAGATCATTCCTACCTTTTGTGTTTGTTACAACTGCATTTGAGATTTTATCGAATTTATTGTCATTCGTCGCCAGATGTCTTTGAATAATTATTTAGAGTCGACGGGTTTTCACGACTCGTTTGTTATAATTGGTTATGCTTTCTTAATAGTTAGTCTATACAACCAGATTTTGCAAAGTTAAGTTAGTACTTGAGTAGTTTGGAGATATTAGTGGAATACACATTGATTAAACATATTGACAAACTTACTATCCATTTATGTATTTTAATTAAAATATTATTAGAATAATTCATAACTATTTTTTCGAGGTCAAAACCATTGACCTTTAAGTATGTAAATAATATTTTATTCAAGTGGAACTCTTAGGTACATATGAATCGAAGAGAAAGATATCGACAGTAAAATATTGGTAAGTTTCTCTTCATCATGTTCGAAAACAGAAAGTAGTTTTACGATAAAATTAAACTTGAATGAAAATTTTACAGCGTGAATCGTTTGTGTTGTCACCATGAAAGAGAGTAAGTATGTATTTACTTTGAAAATGAAATAAAGTTGAATGTCGAAATTTTTTTTACTTTTTCTAAAATTAAATATCTTTGCCTAATATTATATATATTATGTTAAAACAAATTATTCACACAGGTAATTGGATTTTTCGGATAACGATAAAGAAACAAGTTTGTTTACTACTCGTTTATTGTAAATGGCTTAAATCTGTTCTGCCTTTGGCAGGAAGTCAGATGATATACTGCAGGTATATATGTACATTTTACATACATGACATACATTTGATATGTACGTTAAGAATTTGTATATAATTAATAATTCTGCGAAGAATATTCATGTAAATTCGGGTTAAAGATTTATATATTTATGTACGTATGTATCCGGTAAAAATCAACCATACTTGAATAATTTTGTTGTTTAGCTTAGTTGTTATTTTTTTATTTTGATCGATTCTGTGAATCGATTTTTATATAAGTTAGGTTAATTTTAATATTAATTTAACAGAAAATGTTTTTTTTTGTTTTATTAAAATTTAATCTCAATTTTTTCTACGGCATAATAACTACAAAGTTTTATCGAAAAGACAATTTGTTTTCTGATAATCCCTTTTTTAATATTTTTGAGCGAATATTCATTTATAGGAGAGACTTAGGCTTAGAATTCTCTATGAATTGAAAGATTACCTAGATTACAATGAGACATTTCAATGATTTATTTTACACAAGTCAGCAACCTGACTCGAGCAAATAAAAATTCATTCAGTGTTAACACAAAGTATATTAAAAAGTATACATCTTAAGTAAAACAATATTACATATTTCTTTTTAATTACATAAATTAATATATTATGATATTATAAGTATGTAGTTTTCATAAATTCAGGCGAATTACATATTAAATGGAGGAAACAAAACATTAATTAGTATTACATAGGAATCTGCAGTGCCGTTGGCCGTCGGCCTCTCTCGCCGTCGTAATTGAATTAATTCAATAAAGTCAGGTTATTCACTCTACTGAAAAAGGTTTCTTCTTTAAACAATCTACGCTGGCTGTTTTATAGATGTAGAGGGTGCCTTTAACAATATTTATTTATTTAAGAAATTGATGCGATAGTAAACAGATAAATCCACTTACTTACTACCGTTAAAAAAATACAAACTATAAGTAAAAAATAAAAAGATAGAAGAACTACAAAATTTATACAAAAAAAGAAAAAGAAAAAATGAAAAAAATGAAAAAATTCAAATTAAAAACGAAAAAGCAAAAATTCAAATCCATTAATTACTAAAAACAAAAAAAACCAAAACCAAACAACAATATCAGATCAAAAATAGATAATAGAAGCAAAAAATAAGAAATAAGATAACAAATAAAGCTAATAAAGATATCTTAAAAAGTATAATAATAATAAAAAAAAAGTAAAATAAGATAAAATTAAAATACAAAATAACAAATAAGCATGAAGGCAAGGAGGAAGAAAGCAGAAATATAAAGATGAACTAGATCTAGCTAACGTAAAATGGAAAAACTATCCAAATGTTTTATTACGACCAAGAGGTTGCGTTTAAGAACCGTAAAGCTGTCACTAAGCATATCTGTATCGTTATATAAGACATTGTGGGCCTTTTGAATCCTAACCAAAGGGGACTTGAAGCGCAAGTTAGTGCGGGGAACATCGATATGGAAAGTAAGTGGCTGGCGGGTGAGGCGACTAGGAAAGCTGATTTTTAAGAGAGATAGTAGGTGAGATGAGTCAAAAGAACCATGTAAAATTTTAAACAGGAACATTTCGTCAAGATAGGAACGACGTGCTTCTAATGATAACATGGAGTATCTGACCAATCTGTCATCATAATCCGCATATGAGCCTGTAAGTTTAAAAAGCAAGTACCTAGTAAATCTACGTTGAATACTCTCTATTTTGTTTCTGTACGTCGTATAGAAAGGGTTCCAGATTGGGGAAGCGTACTCCAGTATAGGTCTAACCAAGGTATTATACATAATAATGTGCGAAGAAAGCTGTTTAAATGGCCTAGCGCACCATAACAGAAACCCCAAGGTTTTAAAAGCCTTGTTGGTAATACGATTAATGTGCGAGTCGAAGAGAAGTTTGCTATCAAATTGTACTCCTAAGTCATTGATTTCTGACATGATAGAGATGGTGTCGAGCTTATAGTCCCACTACAACGTGGTTTGCCTTCTTGAGAAGGACATGTATTTGCATTTATCCTCATTTAAGGATAGTTGATTTTTATTACACCAAGAGAGCAGTTTCTGGATGTCATTTTGTAGGTATTGGCAATCGGATGGATCATTTAATACTCGATAAATTTTGGTGTCATCAGCATATATTAAGGAAGCAGAGGATAACTCATTAGGGAGATCATTAATATATAATAAGAAGAGAAGTGGGCCAAGAATCGAGCCTTGAGGTACACCCGAGGTTTGCATGTATGAATTTGACGAAAATCCGTTAACTACAACCGTTAGATAATGGTTCGAGAGATATGACTCAAACCAAAGGGTACTGTTAGAATCAAAGCCCAATCTCCTTACGTTATCTATGATTACTTTGTGATTTATTCTATCAAATGCCTTAGATATATCCGCATAGAAAACATCCAGCTGTTTAGCTTCATAAAGAGCCAGAGAAACAGAGTCGGTGAATATCGAGCGATTAGTTACCGTAGATCGCCCTGGTAGTAAGCCATGTTGTTGACGGCAGATGTAGGGTTTTAGTTGCTGTATTAGAGCATTATAAACGATTCCTTCAAGGATCAAGGCTAGAGCATTGGAAGTAGAAATAGGGCGGTAATTCTTTACCAGCCCTTTATCCCCTGTTTTGAAAGCAGGAAGAACAAAATGATCCTTAAGAACATCAGGAACAGTATGGCTGGACACAGATGTATTGCTTAACATGGATATAGGATGTGATAGGACCAGAGAGCAGTTTTTATAAAATATGTTGGGAATACGGTCTGGACCTGCATTTTTATTTTCGTCCAACGATACAAGAATTATTTCAACATCACTATGACGTATCAGGGGAATATGTGCAGAGCTGTTATAATGGATTTCATCGGATGTAGGAGGCATTGTTGAACTCTGCTGAACATTGAATGTAGTTTGAAAGTAAGTTGCAAATAAGTTACAAATACTTCCAGGTTTATCAGTAGATGCTCCATAGTAATGCATTTCCCTACGATAGGAGCCAGAGAGCTTCTTGTTTTTAGCATAAGACCAAAAAGCCTTAGTTAGTTAGAGGATATGCAGTTTTCAGTGTCTAAAATATATTTATCATAACACTCTCTAATTTTACTTTTTACATTACTGCGCAAGAAACTAAAAGTTGCATAGTTTTCAGGGTGCTTGGATTTTGAGTATTTTTGTCTACATTTTTCCTTAAGCTTAATAGCAGGAATTAAATCACGAGAAAACCATACAGGATATTTTTGTTCCGATTTTTCGTTATCCGGGGAATGAAATTCTCAGTTGCGTTGTTAAGATGACTGTAAAATATTTGCAAGGCTTGGTTCACGTCTAGATACTGTAACGGCGAGTAATCTATATTGGAGAGAAAGTTGCTGATAGCATCATAGTCAGCCCGCTAAAATAAGCGCTTATTGATTTTTTCAGGAAGCTGGGTTACTTTCTTTATTTTGAATTCAACGAGAAGAGGAGGATGATGACTATCAATACGCGACAAGGGATAGAAGGGTTGAGTTACAACAATATTACCCAAATCTGCATTAGATAATATTAAGTCCAGATACCTCTGATTGCTATTCGGAATACAGTTAAATTGTTCAAATTGGCAAAAAGACATAAAAGTTGACAAAGAAAACGTTGTTCGATTATTTAAGTCATCTATTTCCATAGTATTTCCCGCATTAGCAACTGACCAGGATATATTGGGAAGATTAAAGTCACCGAGGATCAAAAATATAGCATTGCTTTCAGCGTTTTGGGAAACATTACTGATATTTGTAAAAATCTCGTCATAAGTTCCATGGCCAAATATACAAGCAACAAATATATAAGTTGAAATTATTACATTTAATCACAACCCATAAGTCCTCGTATGTAGACTCACCTTGATTAAAACGAGTTGCCTGTAAAGAACTATCGATAGCAAGGAGAACACCTCCACCATCACAAGTCCCCATGGCCTCATGGTTCCTATCTCGACGAAAGACCTCATAACGACTATCAAACATCTCAGCACTATTGGCAGAATCAAGTAGGAAGGTCTCAGTAAGGGCAATGATATGATAAGTATTAGATAGAATTGACAGCTTTAAATTTTCAGTTTTAGAACGCAACCCCCGGACATTTTGGTAGTAAATGTTCATTCTGAGTTTATATTTTGGCAAATAAGATCAAGTAATTTGCTGTTCCTTACATGGTAGACATTTGAGCCATCCGTGCGTTTTAAATAAATTTTCCCATTTTTAACCCAAACAAACTTAAATTTCAGTTCATCTTTTAACATTTTAGAATCGTAGAACAATTTCCTTTTTGTAATTGATAAGAACTCGTTAATAAAAATCCTTCCCTCACCTTGCATGCCTATTTTATCTAAAGTTAAATTTTTACTGATATTGTATGCAGCTAGAACCCTATCTCTAATGAATTCATTGGTATACTTAACTTAAATTCTATTTGGACGGTCTGCATTGCGATATCTTCGTCGGTTTCGATAATCCTTAATTATATGAGAGTCTTCGACCGGAACTTTCAAGGAACTGTGAATTTTTTTGACAATATCCAGAATATTCTCAGAAGCAGATGCAGGAATATTAGTAATTTCAAGAAAGCAGGTTAAGTTCATCTCTTCAACATAACTGAGTCTCTCATTCAATCTATCAATATCCCGATGTAAACTGCTATTTTCCTCTTCAAGCTTTTTTATACGCGTATTATGTTCGTCCAACGTTTTCACAGTGCTTTTGAATTCCGTAAAGCTCGAGACTACTGATTTAATAGATTTATTAAATTCTAGTTGTTTTGTTTTTAGCGTATCAATGTCAGGAGCCATTTCGTCTATTATTCTGGTAAGAGCTGAGACAGCAGAATCAGAGTTTGGAGCAGGTGTGTCGGGAATACAGCTTGAACACTTTTAAAGTGCCCGTCCAGAATATTTTTCAGCAGGTCTCAAGAAACTTTAGCACAAGTTGCGTGATAGTTAAGGTGCATCTACACGGCGAAAGACTTTGGTCTCCAGAGACCAATTTTTTGGTCTCTGGAGATACAGAGACACGTGTATACACTTCGGAGATGGAAAAAATCTCTAAAGAGACCTAGTCTCTAGAGACTTTTTTCGCCTCCGGTCTCCCGTCGTGTATTTTAAAACAAACAGGTCTCCAGGCTCAGTCTCCGGTCTCCGGAGTTTGTTCATTTCTCGTCTCTAGGTCTCCGGAGACTATTTGCGTGTTTTGTCACTTGTCAGTTAAGTGTTGGACTACGCGGAAAGGAAAAGGAATAAAGTGGAGTGAGTTTGACAAATTGTTACAAAGAAATTCTTTTGTTAATTTTTATTTAATATATTATAGTGAATGGAGTGGACAACAGAAAAAACTAAAATAATGCTGCAATTAGTTGAAGTACGCCCAATATTGTGGCAGCACGAGAGCAACGAATTCAAAAATCGAAACCACAGGTTGCTTCAGAATTCATCATTTTCGCAATAGATTTTAATGTTCTATTATATTAAAATAAAATAAAATGGATTTAGTTATTTTTCATGTCGATTTGTTTTATTCAGATAATTAATTACCTTATTCTTCCTTTAATGCATTAAATATCGCAGCATATACTTCAGGTGTGATTTTACCAATTGCAGGGGCCCTATTCTTGAATAACGCAAACTCTTCGTTATTTAACGAATGGGTTCAACCATTCATTATGCCAAACGAAGAGTGAATCAGCTGCTACTTTACGAGTGATAATGGGAGATAAAAGATGTGCGAAAATTTCATATGCTCAAAAAACTAAACTAATTGAGTTTTTAGAGGAAAACCTGAAACTGAAATTTGGTAAATACGATAACTTTTTCGGTTCAATAGATGCCACAGAATTGTGGCAAAATAAAATCAGTATTAAATTCCATACCCGGAGCGCAAAAGAACCAGAAAAGATTTATTATGATATTATATTAAACAAAGCTAATACAAAATTTCCAGAGTTGGCAGGATTTAAAATGTGTGGTGAAAGGAAAATCTGTGGCGGATAAAAAACATTTGAAAGCGTTGAATTAAGGGTGCAGGAATTGATTAACGATCGACGTAATTGATAGTCCATAGATTCTTTAACGATTTCAGACGTAAACAATAATGACAAGTCACTGAAGCTAGCCATTTTTTTTACAAATTATACTTTAAAACATGAAACAGCTGACATTTTTCAATTTGTAAATTGACAGATCTAATCTTACCACACGCGTTATGTTGAAAAACTTTTTCACCACTTCGACTTTATAACGATGAGGTTCAAGAATACGAACGGTGTATACGATTCGTTATAAACCATTCGTTATATAACGAATACGTTAAAACCATTCGTTATTCCAGAATAGGCCCCCAGATCTCGATATGCGGAACATATACATAAGTTAGTAAAAATAATACACTTTTAACGCTGCAGATATCAGCACTGAAAAAAGAATTAACACAGATGACAGATCTCTGGAGATCTAATGCAGAGACCAAACATAAATCTCGTGTATACACATCGGAGACGTGTCTCTAGAGACTTTTTTATTATGGTCTCCGGAGACCTAATTTGTTGGTATCCGGAGATAAAAGTCTCTTGCCGTGTAAACATTTGGGACATTTTAGTCTCTGTAAGCCGGAGACTGGAGACCAAAAGTCTCTCGCCGTGTATCTTCACCCTTAGAGTTGGAAGTTACACATGTCACACCAGGGCTAGTACGGCTGATTTTTGCCTTGCACGCTTTACATGGGGAAACAATTTTCAGAAGTGGGTTTAGTACAGTTTATTTAATTCACGCACGGTGGAATTTCTTCGCAAATATTTCAATAGTATTAATAAGAATAATATTGTAGACAGCAAACCAGCAGAACCAATAATATGATTGGCGTATATATGACGAGAGCGATGTTATGTATAGTATGTTGGTACATATATAGTTTATTAAATTCCCGCAGGGTGCAGTTCTCCGCAAATCATTCAATAGTAGCAAAGAAAATAATATTGTAGACAACAATCAGCAAAACCAATAATATGATTTACGTGTAGATGACGAGAGCGATGTTATGTATAGTATGTTAAATGGTAAACTTAAACAGGAGGATCTCAGATCAACCACAATGTTTTTTACAAAGCAAATTTATATGATATCTTAAAGTACCAGTAACGCTCCCTCTTAATCAAAATCCAGTAGAATTCAAATCACCTCAGAATCCAGCGAAGACAATCCAGCTTAGTTTGAGGTTATGACATTGATGAGCTTACGCATACTGTATGTATCAGTTCTTTGTAAATCATCAGGAATTCGCAGAAATGTAATGAAATTGGCACGCAAAAGAAAGATGCTATGCGTAGATAGATGTAGAAACAAGTCGGTTCATGACCAAAGCAGTAGGTATAAAAACTTCAGCTGTTTGCGATAGCTTGTGAGTCGAACAATAAATTGTATCAAAGAATAGACCACAATTATGAGTATATAAACACATTAAATTAGAAATAATCACGGATTCGATAATCTAACAGACTGACACTTGTTTTTGTTCCTCTTATGGGCGGGCTAATGATTAAAAATAGTCCAGAAAGGTACCCTGAAGGCTATATTTTATCACCTTTGTTGTAAGTGCTAATTATGCTTGATCTCTTATACTATAACACTTACCCGGATGAAGTACAGAGCAGTATGTTACGCCGACGACGGTGATCTTGGTCACCAGAAGCTACGAATCTGAATTCTGCGAACTAGTGCAGAATACGATCCGAATGGACTGGACTACGGATTTCGGACTTTATATTAATCCATTAAAAACTGACTTATGCCTCTTTACTAAGAAAAGGAACACTCCCAGATTGATTGAATCTCCCCAATATCGGCTCCACACGCTTATAACTGAAAGGCAGAGTAAAATATCTAGGTATCACATTAGATAGAAAATTAAGCTGGAATTCACGCATTGCGGACAGATCGAATAAAACTTTTCGAAGCTTTGCCATGTGCCGCAGATCCACATGGAAAAGGTGGCGACTAAATCCACGGATGATCCTTCGGATTTACACTAGTGTCACCTACGGTTCTGTGGTGTGGTGGAAGGCAATTGAGCTTGCCAATCATGGCATGACTTTCGAGAATATTTAAGGATTGTGTCTTCCCAGTGTAGGCGGCGCTCTCAAGTAAACTAGCTCGAGGGCTCTTGAGGTCAACCTCAACATATACACGTCAAAAAGGGGCCGTGATAACTGCGCTGAGGTTGCAACTCAATCGGAGCTCGACTTACGCTGGTACAAGAGTTCCGGATGAATCCATCTTTGAATTCGTGAAGTCAATTGTACCTATCTTAGACAGGGGCAGCGACCACCTCCTGTAGCGTATACCCCCTTACGCTACTTTTTTTTGGCTTCGCTACGTCTGTAGAGAAAACCCCATGATTTCCCAGAGTATATAATTTAATAAAATTTAGCTACTTCCATATGAGAAAATTCCTGAAAAGTTAAAATTTATATATTTTCAAGAAGTAGCCCTATGCTACTTCTTCATATTAGAAAATTCCTGAAAAGATGAAATTTATATATTTGCAAGAAGTAGCCCTATGCTACTTCTCGATCGTACCAAAATTCCTGGAAGAATAAAAGATAAAATTTATATATTTTCAAGAAGTAGCCCTATGCTACTTCTTCATATTAGAAAATTCCTGAAAAGATAAAATTTATATATTTTCAAGAAGTAGCCCTATGCTACTTCTTCATATTAAAAAAATTCCTGAAAAGATAAAGACATATTTATACATACCAGCATACAAATCCAGACCTAAAAGAAACAACAACAACAGCAGAATTTTTTTTAGTCGAAAAATTATAAAATGTGCAAAATGAGCACAAAGTACAATTTTTCGTTTAAAACTTACCGCTAGTCAACCACATCAAAGCGACGAAAACGGCAATTCACCTAGCTGTAACAAATCGCGTGATGCCATCATGCAATGTGTTGCAGCAGGCTTGAAAGAAGAACAAAAAATTCTGGGAAGAAAAAGGCGCTCGTTTGCCGGTGGCTGAGTGAAGAACGTTGGCAATGTAGGGAGACTGCGTGTAGTCGGGAAGTTGTTTTTTGGCTTTGAACGAGAACGGTCGCAGAAAAATTGAGTCGTGATTCCTCTTTATTTAAAATCAGTCTTTAGTTTTGTTTTTGCTTTCCCTACTTGGGGATTTTCTTCTCTCGCGTGTTTTTTTATTTTTTTCGCGGGAACTTCTGGCGCCCGCGCATTGTCCATCGGCTCGCGACTAATCCGCAGTGGAAAATTTTGATATTTTCTTTGAAAGAAAATTTTGTGAATTGAAAGAAAATTTTGTGAACTGAAAGAAAAATTTTATTTTTTTAATTCTGGTCGAAATTTTATTAATTTGATTACTTACCTGTACGACAGTGATTTTCCTAAAGATCTTGCCAATAGTGAACTGAAAGAAAATTTTGGTATTAATGTTGCGCATGCATGAAATTTTATTAATTGGATTACTTACCTGTGCGAGAGTGATTTTCCTAAAGATCTTTCCAATAGTGAACTGAAAAAAAAATTTTAGTATTAATGCTGCGCATTCATAAGTTTTAGTATTGGAAATATTCACCTCGATTTTTATGTAGATCTTCCTAGTGGTGAACTGAAAGGAAAATTTTTGTTTATTCATGCTGTGCACTCATAATTTGTATTAACTGGAATATTTATCTCTGCGACAGTGATTTTTATGTAGATCTTCCTATTAGTGAACTGAAACGAAACTTTTGGTTGATTCATTCTGTGCAGTCGTAATTTGTATTAATTGGAATATTTACCTGCGCAACAGTGATTTTCATATATCATCATATTGGTAAACTGTAGAGCAAATTTCGGTTTAACCATTCTGTGCACACATAATTTGCATTATTTGAGATATTTACCTGTGCGACGGTGAGTCTTATATACCATAGTAGTGGCGAACCTGAGAGAAAATTTGGGGAAAAGTTTCCTTGCACGTAACAAAGATCATTTTGAAAATTTTTCCTGCGTGACGGCAAGTTGGATTTATACCGGCGAGGAAGTATCCCCTTTTGGTAAAGGAGGAAACCCCGAATATGATTAAATCAGGTGTTATGTAAGTCCATAGCGGACTACAAGTGTTAAAACCATTTAGTGTACATCTAAGGTTAGGCGTCGATCACAGGGTTCGATAAGTCACATAATAGGAAAGCGCTTATTAGGGCTAGTTGTAAGGTTTTGATCCAGATTGATATTAACCGGAGACTTTGTTTCCTTTAGTTTTTATATATTTATACCATATTAATCTTCGTGTGATTGGGTTTCCTCCCTCGTAAGCGATACATATGCCTAGACAACCGCAATAAATAAATTATTTTGATTTGGACTTGACGAAATAGTGAGTTCCTTGTTACGCCTTCCTTCTTCTTTTGGGTGATTTGGTTTTGTCACCTTTGGCCGCCCTTCTCCAAGGTGCTTTCTTCTTTTGTTTACAGGTTGGTAACAGATCCAGCGCGATGGAGTGAGTAGTTCCATAAACGGGATGGTCGCGGACAGGAGGGAGGTCGTTTCCACACACACACGGCAATAGATGTTAACCACGCTCTAATGGGGCTGAGCATTTTGATACGGCTTTGGAGGCTTAGTCAGGGTGGATGGGGGCGATCGGGCCCATTATTACCCAAAACCGGGGTCTCAACAACATCGGAGACCCCTCTCAGCTCTCTCACTCTCTCTTAATCGTTCATCTGTCAGCGTTGAAAACTCTCCGGGTGAATGAGTACTTGTTCGGAGTTGCTGAGGTCTTCTGTTCCTTTGTTTTGTCTTTCAGCTTAATTAAATAAATTTTCTTACTTCCAGGCTTTAGGGTCCACCAGGAGGAGGAAGTCTTCGTAGATCGTGTTTTTTTTGTCTGTCCGTCCGTCTGCAGTCACACATACCAGCTCTTTTCTTTCCCGTCCGTCCATCTGTCTGGTCAATGTCCGTATTTGTGCACAGCTTAACAAGCATCAAGGGAAGTTGGTAGCAAGAACCACCCCAAGCCGGCTGATCGCTAGCGGCATATTTGCTGTGCAGCCACCCACGCTAATCCCGCGATGATTTTGTAGCAAAGAGGTGTCGGATGCGGTGTGTATCTACATCTAGGTACAAGTGGATGTAGGTAGATCTGTCGGCTGACAAGCTCTTCGTTACACTCCTCGAGACTATGCTGAAGAGCAGCTTTGATTGGGAATTACATTCTATGCTTCAACTATTGACAAACCCAACCATATATACAGACGGCTCCAAATCGGGAAATAACAACTGAGCAGGTATTTTCTGCCAGGAGCCTCATGTGGAAATTTCCATTCACCTTGAAAGCCGTATAACGGGTTTTCAGCCGGAAGTCAAGGTAATCGTGGAGACGGGAAGGTATCTCATAAGCTCAGATACTAAGAACAGGGAGATTGCAATATGCTTGGATAGCCAGACAGCTTTCAAGGCTTTTTTAAAACATTTTATAACCTCGCAGTGGAACGTAAAAACACCATGAATTCCCTTTCTTGGAACAACGTGGTGGTGCCAGCGGCATTAGGGGGAATGAACATGCAGACGAACTTGCTCGTCTTGGTGTAACCTCGGAGGAAATCTCCGACACTATTGGGATCGTACCAAAACAATTTTGCATCTAGTATCTCGGCTTAACTGATAGTCGGCTTGGTTGGATTACCCTTGAGGTACAACCACAAAGGAGCTGTGGAGCTTACTCTGAGAAGTCTAGTGTCAATTCTAACTGGACATTCTTTTCTCAGGTGTCGTCCGCATAGGATGGGACTTGTTGAAGATCCGGTATGCAGAGGATGCTCTTAAATCTGGAGGATGACCAAGGACCCTTTTCGGATCCCAACCTCGTTTCAATCCAATCCCAATCCAACCCACGTAATACACGCTCCATAAAACATTCGTGGGGCAAATTGTTAATTTTGCTGCAAAAGTCTGCCGTCTGCCGTCACAACTGTGTTTATGCCTTAATTCGCATTCTGTTCTTTCGCATTGTGAGCCTTCTTCTCCGCTTTTGAAAGCTCAAAGCGCAAGCATAAATACTTTCAAGCTCATTCAAATGAAATCAAATGAAAGGTTGACCGCACAAGCAACCCCATAATATTTCATTGTAACGCATGCTATTCGGACTCAGCAGGCGAGATAACTGTGTACTACATAATAGTTTTTTTTTAGATTTTTCTATTATATTTTATTATTTCTTTTTTTCAAAAATTTGTGTGTCCGTGTTAAACTAAAAATCGATATAATATAAATTGAATTTTTCCTCATTTTTCTGTCGTGTTAACCCGAAACCGTACAATTTGAGGGTTACGTATATACACACATAAGTAGGTACCTAGTTTACCTGAACAAAAAGGAAATAAGGAATATTCTATGAAAATCTTTTGTAATCAATTATACCTTTAGGGTGGCAGGAAAATAAATGAGATGCAGTATGTCAATCCATTCCCTTGTGCACTGACCAACTGTTCTAATACCCCCTCCTCCTACAATCACTCTTTCCCCCACTAATTTTTGTTTGCAAATTGTCCGTAACTTAGAAGTGGTGCACGCACTCATAAGTCTTCTTTCAAGTCTCTCATAAGACTGGCAGGACAAAAGTGGAAAGCTCGGAGGAAGAAGTTTTGATCCTTCTAATAGCAACTAATTTTTGGCGGATTCCTTCATAGATTGAGCTATGTGGAAGACCATAATACATTAAAGTAAAAATAAAAAAAAAAATAAGAATTATAATACTGCAATAAATTATCAAAATCTAGGTAAGGGCTGCCTTTTAAAAACATAAATAGTCGATATTACCCTATTCACCTGATTTAAATTCCACAAGACTCATATATGACTTTTCTTCATATTTGAAAAGTAAATGTTGTAGATATAAATGTACACGTCTTTATAAAACCCCATGTCAGAGGTCGTATGCAAGCAGGTAAAATTGATTTGATAAATTTAGTGTGACTTCCTTCCAATACTCTTGAGAATACTTTCTTTCATTGACTTACAGTAAGGAGAATTCTTCATTTGCCCTGACGTTATTATTTGGAACCGGAAACTTGACGCAATTAATAGCCTACAAGCACATTACAGTCAAAGTCCCCATTATTATAAGTATGAGGATACAGGATAAGCTGGAAAAAGTTTTATCAAAGTTAGAAGGTCTAATAAGCCATGCCGCCTTAACCAAAACCTCTCACCACCAGCTTCAATAATGATAAAGTCGATCCCTTTTATATTTTCTTAAGAATGTTGGAATGCCGCACCACCAGACCGATATCACCAACATACTTAGTACTATGTATAGTAAGAAAAACTGAAAATGATATTAAATACAATACATATAATATTACAGATACAAATACTATCCAGCCAAAGAAAGCTCTGAACTCATTACAATTTCTTACCAAACTTTTAATACATATATATATATACAAAATAACAAACTCTTACGCCGCAATATCTCCCATTAAAAATATCAAGAGATTCAAGCTTTGATCTTCAGTTTTATGGGTGTTAAAAATAGAATGAAAAGTAGCAAAAATGAATCAATAATTGCTAAGAAATGAAAAGAAAACGAAAATTGCAATGATCAAGTAAATTATAAACTAGCATGGAACGAAAGAAGTTTCAATTTGTATAAAGTTAATTTTGGTGACACCCTCTGTTTTGAAAATATTCTCGGTTAGTTTTTTAAATAACTTTTATCAACTCACTGACCCCTAAATAACTTTATGTGTAATATTAGGAATAGTTTTAGGGTAGTAAACATGTATGGATTTATATGGGGTTTTTTGATTTGGAGCTTTCCGATGGGGTAAAAAGAAATTACGTTTTTTGGAGTTACGGGTGGGGGTGGTAACTGCCCCTTGCGCTTGTTCAATTTGTGTGATATCAAATTAATGCTCTTTCTGAATGCCATTTCCATTTGTTATGTTTATATATGGATTTTGATTTGAAATTTAATTTTTGCATGTAAAATTATTTTACATGGAAGTACTTACATTAAAGTGCAATAATCTGCTAAACGACTTATCAAACAAAAAAACAAAAAAATACTTCGAAACGGTCGGAAGAGAATGCAGATGCGAATAAATACGCCTACGTCAGATAGATTATGTACCGTTATATAAGCCCTTAGCGCAAATATAATGACTAGAAATTAGAAAATAAGATATGTTAGAAAGCTTTTAAAATAAATAACTGTTATAAATAAATTGCACTAAAAAATAAAAAATAATTTGTTCTTTCGTAGTGATACACACAAGAAAAGTTTCATTGCAAAATAAGAAATGATAGAAGTCTGATTAAATCTTAAAATTGAATGTATTAAGTTATTTATTTTAAAAGTTTTTTATTTTATTTCATTTAATCGTTATAGCCAATTTCGTAGAATTTTACATTTTTAATAGGCCTAGGGACTTCTGACTGTTTTCTATTGCGTGGATAATTGGAGTTTTTTTATGACATCGCCCCAAAATAGTTGCGTAATTTCACAATTTCTCGAAATAAAATCTCCCATATTGTGCCTCATTCTAAATAGGCGACCTTCCCGAAAGGCAGCCTAATTAAGGACACCAAAGTTCTGAAGGAATTATTTCTTTGCCTTGAAAGCTTTATCGTTCAGTTTCAGATAGGCTTCCCGATTTTAATAACCTTGTTCCACAGACGATTTTGCTGTCAGTCGATTCAAGCTGTAAATGCAATACGAATACATAGACTATTTGATGGACTGAAATATTTTCTAACATGACAATCTTATAGAAGATAAAAGAAGTCTTCTTACTATTTTTTACCAATATGGAGGTGAAAACTGTACAATCACGGGGCTCAAGTCGGACTTTTGAGCAGATGGATAGCGCCTCCCTTTGAGGAAAAGTGAGTTGATTTGAGGGAGGAAGCATACATGTAGGATGATTTCCGTTCAGTGGAATTTTCGCCTTGATATAAAAATTATAATAAGGAAATTTGCAAAAATGCGAAACACAATCCTCTTTCTACCCATACCGGATAACTGTGATTTATATGAACCTCTAGGATAAAGTAATATATTTATCTATGTCTTCCACTATGGAACAAAAACAAAAAAAAATAATAATAAAAAAAATTATACTCAATAATGCATCCAATCTGTCAACGACATTACGTTATTTTTACTGTAATTTAGAAGAAAAAAAGTATAAAAGATAATAATAATAAGACAAATCCAATTGAATAATGTTCAGAAAACCTCTGTATTTTTACGATACATGATCAAATTATTAAATAGAAGAGATAAAATAGCCTCATAAGCTCATAGGTAAGAGTTTTCCGAAAGGCGGCAGGTCCTGGCTTGAAAGACTAGATGAGGCCGTTGGTTTTTCACTTGTATTTAATAATTTGATTTGGATTCGTAAAAATAAAATTTTTTCTAAAAAATCTTTTATTTCATCTGACGGATTCTAAAAAATGTTAGTTCGAGTCTCGCATGGGACAAGATTGAAAATAAATACAAGCTGTATCACGCCAATGGATTTCCATTAGTTACCCAGTTACTGGAAGACAGCATTTCGTGGAGAGCAGCTGTAGATTTGAACTTGTACAGTGCTACTAAAACCTCAGATCTATCGATGTGACGGAATGCAAAGGCCTCATACCGATGACAGGGAGGATTAATTTGGAAATCCTTTGGTGGCATCCATATCATACCAGAGACAGCATATTCCAGACCATTTGCATAAAATCAGGATATGCTCCTTGAAAATTGTCAGATGTTTTTACAAATTGATGACTGGCGTACTAAATAAAATTTTTTAACTAAGAGGTTTTCTTTAATCTAAGTAGGCGCACTAGCAAATGCACACAAGTGGTCAGCAGTGACCCCAATTTCTTTCAAGAAATTCAAGTACACCACAAAATATTCAAAAATAATAACAATGAGATAACTAAATCTTATTGCTTTAACAACAGCTGAAAGCAATAATTTCACTTTTAGTTAACACAGAAATAAAATAACAATTATTTTATATTACATACTGCAGTAGAGAGAAAAGTCGTAGGTAAAAATAACTAAAAAAAATTTTTGCTAAACTATTTTGTTGAAATATATGGAAACATTTCCAAGCAAATACTATTCCTCCTGTTATAATAACCATTCTAAGATTATTATCTTTAAATGTTCGAATATTAAACGCAAAAATAGTTTAACAAACCGAAAAGTTGTAGGCCCACAATTTTCTTCGTTAAACAAAACGAAGAAATTGTAATCACTTACAGTTTATCAAAAAGAGACAATTTTACTGATTATTTTAACTATTTTAATAGTTAAATGAAAAACTTGGGGAATGATCTCACCTACTTTATAATTTTACTGTTTGTTTCTATCGAAAAAATAGTCAAAATTCATTGCACTCCGTTAGGACAACGTTTTTTTTTACCTACTTTACAGTTTTACTGTTTGTTTCTATCGAAAAAATCGTCAAAATTCATTGCACTCCGTTAGGACAACGTTTTTTTTTTACCTACTTTCGTAGTACGCTTACAATTTCTCCGTTTGCTTTTACAGTGGTCTGGAAATAAGAAAGAAAGTATCGTCAGTTTGTAGTGAAAATTCTTAGTGAAAGGTTCAGTGTATTCAAGTGCGGTAATAAATTACAATTTAGCATAAAGTTAGTTATAATATGGATCCTAATATTATAGGAGCAATTCAAGTTGCTATTGGTGAAGGTGAAAGTTCTCTTAAAGGTGAAACTTTCAGTGAGAGTGTTTTATGTAACTTGGATAAAGAAACTACTTTAATCGAAGAAGATCAAAAATTACTAACACTTCTTTCCGAATGGGGATTTGAATTTATTTTTGATGAACTAGTAGGTAAGAATTTTTGTTAATGACAACATTAGCGGTATATATATATATATATATATATATATATATATTGCAAGCTAAAAAAGTCCTGTTTCTGATATTTTTACTTCGTCTTATTTAAAATAACTTTATATAATTCTGATCTAAAATGTAATATATTAATATTTGTTTAACAACTGGCTCAAGAAATATGTTAAGCAATTTATTATGCATTTGAAAACTTAATACTTTTATAATATTTATTATCTATGAAAATTCCGTTTCTTTAAGTTTAATTTTCGGTTTTAGCGCATGGTATATCTTTAAATAGATTAAAATATTTAACAGAACAAGATTTAACGGATATTTTTAAAAACTATAAATAGGGAGCCAAAGTTGAGTTTCGATATCAACTAATTAGTTGGAGAGAAAGAAACGTAAGTGAACTTTTCATTTTACTTTACAAATTAAGATTACAGAATATTTTCGTAGGGATACAAAAATCCATCATGTTGTGACACAGCCTCAGCAAATATTACTGAATTCAGAGAATTTATACACCAGTGGCAACGTGAAAATGTGGCTAATTCTTCAAGATATTGCTCTCGTTCTCCAACGCCTTGGAGAGATTCATCAACTTCTCGGCACGTTTTGTAAACATTATCAATCCTTTCATGTATTAAGAACTGGAACAGAATATTATTTAGTTAATCCATTTGAATGCTATTCTTCCCCTTTCATACATATTGCTTGCCGACAGGGAAAACATATATTCGACAAAAATACTTCTAAGTATGTAAATATAATTAAATGTTATATTGCTCTAAAACATCTTTGAAGCACAAGATAAAAATTTATCAAGAAAATGTAAATTAATTAAACTCAAAATATTATATATACTTGTCAAATGTAAATTGAAAATAATTATATTTCACCTTTAACAATTTTTGTAATAATGAATATTTTGAATAAAATTTTTAATTTTAAATGGTTTTCAACTTTTCTCTATGTTTTGTAGAACATTATTTATAACAAGCATTATTTTTCTACTTGCTATTCTCGACTATCTACCATCTGTTGTGGCTTGTCATAAATTGATGGTACTGAATGTACATTCTTCATATTTAGAAGTACAACTAAAATTGTTGAGCAACTATTTATCAGTAAATTATCAACAATTCAACAATTTGGTATAGTAAGGGAACTATTTTTTAGGGCGGTGAACCAAAAGATTGTTCGATAACAATTTATTTGGTTAGTTTACCAGAAGAAGACTTCATCTGCAATCTCTCCGTAATCTGACTATTTTTGCAGGTTATACTACAATTTAACATAGTCCAAGGGATTCCTCCGTTAACTAACAATTTTTCTTCCTTTCTTTTTATCAACTTTTTCGTTTGGTGCATTTTTAACCCATATTTTTGTTTAATTTTACCTACATTTTTCTTTCAGAGTGAGGAACTTCTTGCCAGTATAGAAAAGTAAAAAAATTACAACCAATATTCGGAGTAGAGCAGAAAAAACTACAATCTCAACATGCATTTGATATATTTTCGCTAGAACTTATCCGAGAATATTATCAAACGTTGAAATTTCAAAAGATATACCTAGCAAAATTTACCTCTTGAAAAAAGCATGCATACGTTGCAGCGGCTCGAGTACGACGATTTTCGAAAAGGTGCTTTAAGATGAAAAGCTACATTTTTTTTGCTGTTAGAATTGCTCTGACCTTATGCCCACTTTAAGGCATTTGTTTTTTTCTGTTCTCATCAAATGTTTTAGAGAAATGTAAAATTGGCGCAGATAAAGCATTTTATGTGAAACCGCTTAGTTTAGTTTGTATGTTGAATTATCCTTCAGTAAAACTTTGAACGGGTTTTTCTCCAAAGTAGGGTTTTGAACCTGGTTGACAACTTATTAAAACAAGTAACAAAACTAAAATTGGTCTATAAGACCAAAACTTATGATACTAGATGAATGCCCTTATGAAATTTCATATTTTCACCCTTCTGTGCAAGTTTGATTTTTGAAGTGTTAGTTTTCACAGTATACGTAAGAAACCTAAATTTTTATATGGTAACTACAAGAAGGATTTGCCCCATTTAGTCCATTTTTGAAATTTTATTTGCTAGTAGAATGCAAACACCATGTACCAAATTTAAGCGCTCTACGTTGACGCGTTCCCAGGCACCGTCCAAATATATAGTAGAAAACGAAATTTTTGTATGGCAACACACGAATGAGTTGCCCGTTTTGTTTCATTTACAAACGAAATTTTGTTTTTTTTTCTAAGTCCGTGTACAAAATTTCAGCTCTTTAAGTGTACGCGTTCTCGAGTTATCGTGCGCACAGGCGGACGGACAGGCGAACGGACATGCAAAAATCAAAATAACTTTTAATATTATGCGTGGGCGTCCAATCGATTTTGCTCTACCATCATTATTTCGAGGTGCTACAATCAGAATGACAAACTTATTATACCCTATAGATTTCATCTAGGGTGTAAACACTACACATCCAATTTGCGTGCGCTAAGCCTTAAACTGTTCGAAAATCCAGTCTCTATGGCACCACGTAGAGATTTTATATAAAGGGCCCCCATATATATATTTTTTTATGAACTATGAAAATTTTCGATGAAAATCGTAAATAAAACTCGCTGGTCCGCCATTTGATTTTAAGTTCTCTCAATTCTCCTACGTGGTGCTGTTAGCCTATATACTGAGTTTCTAAATATATTTTTATTTCGTGGGAGTGTCCTCATGGAAGCTGCGTATACCGCAAACTATACTTTGATTCAAGTACAAAAATGTGTATACATACATGTATGTATGCATATAAGAGTATTAATAAAAATAATTCCATTTATCTTTTGCATGAAAATAATTACGACAAATACACTCTTGTATCGCACACCCACCGTGTTCTGGTGCCTTGTTAATTAGCTTACATAATGCGTTTTTTTAGGAAATTGTTTGCTGTGCTGAAAGGCATCTAGTAATTAATAAAGGAAGACCGGATGGAAATATAATACTACGAGAGTCCAAGGAAACAGAAGAAGTAGTGGACGGTATCTCTGATCATCCAAACCTTAAATATTTGCCGATTGACCGATGTGGACGAATTGAATATGATAAAGTAAATAGCAATCTAACAGCCTTGTTCGAGTTCCCTTGGATGGTTTTATTACAATATCAGACGAAAAACGGGTTAAAATTTCTTTGCGTTGGATCTTTAATATCTTCACGATATGTCCTTACAGCTGCTCATTGTGTTACTGGCATTTCAGATACTTTGTAAGTCATTTATATATTTAGTCATAACTTTGCCAGATCATTATTATTATTTTCTTTTAAATGGTTAGGGTATCGGTAAGACTTGGAGAATACGATACTAGTACGGATCAAGATTGTCAAACTTTCGGAGATGACAAATATTGCGCTCCTCCAGTACAAGATATTCCTGTAGACGAAGTTATTGTTCATCTTAAATATGATAAGAGAACATTCTCAGATGATATCGCTGTAGTCCGATTGAAAAACGAGCCAGAAATCAATGATGGTAAATATCGTGATGCACTTGAATAATATGTTTTAAATAATTTCTTCTAAAAGGCTGTGATTTTTGGCTGAGCTGTTTTCAAAGAACTCCATGTGAAAAAATTATTAGATTTTTTCAAAATAGTTTTATTGGTAATAGATGAGTCGAGTCGCACTTTGATAGTATCGCATTTTTTATAACTATTGTGTGCAATTTTTAATATTTAAAAAAAACAGCAATTTTCAACTATTTTGGACATTATCGTGTTTCTTAAACATTAAAAATGAGTTCATATAACGAAATCTCAACCGAAAAAAAAACTATTATGAGGCTGTGACTGTGGCCTCATAAATACTTCAAAATGTATTCATGTCTTTTCTGCTATAGTCACGGTTTGTTGGGAGCAACCTACTTTGAGTTTCTTTGTGAAAGTTACGACCTATTGATAGCTGGTTCCAGGAATACTCAGGAATTTTCAAAAGCTAACCATGCTTGGCTTATCAAAAAAATACGCGAAGGAAACAGCGTCAGCACTTCCTTCACCTATGTATTGCCATACCCCAACGACGACAAAAACAGAAGTTTCAAATTTTAAAGAAATAAAAATTATAAAATTAAAAGAGAAAACAATTCGAAAGACAAATCTTACCTTCAGTAAGATTTGTCGGGAAAATGACTATACATATGTACATACGTACACACAAATTACGCTAACGAGTTTCGCGATAAGAAAATCGCGCAGCATAAATACCATACATGTATGTATATGACCGCCGCGATTTTCAAACGTCGGGACGGTAGCTGATGTTTATTAAAGGAATTAAATTTTTTTAATTTTTAATATTTCTGAACAAGTTAGATCAAGTCGAGAAAGAAAGTTAAAATTTTCTCAGGGTAGAAATGGAAACTATGCATTTTCTACCCTAAACGACGGGACTTGATCAGTGATGCCAGATTGGGCGCTTTTCCGCAAATTGGGCTATCTTTTTACAAAATTTGCGCTTCGATTTTCATGAAAAGCGCCCAACGCCCAATTGGGCGCGACACTGCTTTTTCTGGGCTTTTTGGGCTCTATTTAAGGATATAAAATAGAATGGCAAATGGGTTTTATTCACATTAAATGATTCGTGGATATCTCATTCCAACTAAATAGAAGAGGGGTTATTTTTTCGAGACCCGTATATTATACAAGTTTACAGGCAATTTTCCGTCTAATGCGTGCAATGTTTAAAAGACAAGTACCGGAGTACTGGTCAGTTACTGGCTTTGTAGCCGAAATTCAAAATTTCATAAAGAAATTTTGAGAGCATCCTGCATGTTTCGATTACCAGTGCAGGATGATCTCATCAGGACAGAAATGAAGCTCTCTGAACTGCAGTGAACTAATGGGTTTTATTCACATTCAATTATTCTTGGACATGTCATTCTAACTGAAAAGAAAAAAGTTTGGAATTTAATTAAGGTAATATTTGATATTTGTTCAGAAAATGTTCAGTTCACAGCAAAAAGAAAAGCATATATATATACAGTAGGGTGGCCCAAAAATGTATGGATTTGCAAAAGTGTTAAAATGTTCATTTAGAATTTGTTAGATAATGCAATTTCAAACTTCTATGCAAAATTTCAGTGAGATTCAGTAATGTTTACAGCCGCTCAAATCGAGAATGGTGATTTTTTGGCTGTTGGTGTGGTGTTGGGTGGACTGTCACTAAAGCCGTTTCAGTATTTCTTTCATAACTTTTTAAATTGACATTTTTTTTCCATTTTAAGGAAGGTTTTAAAAATTGAATATTTCTATTTTTTATAAATTTTTTAAAACGAAAATTCGGACCTGGAGCGCATGTATACTTTTTCTAGTATAATGCAATCTATAATCGATTAAATCGTCAAAAACTAATCAAATAGGAACCTTTATCAGAAATTCAGCCTTATTAAAAATAAACATTTCGGCGCCTTTTGGGCTATCTTTTTTCTTTATTTGGGCGCTTAGTTCATGGCATAATCTGGCACCACTGGACTTGATCACGATAACAGTGATCAAGCAGAGAGTTCGTTTATAAAATCTCAGCGGTGCGGTTGTCGTAAAACACGTCGGTCCTGTTTGATAAGAGGAACGTAGATAATTAAATGTTGGTATAAAACAGATAGATAAGAGATGAGCAAATAATTTAGTTTACAAAAAGGAATAGTTGAGAAAGTAAAACCAAAACTAAAGGAAAAAGAGTACAGAAAGTGGAAGGTGGAAACCTTTATCTGAGTAAGGTGATAGTAAGAAATAGATTAGAAGAATAAATATAGAAATGTGAAAAAGAAACAAAAAGGCGTAGAGAAATACTAGGCATTGAAGAAGTTTCTTTGTAACCTAAAATAAGGAAGTGACTGTGTAGCACAAGCGTCAAATAAAATAGGGAGGATTAACCAACACGGGTGTTTTGGATTAAACAGTCCCCCTTTGTACAAGGTAAGAGAAAAAAATATTATAACACAATGGAATCATCCAAGTTATAAGTCTGCGCATTCCCAACACTGTTATTTTTTAGCTATGTTACAGAATCGGTATAGTTTATTAAGTTTTTAGTTAAATACCAGTCATAAGACTAGTTTATGACATAAGCTGGTAAGACAGCTTTTATATAGCGGAACAGCCTTAGCCTTATTTGTGTCTAGAACAATGCTTCTCGATTCGTGTTTGTATAGCGAAGGAACTCTTTTGCTCTCTGCTAGAGTACAAGTTCTTCTACTTGGACTCTTGTCATAGTTTAGATATGGCACTGGTTCATGGACCAGTCCCTTGAGGAATTGTGAAAGGGCTCTTGGACCGTTATACTGTCGAGACCGCTGATTACACTGCCTATAATTAGCGCCGTGTATGGAATAGAGACGGAGATATAGTAAAACCACAATTTTCTGTTGAAAATCAAAGCTTAATGAATGCTTTGTTTTCCATTATCGGCTTTTTATGTCAACTCTTTGCTCAATTTTAGTCGCGCCGGAAAGAAATTCCAGATGAAATTTAATACTGCTAAAAATTTATTTGTGCAAAAAAATGCTGATATTTCCAAAGCGAGTGAATTGAACTTATTTACAATTGATGGAATTTTTTGCTGAATATACAAAATTATTGTGAAACTTTAAATTGAAGAAATGCAAGAATGCACGAAATTGAACAAATTATATTATGACTAAATAAGTGAGAAAAATTATATAGAAATTATTGAATGGAAATTAAATGCGTTGTTGTATGTATGTATGTTATCTGTCTGCTGCCTGAATAATTGGCTTATCGACATCTTCTTCTTTACTGTTAAATTCAGTAATGCCGCCATCGGGTCACAATAATTCTCAAAAATATCCGTGATGTTGTTGATGACGACGACGCGACGGTTAGATAATTCAGGTATGTTAGTCTGCATTTCTGGGTTTCTGACGCATTAAACCTTAGGACAGCTGAGCTAGTTTCTGTTGTAAGATTTTAATCATGGTAGTGGGGTCTTTTTGTTCAGCGAACCTGAAACGCAAAAGGGAAGAAAATTAGTAAAAACTTATAACATTGTCGTACATAAAGTTACCTGCACCCGGAAACTGCACAAGTGAAAAAACTCCAGCGAAGATCTGAAATGAAATAAAGAAACGGATTAGAAAACAAAATTAAAATCAATAATTTTATTATATTATGAATAAAAGGTCATTGACACTAGCCAAAAGCATTGCTGTCTGTACATGTCTATAGTACAACAACAATGCCATACAAATTAAAACCATGTAGAACATGAATAAATTCATGTTCCCCATAAAACACCCAACATAAAACATTAATACATATATGAAACTATATGATTAACATACTTATTGTTAATAGGTGTGGACAAATAAGGTAAAAAATGCTACGAAAGCACTCACCTGACATTTGTCCACAAAGTTTAATAATATATTTAGAAGACCAATTCAATATATTATCAAGTAAAAGTACTCACCTGTAGTTTATATATTGTGTCCAACGTCGAACAACCTGGAAAAACCACTAAAAATTATTTAAAGACACTTAAAAAACAACCTGACACTCACGCGCGAAAGTGTCAAAACAACGAAACGTTTATACTACTGCGACGTTTGACATATCAAAATCACATAGAATCGAACCGTGATTTCGATGGTCGCGTTCGTTTCGAGATATTTTACGCGAAAAAAGTGATATTCATGATTTTTTAATAACACATTTCCCACAATGAGTGCGAAAGAGACTCACTGTATTTTGGCAACTGAATCCGGCTCTTTAATTTTGTTAGCCAATAATACGCTTGCGATGGCTTCAATCCAGAAGAACGAGCCATATTTCTGATTTGATTGTTGGTATTCACAATATCTTTCCCTTAAGCCACAGGCTCGCGTGAATGTTCTGTTGGGGATTACACAGTTTTCCCATACAGCATTTTCTTTATACAGAAATTTGTCCATGCAGGATTTCGTGCCTATGCCGATTTCAACTTATATGTACCAATCAAAACAGAATATTATGGGAACTCTTAAAATAGCATATATACCTTTTGCTTTTTATCTATTCTTAGAAGGCTACATATATATGTAGATAATGAAAACAAAAACCGTACAAAAATTAATAATATGATTATTATTGCAGATAGCGTACAAGCAGTGTGCTTGCCAATTACACTAGAAGCATTACAAAAGATGCTAAACAAAGTTACAATCGTTGGTTGGAACCCAACGGCAATACGTAAGCATTTCATATAAATCTACATTTCCAAAAAAAAAATAAATAAAAAATAACTTTTACATTATTTCTATAGGTCAAGCTTCCAATGTCCTCCACAAAGCTGCCATTCCCGTTTTAAAAAACGAGGAATGCCAGGAAATCTATAAGGGTTCATTTAAAATGACCACCGCTCAGATGTGCGCTGGTGGGGAGAATGGTGTGGACAATTGTGAAGGTTATTCCGGAGGTCCCATGTACTTGCCAGCAAATGTGAAAGGACTACGTTTTGTACAGTACGGAATTTTGTCGGCTGGAGGTAATGCTTGCGGTGGCGACGAAGGAACCAGAAACTATCCAGGAGTATATACACGGGTGCCATTTTATATAAAATGGATATTAGATCAGTTAAAGCCTTAATTCTAATTTATTGTTATTTTGTATATGGGTCAATATTTATATTTTGGGACCAAGGTGTATTAAGAGAACTGAATACATAGTTCCACTCTTTAAAAGTAGTTTGAAATTTTAAATACCTAATTGCATTTGGTCACTTTTCTGCTCTAAACAAATATTTTTTTTTATAATTGTGTCAGCAAAAATACTCCAAATATGATTCATGTAAATTCAAAATTTATTTTTCAAAATTGATGATTGCGCCGTATTTTGTTTTTTTTTTTTTTTTTTGATACTGGTATGTCCCTAATTTTTTCACCTCATGATTTTAGTCAACAGTATGAATCCAGGTGGGAAAGTGGTCAGATTATTGGAAATAGCAAATAGTGTGCTGTATTTAAGCGGTGTGCATTTAATATTTTTGAGCTGTGTTGTAGCTACCCTATTGGTGTACTTTAGTAAGCGATATGCCATTCTTCAAGTTTGCCTGAGTTGCTGACAAAAAAGAATTTTCAGAAGATGTTGGTGACTTTACTTGGGCTGAGCATAGGCTATCGCCGACTAATTCACAAACACCAATTCACATCGCAAACACGGTTTTCAGGAGTAGGTATGCTCGGGGTCCGGGTCTTTTCACATTTATTCTGGCTGATGGTGAGACAGCGGCGGGGTGAAGATCGTAGTCTTGTGGTCAGCTTTAAGTAAGGATTTCAATTATAACTTTTAATTGCTTAGTCATTACAAACGTTGAGACCACAATTCCAGTATATTCTCTTTGATCTATTTATCCTTTGTCAAGCATTATGCAATTCACTCCTTGAAATAACTGCACTCTCGACTTATGCAGGGTGTCCCGTATGTGGTGTGATACCCGAAGGTTATAGATAGGTCATACTTCGATGAGAAAAACATTGTATGGTTGGTAGGGCTGGGGGTGGGGATCCGAACCTCTCCGACCTATCCTTTGGGTATCACACCACCTACGGGACACCCTGTATTTTCTAAGATCGTGAGACAATTTGACGATGAATTCACTTTATTGGAGTGTTCGAGATATCTTTACTCTTCATTGACTTCCAGGATATACCATCTACAATTCACAAGCTTGTAAGTCTGTAGATTTAACGATCGGGGGCATTTAGCCTTGCATCAGCTAGATTTGGTCACAGAGCCTTCGTTGAAGTTTGCTTTTAGCTGGATATTCTTTCGCTCGATGCTGTAAATGCACTATTTATGTCAAACTCCAATGAAACTAGGTTTTAAAACGTAATAAAGGACTGGCAAAAGCCACTGTACTGTTTTCTAGGCAACGTTGCGGTAATGCATTGTTTTCTAAGCAACGTTAAACTCTGTTCGGCTTTTGAACGTATTATTTTAATATCTCCAAAAGTTTTTCAAGCATTTATAATCACCCTAAAAGAACACTAGGGAAACATAAACCTTGTAAATTTTAATCGAAATTCATAGATCCTGCATAAAAAACACTTGCAAAACTTTTTTGAATTTTATGAATTTACAGCAAACAAATCTACATTCAGAAAAAAAATCTTTATACTGAAGACAAATTACATTAGAATTAAAGAAAAATTGCTTTGTTATCTTTATTTTAAAAAAAACCAGTTTCTTAGTTTTTAAAGAGAAACCTTAATATAATCGCAAAAAGAAGTACTCTAGAATAAAAGAAGGTTTTATGCAACTATGTGAAATTTTTGTTTAAAACAAATATTCGAATGGACTCTTACATATGTTTAAGACTGTTTGAAATTTTTGGACGTCTGATTTTTCAATTGTGTTCTCGATTTTGCAACAGAAGACATAACCGTTTTAAAGTCATTTTGAATATTACAAACTTGTTTTCGGGGAAAGCTGAACTTTCCATAATATTTGCAAGTAAGAGATAGCAAATTGTTTTTTAGCGATGCAATTTCTTCAGCTGAACTTTATTCATACAAGTTCCTTCCATTTTATTTAAATTTTTATTACTAGGATCTATATTAATTACTTCTTTATTTGTATTTTTATATGAATCGTTTTTTCTACTGATTTCAATTTTCATATAGCTTGAAAATGACCTGAAGGAGGTAAACGTTTGGTTACAACTAAAACATGCACATTTGTATACGTCATTTGGTTCTAGCATGTGACAATATTTTAAATGGGTTAATAAGCTCTTCAATATTAAAAGCTTCTGTTTGCATAAAAATCAAAACAAATTCATTTTTGTACTTTCAAAAATAGCTTACAATAAATTAAATAACTAAGATGATTTTTCTTCGACTTTATACTTATGAAAGCGTATAAAGTTTCTTTAAGAGTGAGTTTAATTTAAATGCACGATCAAAGGTATGGAAAATGTATTCAGGTGATATTTACATTTGACTGATCTGATAGTAAAGAAGCCAGTGTTGAGTTTTTAATGTCGTATTTTGTTTTGATCTTAAAAATGTATATTTGAATAAAATTCCAAATCAGTTCTGACTCTCGGATATCTTAAATTAAATACATGAAAAACTTTACAGCATATAGCAAGTGCTTTTACAAAGTTATCAAATTTATATAGTATGTTATAGTAGTAAACGTTAAAATCGGTTAAATAAAAATAGTCCTTTCCAATTGCGAAAATTATTGGCTGTAACGTTGCTTTCGATTTCAGGCAAGAATCCGTTATATCATCAATTCTTTTCTGAAGTTCATTGGGCGTATGAACTATATTTAAAAACATATGTCTGGCATCGCTGATTGAAATACGCACCTATTTTTTTTTTTAGTGATGTCGGCACCAGTAAAGGAATACTATGACGCTTTTAATGTCTGAAAATAAATGCGGGTTGATAAATGCGGGTTGATTCCACGAGCTGGTTCAAAAGATTCTTACTGTTTCCATCTTTTATGTTTTTCTGCATATAAGGAATAATTGTATCTGAAAACGCCTCATATCCTTAAAACAGAAGATTTTCCTTATTAGGATATTAATACTTGAAATCGATTACAACCTACAGTTCAAAATGGTTTATTAGATTTACTCAAAATATTTAAAGTGTTGTAATTCATATTACTGACCAGAATGTGATCAAAGGACTGCTTGAAGAGAGGCCATTCTGAAATAATTTTGTCCAAGTCATTTTGGTTATCAAAAATTTTATATCAGCATTTTGCAGTTAATTCCCATTTATCAATAACTATATTTAAAGGCCCACTGTTGAAATCCAACCATTTCTTTTGCTTTATAAGGTTTTCATCTGTAAGTTCGGTTAGTTACCAGGTTTCATAAGATTCATAAGTAGGTTTATAATGTCGTAACCTTTTTTATTTATTTTTTTTTATACACACTCAGTTTTAATATTAAAAAAGAACTCACCAATGATTATTTCACAGTCATTAGATTTAGGAAAAAGTAAAGATGATGCGCACGATTAAGATTTTTCGGTTTTATTTACTAATCCTTCCTGCCGTAGCTTAAATATCACATTGTGATATCGAGAATACAGGATACCTCCGGATCTCTTTTTGGGAATATGCACGAAAAAGGTTTCCTAATACATTACAAATTTTCTTATTAAATTTATGAAAATATTTTTCAGAAATTGTATTACCACACTTTCTGAGGGAAAAATTTCGACTATTTTCTTTGAAACATTCTTAAAATATTTAGGTGAGGGATTGATCTCCTTCATAATTAAGTTGTTAAGCTAAGCTTAGCTCCAGACCCGATTGAGGTGGACAAGCACGGACTCTCTAACAGGAGCAAAAGCCTTGCGGGAAGAATTTTCACTCCTAACAAGGTTAGATGTGCCATTGGCACATTTAAGCCCTTTAAATCTGCTGGAGAAGACGGCATTTTTCCCGCCTTACTACAACAAGGTGTTGAAGAAATACACTTTCCACTACAAAAATTTCTTCGAGCCAGTTACGCTCTAGGGTACGTTCTCCAATGATGGCGAGACGTCAGGGTGGTATTTATACCTAAAGCAGGAAAAAGAGCTAGTTCTCTAGCTAAATCGTTCCGACCCATCAGCCTCTCTTCATTCTTGCTTAAGTCCATGGAAAAAATCCTAGACCTACACATTCGAAGTGAAATTCTGATTAAATCACCACTTCATTCTAAGCAGTTCGCTTATCAAGCTGGCAAGTCTACTGAGACTGTCATTCACACACTAGTCAAAGACCTCGAAAAAGCGCTCGAAGCAAAAGAGGTGGCTTTATGTGCATTTGCGGACATAGAAGGAGCTTTCGATAATACCTCCTTCGATGCAATTAAATCAGCTGCCGAGGATAAAGGCTTTGAGCCCTCCACGGTAAACTGGATAGACCCCATGCTTAGAAGCAGGGGGATAACCACATCTCTAGGGAACTGCTCAGTCACGATCACCGCAGCAAAAGGCTGCCCATAAGGAGGAGTTCTCTCTTCACTCTCATAGTCGATCGTGATTGATGATATGCTAGAAAAGTTGAACAGTTCGGGTTTTAATGTTCAAGGCTACGCGGATGACCTAGAAGTTACAATACGGGGCAAGCATGATCAAGTCATATCCGACCTCATGCAAATATCCCTCTCCAAAGTCCGCACGTGGTGTTTAAAGAAAGGCCTTAGCATAAACCCCAACAAAACGGTTATCGTTCCGTTACAAGCAGATCGAAGCTTTCACTAACGGCTCCTTTTCTTGATAATACGGAATTGATATTTTCAGACGAAGTCAAATATCTGGGGATAACCCTAGATAAGAAACTTACCTGGAATTCGCATCTGTCCAGAGTGACGGATAGAGCGATGCGATCTCTCTACACGTGCCAAAAACTAATCAAAAGACGGCTGAGGCTCTGTTTCAAAAAACCCAGCGGCTTGCCTGTCTAGGAATAACTGGTGCCATGAGAACCTGTCCTACAGCAGCCATGCAAGCCTTATTAAACCTTGGACCCCTGCATTTGCAGGTGAAAAAGGAAGCGATCTCCAGTGCTATTGGAGTACAAATGGAGAAACAGTTAAAGGCAGGCGATCTGGTTGGTCATTTAAGTATCTTAAAACAGATATGCTTCGAGCAAGTGACGACAATATCTGATATAATCACACCCAGAGTGGATTTTGTAAGACCATTCCAAGTGGTTCTTGGAGACCGATAACAATGGCGCTCCACTATACCTTCCTTCCAACAAGGATCGATGGTGTGGTATACAGACGGCTCAAAAACAAACAGTGGGGTCGGATTGGGTGTATACGCACCAGATGTCATAAAGGCTCTAGGCTGTACCCCTACCATATTCCAAGCCGAGGTATTGGCCATAGAAGAATGTGCCAATACCTGCATTAAAAGAGCCATAAATGGCTCAACCATTAATATCCTCTCGGACAGTCAAGCTGCCCTCAAGGCCTTAAAGTCCTGCACTGTCAAGTTAGGGATAGTCTGGGAATGTCTACAAACCCTCAAAAATCTATCAAGGAGAAACAAAGTTATCCCCATGTGGGTACCTGGACATGAGGGCCACAAAGGCAATGAAATTGCGGATGGCCTAGCCAAAAGAGGAGCGGAAACTCAAAGTGTTACCTCAAAGCTACCCTAAATAACTGGGAGAATAAACAAAAATCCCTGTATTGGGAAAGGCTACAAGGACTTCGTCAGGCAAAAAAGTTTATCGAAACCTCTGGCGGAAAAACAAAAGAACTCCTACTCCTTAGAAGAATAGAGCTCAATATGATCACTGAGCTCTTCTCAGGCCATTACCCCTTGAGGTATCACCTAAACAAGCTGGGCTTGGTTGAGACTTCATCCTGCCGGTTCTGTTAGGATGCTCACGAAACCTCGGAGCACTTGCTCTGCAACTGCGAAGCATTGGCCAGGCGGAGATTACTCCACCTTGAACATGCTTTTCCTCCACCAAGTTACGTCTAAACCTATAAATGGAGCAAATTCAACGGGGTCTCACAATAGATCTTCCAGGTAGCAGTGATTGCGAGGCTAACGCCTATACACCCCTTCACAAATCTAATCTAATCTAAGTTTTTAAGCTTTTCTGTACTTCTAATTTAGTGCTTTATTATTTTTATAAAATTTTAAAACTGTCTCTACTTTCGGGTTTGTTTGAAAGATCTGCTTAATATTTAAAAACTGGAAAAGTAGAGATAGTTGCTTATATTGCTTGAAACTAACTTTGAGATACCTACATCATCAGAAGACGAGGAGGAGTTTGAACCATTTGAAAAATTTAAATCCTCTACCCACCTATTAATGCTTGAACTCATTAATGCAGTATAAGTAGATCCATCAGAGATCTAATGACGGATACACCCATTTTTTTTTAATGAGATATTATTTAATAATAACTACCATATTCTTCCATAGAAGCAAATTGTACTCAAAAATAATTGTTTTTCCATATAAACTTCTGTCCCATAATGTATCCAGCTGTTGGATTTTGATATTGTTGCAATTAGCAACCGGAAATATATTTACAAAAAAAAAAAAATAATAAAAATAAATACAAACAATATGGTTTGTAAATATAAAAAATATAGAATATATAAAAAAATTATTATATAAAAGAAAAAATATTAGGCAACATATACATACCTCCAGTGGACGGAAATCTGTGCCACATTTTCCAGTTTTTACTTACAAGTAAAAAGTTACATACAGCAGCCAGGTTGCTGAGCATTCTCAACATTCATCATAAAGATGTAAGGTAGTAGTTAAACTATGGGGCTACTGGCGCAATTTTTTTAGCCTCCAGGATTTCGCCACAGATGGCGCCACCGTCGCTAGGTGGTTTGAGCCCATACTAAATGCAGGTTTGTGTCTTGGTTGTATTGGTTTAGGTCCCGACTGCGCCCTAGCGGGATTAACCGGTACTACTGGAGTATAGCATTTGATATTGACTGCGTCCTAGAGGCATTAGCAGGTACTACCAGCATGCTCCCGTACTACGGTTTTCTTAAATAGATATGTGTTGCGCCTAAAAGCAGGCTTTTGGTTTCATTGAGTCTTGACTGCACCCTAGCGCGATTAATCGGTACTACCGGGATGTATCATTTGATCTTGACTGCACCCTTGGTTTGTGCCTTGGATACACAATTGTGTCTTGGATGCACCACTGTGTCTTGGGTGCACCATTGAGTCTTGGATGTTGGGGATACGAGATCACTTTGGGGATACGAGATCACTTTCAGCACTCTCCAGCATAGGGAAATAGCATAGGATTTCGATTTTGTTGCTGGAGTTCGCTTATTTTTCATCTCGAGTTTTTGGGGATACGAGATCATTTTGGGGATACGAGATCACTTTCAGCACTCTCCAGCATAGGGAAATAGCATAGGATTTCGATCCTGTTGCCGGAGTTCGCTTATTTTTCATCTCGGACTTGTAGCCTCTAAGTTGACATTAAGTTTTTCATCTCGAGTTTTGGGGATACGAGATCACTTTGGGGATACGAGATCACTCTTAGCACTCTCCAGAATAGGAAAATAGCATAGGTCTTTGATTTTGTTTCTGGAGCTCGCTTTTTTTTTATCTCAGAGATCGTAGCTATAAATATTTCTGAAGTGGTGGGAATCTGTATTGGTGGAGGTTGCTGGTTAAGTTTTATCTGGTCTTGGAGGCTACAATTTGACCTTGAGGTGCCCCCTCCTGTGTCTGGGTGCTGGGGGTTGGCTAAGAGCTTTAGTGGCAATATATAATATTATGACTAGGACTGCCTGAGGTGTCTTGGACTGGGCTATGTTACCTGTACCAAGGCTTGGGTAGAATGTGTATTAAGTAATGATGTGAAATACCCTAACCGAATTTATATCGGGGCTGTATACTTGTCAGCTTGAGTTTGGTTTTAGTTGTTTACTTTAGTATCAGTGCCTGTGGTATGTGGCTAAGGAAACGTTATCTAAGGCGTGGGTGGATGTGTGCAGCTGTGTATTTATGCAGATAATAAATGTGAAATTCCCTTAGAAAAACAAAAAGTGCAAGGAAGATTTCAACTATTTTGGTGGATCACTGTGGGTTCTGGTGAAGGGGTAGGGAGGGGGTTGGGGGGGGGGGGGGCTGAAGTCGCTTTTGTACTGGAAATGTGACATCATCTTGAAGTTTTCTTTTAGGAGGATACTACAACAACCAATGTAGGTAGGTATGTTGACTTGGATATGTCCGTCTTCAGGTCGATACGTCACCGACCCTGAGGTCATTGACCTTTGACCCTTTACTTTTGACCTTTGACCCTTGACCTTTGATCTTTGACCTTTGACCTTTGACAATTGACCCCTGACTCTGATGTCATTGACCTTCACACACACACACACACACACACACACACACACACACACACACACACACACACACACACACACACACACACACCCACACACACACACACACACACACACACACACACACACACACACACACACACACACACACACACACACACACACACACACACACACACACACACACACACACACACACACACACACACACACACACACACACACACACACACACACACACACACACACACACACACAACGTCATACTAAACGATTTTTCTACCAGGTGATATTCAGTACCATGTTATTAAATTAACAACAACAACAACTAACGTAGGTAGATATGATGACCTAGGTATGAAATAGCCTAATTTTTGATCTTCAGGTGTAATGCTTCTAATTTTATTCATTGCATAAACAATTCGTACAGCCGAATAATGTAAACAAATTCGCAGTCGAATAATGTAAACAAAATTCTCACAGAGCCGAGTAAAGTAAACAAATTTATGAAAGATTCTCAATAGCTGAAAAAAAACAACAACTGATATGTTGTCTTAGATGAGTAGTTATAATTGAAAATTTCTTTTGCTGAAAAAAAACAACTGCGGATTAAAAAGCCGAGAGTGATCGTGATATCTAAAAATAGATCACGGCTGCTTGTAAGAAGTAGTGGAAATTAAAGCCTCGGTGGACAGGTGGCTGGTAATTTGATACCGTCAAGTAAAGTAAACAATGGTTTTTGTATCTAGGAGTGTGTATTGAAAAGTCATTAGTTGTATGAAAAATTGTTTTTTATTTATTCGCATCATTAAATCTTAAATTATAAACTTTTTCTCTGTGCTTCATATCCAAAATTGGTAACAATATATCTGAAGTTCTATTAATCCTATCTTGGAAGCGAAAGCGATCCAGAGCATATGTCTCCCATGGTCCTTTTCTGGGTTCATAATCAATCATATAAACTTGCGGAGCAGCAGTACTAAACTTGAGCATCACGACTAATTAAAACAACTATTTTCACATTATTCCCTTTTTATTATTCAATCTGATGTAATTCATATTACTAATAATTCAAGCCTAGGCTACTTTTGTAGGCATGCTTTAGTGAATACCGTACTTTGAAACCATCTCGCTCTCTCAAAACATCTTTCTCTCTCTCTAGCACACATGTTTGAGGTGGACTTGATCATATACATGCCAGCTTGGAGCTTGGTTGTCTGCTTTATATACTATGAGTATAGTATGGTTGCCTGGAATTATCAGGCTTGCTGTTCAACGGGACTATTAGCGGCGGGGTGAGGTCGCTTTACTGATCTAACTACTATTCATACCGAAATGTGGTGTTTTGATAATCCTAAGCGTACTTGAATTCCACAGGTTTTGTTTACAATTCGTTATATTTTTTCAGGTCTGGGATTAACAAATATTTTGAGAATAAATTAAGTTTGGTGATGCTTGAAGTTTACTTTATGTGCGGCGGGTGCGCATAATCTAGTAGGAAGTTTTAGTGAATACCATACCTTTCAACCATCTCGCTCTAACACACAACATCTGCCTCGCTCTAACATACATGCTTGAGGTATATGTATATGATCGCTTATATGCCAGTTTTGAGCTGTGTGTTATCAGTTGTTTGATTTATATGCTATGGCTGCCTGCAATTATCATGCTTGTGTTGGGCTGGTCTGTATACTTGGTGGATGAGAGCTTTAGCGACAATATGCAATCGTTTACTTGCCAGCTTGGAGCTTGTTGTTATCAGTTGTTTGCTTTATATGCTCTGGCTGTCAGGGGTCATAATGTGTTTAGCTGGGCTGGGTGAATATATATCTGAAAATAGATCACGTGAAACTGCTGCGATATTGGAGTACTTTCTTATCAGGTTGAGAGGGGGTTAAATTTAAAGCTTTGATGAAAGAATGCGATGTTCTAGATGGCAACAAAATGAAAGTTTATAAGAATTTGGTAACAGTATGTTCTATAAAAAAAAATCTAATTAGCAGAAGAAAATTGTATAAGAATCTGGTAAGAGTATGTTTCATACAAAATCTAACAGGCAGAAGAAATTTTATAAAAAATCTGGGTGTCTCTATTGAACCACAGGAGACTTGATTTTTCACAGGTTTCCCTGGTAATCACTCTTTTTAGAATTTCGAATGGGATCCTCAAAATAAATGATAGTAGTGCACAGTTATCCATTTGAGAACCTTTTTTCACAAAGCTCATCAGCTGCTTCATTAATCCAGATATCCATATGTCCAGGAACCTACAATAGGATGACCTTATACTGTATGGATATAGACTATAGCTTTACCCAAAACGAATTGCATGAGAATTTGGTTAGTGGTTTGTGTCTTCTTAAATGTGAGACTGTTGAGATGAATATTGAGGAGCTTATAAGAGAATATAATAACATTTTTCTCGATGAACAAATTCAAGAATGCTATAACTTTTTAATATTATATTAAAATATTAAGAAAGTCGAGTCAAAATGTTATGAGCACCTTGTAAGCTGGGCTTGGGCAAGAGATGATGCAACGGATGGATCAGTATGAGTTTGTGGCCGAAAATATAAACAAATTTGATACAAGTGATTACCCAGTAGATAATCAATTCAATTTACCGCTCATGAATAAAAACATTCCTGGTCTAATGAAGGATGAGCTGAATGGGAAAATCATGAGCGAATTTCTTGTCTTGCGCTCGAAAATGTACAGTCTGCATATAAACGATGGTAAAACTGTAAAGAAAGCAAAAGGAGTAAAGGCTAATGTAGTCCAGAGGCATATCAATTTCGAAGACTATGTCGAATGTTTGAATAACAAGCAAGTATTAACTGCTAATCAGAACTCCATACGATCGCATAACCATAATGTCTACACGATCAACCAAAAGAAGATTGCATTGAGTCCATATGATAACAAGCGGTATATTATGAGTGGGACAACGGATACTCTACCATGGGGACATTACTCTATTCTATGGTATTCTTCTTATTCAATTTCCCTACTAAGTCCAGAGCTCCCGAATAATATTTGCCCACTAAAGCGAGCTCCTAATCGGGAGGTTGAGCATTTTACCCAGAATGCTAGGGTGGCTTGAGAAAAAACATTTACACGTGGGCTCGACCATGACCCCGACATCACCTTTGAAACCGGAAGGGCGTCAGGTCTTTGGCCGTCATCCGGAAGTGTGTCTTGGAGGCTACAACCTTAATTCCCTATAATCAAGCACTTTCTTAATATTTTAATATAATATTAAAAAGTTATAGCATTCTTGAATTTGTTCATCGAGAAAAATGTTATTATATTCTCTTATAAGCTCCTCAATATTCATCTCAACAGTCTCACATTTAAGAAGACACTAACCACTAACCAACTTCTCATGCAATTCGTTTTGGGTAAAGCTATAACCTATATCCATACAGTATAAGGTCATCCTATTCTAGGTTCCTGGACATATGGATATCTGGATTAATGAAGCAGCTGATGAGCTTTGTGAAAAAAGGTTCTCAAATGGATAACTCTGCACTACTATCATTTATTTTGAGGATCCCATTCGAAATTCTAAAAAGAGTGATTACCAAGGAAACCTGTGAAAAATCAAGTCTCCTGTTGTTCAATAGAGACACCCAGATTTTTTATAAAATTTCTTCTGCCTGTTAGATTTTGTATGGAACATACTCTTACCTGATTCTTATACAATTTTCTTCTGCTAATTAGATTTTTTTTTATAGAACATACTGTTACCAAATTCTTATAAACTTTCATTTTGTTGCCATCTAGAACATCGCATTCTTTCATCAAAGCTTTAAATTTAACCCCCTCTCAACCTGATAAGAAAGTACTCCAATATCGCAGCAGTTTCACGTGATCTATTTTCAGATATATATTCACCCAGCCCAGCTAAACACATTATGACCCCTGACAGCCAGAGCATATAAAGCAAACAACTGATAACAACAAGCTCCAAGCTGGCAAGTAAACGATTGCATATTGTCGCTAAAGCTCTCATCCACCAAGTATACAGACCAGCCCAACACAAGCATGATAATTGCAGGCAGCCATAGCATATAAATCAAACAACTGATAACACACAGCTCCAAGCTGGCATATAAGCGATCATATATACCTCAAGCATGTATGTTAGAGCGAGGCAGATGTTGTGTGTTAGAGCGAGATGGTTGAAAGGTATGGTATTCACTAAAACTTCCTACTAGATTATGCGCACCCGCCGCACATAAAGTAAACTTCAAGCATCACCAAACTTAATTTATTCTCAAAATATTTGTTAATCCCAGACCTGAAAAAATATAACGAATTGTAAACAAAACCTGTGGAATTCAAGTACGCTTAGGATTATCAAAACACCACATTTCGGTATGAATAGTAGTTAGATCAGTAAAGCGATCTCACCCCGCCGCTAATAGTCCCGTTGAACAACAAGCCTGATAATTCCAGGCAATCATACTATACTCATAGTATATAAAGCAGACAACCAAGCTCCAAGCTGGCATGTATATGATCAAGTCCACCTCAAACATGTGTGCTAGAGAGAGAAGGATGTTTTGAGAGAGCGAGATGGTTTCAAAGTACGGTATTCACTAAAGCATGCCTACAAAAGTAGCCTAGGCTTGAATTATTAGTAATATGAATTACATCAGATTGAATAATAAAAAGGGAATAATGTGAAAATAGTTGTTTTAATTAGTCGTGATGCTCAAGTTTAGTACTGCTGCTCCGCAAGTTTATATGATTGATTATGAACCCAGAAAAGGACCATGGGAGACATATGCTCTGGATCGCTTTCGCTTCCAAGATAGGATTAATAGAACTTCAGATATATTGTTACCAATTTTGGATATGAAGCACAGAGAAAAAGTTTATAATTTAAGATTTAATGATGCGAATAAATAAAAAACAATTTTTCATACAACTAATGACTTTTCAATACACACTCCTAGATACAAAAACCATTGTTTACTTTACTTGACGGTATCAAATTACCAGCCACCTGTCCACCGAGGCTTTAATTTCCACTACTTCTTACAAGCAGCCGTGATCTATTTTTAGATATCACGATCACTCTCGGCTTTTTAATCCGCAGTTGTTTTTTTTCAGCAAAAGAAATTTTCAATTATAACTACTCATCTAAGACAACATATCAGTTGTTGTTTTTTTTCAGCTATTGAGAATCTTTCATAAATTTGTTTACTTTACTCGGCTCTATGAGAATTTTGTTTACATTATTCGACTGCGAATTTGTTTACATTATTCGGCTGTACGAATTGTTTATGCAATGAATAAAACTAGAAGCATTACACCTGAAGATCAAAAATTAGGCTATTTCATACCTAGGTCATCATATCTACCTACGTTAGTTGTTGTTGTTGTTAATTTAATAACATGGTACTGAATATCGCCTGGTAGAAAAATCTTTTAGTATGACGTAGTGTATGTGTGTGTGTGTGAAGGTCAATGACATCACTTGTTGCTCGGTATTTCACCAGTATAGGTCAGCTAGCTGGAACATTGCCACTAGCATTTTTTTAACTTCTTCCTCAAATCATTTTGTTGAGTTATTCCCACAGTATTTCCTCAATGACAGGTAATTAGTACATGAAATTTTTTTGGGATATTACCAGAAAATTTTTCTGTAGTTTAAATACGTTCTGAAGCTTAGAATAATTTCAAGATTTCCATGATTTCAGATCTTCTTTCTTCATATAAAAAAAAGGGAAAATTTCTGGGATATTACCAGAATATCTCACATTTAAATTTTTTTATACTGAGATTGGAGAATTAATTCGCAGTTTTGGAATATTACCAAGCTAAGAATAAAATTCTGCAATCTAAGTGATTTTTTGTCTCCTCTTTTTTGTTACTAACTATGCAACAAAATTAATTTGGGAAATATCCAATTAACTAAAGTTAGCGTAAGGGTTTCACAAAACATTTCACTTCGGGACATATCCAAGTGAAGTGTGGCAGGAAACTCCAGCTAATCAAATTAATCGGGAAAACAATAGTATTGGGCGATTTCCATACTAATTAGAAATCCCGGTTAACATCTAGGCTAGATCAGCGGCAAAAACCTTTTGGGATATTTTCAAGGGTTTTTTTTTGGCTGATTTGGTTTGGGATTCAGGAGAGGGACCATATGTGGGCATTGAACCTTTTGGGAGATTTTCAGGGGTTCAATCCATAGTCCAGCTTTAGGTCAGGAACCAGGCACAGGGATTGGCTACATCAACCATTTAGGGTTGATTATACTACAGGAGGTTGATAAGTATAAAATATTACTCACCCCCTTCAAGATACTATGTACTAATCAGTTTTACATTGAATCATACCATATATTGAATTATATTAAAATAAAAATTTGAATTGCTATAACCTTTTGTTCTTGCGCTTTATTAATTTTGTTCTTTTCTCTTATTGCAGATAACTAGCAATAAGTAAAGATTAAGCCTTTGTTTTCTTAGAATTAAATTTTTTTGTTTTGATTTTGTTTAATTTTTGTTTGAAGTTAAATTTTACTTTATTAATTTTTTTTGTTAAAATATTGTTAGATTGTAAGAGTACGCAATAAACGTATTAAAAGCAGGTTAATCTTTGAATCAGTTAACCCTACCTGTTTTACATTACAGATTCACTTTCATTCATTTCTATTAATTTTTCATGTACAGCTATAGGTGCTGTAACAGATATACTTAAGAAATTGGACGTCTAATCCGTGTTATAAAAGTCAAAAGAAAATTATAATAATTTCTGTCACTTTTTGAATTACTTGCTATGTCGAAATCAATTATATACAAATCAACTTAATGGAAAATAGAATATGTAGCTCTCCAAAGTCTATCATTCATTTGTATCCTTAGAGTGTATTCAGAAGAAATACTCATCATGATGAATTCGACCAATATATGTGTTATTTTACTCTCTCAGAGCAAATTAGAATTTTGAATTGAACTTTATCAGCGATTAAATTTACGATAAAAAATTTTTAAAAACGAAAATCAACTTGCATTTCTTGCAATTTTAGTAGTTAAAGATTTCAAGTTTTGCATTGATAAAAAATTTCCAAAAAATTTAAATCATTACTGTAACTGCTGAATCTTTTAATTCAATGTATAGTACTATTTTGCTTTTAATGAGAAAAGGGCAACAACAAATAATAACATAAAATATTTTGTGGGTCAAAACGTATAAGACAGTCCAAGTGAGGTTTCACTAAGCGCAGATTGCATCTAATGGCTTACAAAAATCTACATATATGCTAGGTATAGCCTGGATTTGAAAGTAAATGAACACTATTTAAAATAATAGAATATATTAGTAAAAGTGAAAAGAATAGCACTCTAGAAGATTTTACGGAAAAAATACATATTTGAATATTTATGTAGCATTTCTTGAGTAACTTTTTATATACATGTACCTACCGGTGAATGATTTATAAAAAACTTCTCCTTGTAATTCGATCACAAGTTGTTTCAGTTCATTGTTTTCTATTTAGTATTCGTTTACGATATGACTATCAAGAGTTTTTATGTCATTGGAAGTTGAGCTTTTTTGCAGCTGCAAAGCTGCGTTAAGTTCATTTATATCCAGTGTTACATTATCAACAGTTATAATTGAATCTAAATAACTGTTTTCTGCCATCATTATTCAAACAAAAAAGTGCTGTTAATGTTTCAGAGAATACAGAAATTATTCATTGTAATGCTTTCTAATTCAGAATAGTTGTTTTTGAAGCAAGAATGAATATTAAACTGATATAGTGTTTCCATGAAAGTTTCAAGATTTTAGTAAGTGTCTCACTTTCTAGTTTTTGAGGTATCAAGATATCAGGAAAGCAACTACCATCAATTATCGAACAAGTATATCATTTAATCTTGCAACTTTAAATCACTATGTTTTCTATACACACGGCTAATATAGCTAATATTACACTCAACTACATATAATATCAACGCTAGCGTACGTCGCACAAATTAACTCGAGACCGAAATAAGTTACATTAATATTAAAGAACCCAGAGCACAAAAAACGCGCAACCATTAACACGCTATTCTTTGTTTCAAAAACGGAGTTATTGTAATAATTTAAGAGTCTTATTAAAATAAAAATGTTTACATTACTATGATGACGGCTATTTTGAATTAAATACTTACATCTTAAAGCAGGAAAATGAACTTCTTTAATTTGAGGAAAATATCGTAGAACTCATACGCGCGCAGTCACATGTTCATATTAAAGCCTTTGATGTGTGCTGCCACAGCGCTGCTGTCCTGTCATTGAAGGGCGACGGTGCTGCCAAAATTTAAGTTTTTAGCTAATTTATTTTTTATAACAAAATTATCATGTTAAGAACAAAGAAAATATTTCCTTAGCACAGAGCCCCTACGTTATTTCAATTTTTAGGTTAGGAATAATATAATCGTACTAAAAATAAGGAAAACACTTACTTAGTTATTAAAAGCATTCTTTTTCACCCGATGAGGGGTAATTTTTTTATTAGAATATATGTACCTATACATTGAATTTACGTCAGAAGGTTTTTAAGTTAAAGTCAACATTTTCAAAGCAAGTATTACTCTTTTCTTGTTTTAAAATATATTCCGCAATTCATGACAACTACGGAAATGCTTTACCTAACACAAGAAAACAATTACATAATATGGAAAATTTTTGGCATTCAATCAAAGAAATATTTATTAATATATTAATGAAAATTGTTGTTTTGTAACAAACATGGCAACTTACAGGGTAAAATGGCTGGTATCTTAAAGACTATGTAAAGGAATTATTTATAAAGACATTTTCATATAATTTAGGGAAATTGTTCTAAAAATAAAAATATATATCAATTTTTGTTATTAACCCATAAGTTTTTTAATTACAACACGCTTATTTCTATGAGTGTACTAGTATTAACAATTTTCTAACTTTTTTGTCATTGTTGATATATCCAAATTACATTTCCAATATGAAAAATTTAACATAATTTGCATATTTCTAGCAAATTATTCATCCTGGAACTCACAAATAACTAATAATAAACGCATAAAAAGCATTAAAATACACTTACCTGGATTATTAATCCATTAAATTAGCCAGAAAATCAAAAACAAAACACGACAGTTTCGCACTGAAAAACCGCCATTAAAGTTATCAAATTGACAACGTGCAACCTGTTGGTCAAATTTAGATGGTGCAAATTTCACCAGGAAAGCTAAAATTCGCGAAAAATTAATAATTATTTGTCACAATGAGTGGGAAAGAGACAGATGTGGGAACGAGATGCAAGAAAATTGAAAAATATTTAAGTTCCACATCGGAAAATGCCATAATATGGCAGGGGCTGCCATATTGTTATTTTTTGCAAAAATTAGAATATCTAATTAAATAACTTGAGAAAATTCATGGATTATTGAGAATAAATTAGAAATATTTCATGCGAGCCCTAAGCAAACTCTCACTTTTGTGACATGCAATAGTATCCGATCGAGGAGTTTTTCTTTTTTTCTAATTTAAATTTTTTTTTTTTTAAATTTCAGCATCACGCATAAAATAAAAAGTAGCAATGTACATTATTATATGTATATGCTACAATTGTTGTGCAGTTGGTGTTGGCAAAAGGACAAGATTCTTATTTGGGTAAGATAAGTATTGTGTATTGATACTAATAAGTGGTGCTTGTATTTAGTTGTAGGTTTCTTGCATAAAATTAATCATATGCTAAACCTGGCATTTTAATGACATATATAAGGAGACAACTTAGTTAAGATAATTTAAGACTGAAAATGGATTAGATAACTAGTGCATAAAGTGCGGTGAATCTGTAGATAATTCTAAATTGCATTTAATTAACCATATGAGAAGATACGCATGAAATTTGAAAAATCAATAAACGTAATAAGCAGTAATAGTGAGGTAATTAACTGGACAGATTTAGACAAGAGTGTAACTGGATTAATCCGCAATAAATACAATAACGAGCAAAAGCGACCGAAATCTTTCAATTAACATACCGCTACACTACCCAGCTGAATGCCGTAATCTAGCTGTGGTTTTCAATTATAGCTATGTTACAAAACAAACATTATTGGTTTTCTTCAACAAGAACTGAAGAACTGGTACACATTTTGGACACTTATAATTTCATCACTTCACTGGCTTTTTGAAGACATCTTCTTCCTTCGACTTTCTATCTTTTCGCCACAATTATTTACATACTGGGATTATTTTTCTCAATATATCTTTTGTGGCCGTTTACATCATAGTAATTTCTTTCCTCATTTTCTCTTTTTTTATCTGAAAATCAAAGATCTCCCATTCCTCTCTTTCTCTAAAGCCTTCCAGCACTTACTTGACCTCCCTCTCGTAATTACGTCATCACTATCTGGCAATTGCTGGGGTTGCCCTTAATAGAATTGTTGCTCAGTGGACTGCTATCGATGACATTCCCGTATATATCATTTTTCTTCTCTCATCCTTTAACGATGGATCTAATGAAATCAACATTCACGCGTAGTAGTGTATCACATTACGACCGGAAGGTGAAATATTTGAAATCCAGGATCGTCTGATATTTGGAATACGCGTTTTAGACACTAGACGATTTCTTAGTCACGCAGAGTTTTCTGAGAGAAGCAGGATGGATATATTTAAAGAGTCTTGGAGATATCTTGACTTCCCTATGGGATCTGGAACGGCTTGAAAAGGTAATCGCATGGGGCCTAGGGGCACAATGGATCCAGTAGAAGTCCAAGTGATGCTGGCTAGTTGTCTTGCGGCACCCCTCTTACCTAACCTAACTTAACCTAGTCACGCAGATCATGGTGAATACTGTTCTGCTTGGGTTTAGAAGAGAGGGCGGGTAGTATCTGGTTCGGGGATCATGACTGGTTATTTGAAATTATCCTATGTATCAACTGATGGTATATTATATTCAACTATCCATCACATGTGTATCTGATTGGTAGGTCAGATACAAACCACGCACATCATGGAGCATATACTTACAAGAGGTTTACAAAAGAATTTGCGGTAGCAAACCTCTAATTAGTTTGCTGCAGCAAAATGATCTGGGTGCTTTTCAGTGTAAACTGATTTTTAATTTACCTAAAAAAAAAAAACAAATTAAATAACAATAATCAAAATCTAAATTTTATAAATACATGGGTTCGAAACTTAAACTTAATGAATTTAACTATAAGGTTTCGCTCTCGTCCATAATTTTGTACCCAAAGGGTAAAAACGGGAACCCTATTACTAAGGCTCCAGCCGTCCATCTGTCTGTCTGTTACTGGGCTGTATCTCATAAACGGTAATAGGTAGACAGTTGAAACACAGTTGCTGCTATAGCAGCAAATATTTAAGAAAAAATTAATGATGCGTACTCTCATTTGAAAAAATAAATAAAAAGTACATATTGTTAAATTTTGTACGATGGTACGGAACTCTTCATGGGCGAGTCCGACTCGCACTTGGCCTGTTTTATTATTACGCCAAGCTCAAGTAACACCCTATGCTGCATAGCCCATCAATAGGGAATATGAGGAGAGTGGCGGAGGTGTTCATTTATGTCACTCTTGAATCTTCGCAGTTTGTATACCGGAGGAAAGACTGAAGATAGTACACTGCTCCACATGATGTAGTTTTACTGCACGGCCAAAAGTGTTTTGAAATGTAGAAGGTAGTGCGCGGCCTAGATAATTCACCAGAACATTGGCCATGCATGTAGCGATACAGGAGCCGATATGACAAGTTAGTGTCAAATCAACAATGAGCTTGAAGGCTCCCTCCTTGACAATATCCAACTAAGATAAGGCTGTCTGACCAGCCCCTGCCTAGATATAGAAATTGTATTCCATTCTAGGTCTGATGTAGGATCTGTAGAGGAGGACTCGATTCGATGTGCTGAATTATTTCTTACGCCTTTTCAGATATCCCAAACATTTCGAAGCTTCTTTGCCAACAGGGAATATACGATCTGTTCCGCTTAACTTCCTGGAAATATTAATGGCAATTATTCATAAAGACGGTGTACCGTGAATCAGTGATCTATTCAAAGTGATGGGAGTGGAAATATTATGATCCTGTTTTAAAGAAATGAGACAACTTTGAGTTTTAGATGCATTAAATTCAACGTGATTCCCATTGCCCGAAGCAAGGATCGCCGTACTTTAATAATCTAATCATGTAATCTCGATTGACAGAAGTGGAATTCGTCTGGGAGTCCGAAAGAATGTCAAAAGAGTAAGTGAAATCAAGGCTACTAATATCAGCAAAAGTATGGACGGCATTCAAAGTAAGGGAAAGCAGATAATTAATGAAAATTAGGAAGAGAGACAGAGAGATTACAGAGCCCTGGGGCACACCGGTAGGATGAGATTCAGTTGTCATCTAATACACCCCGCATTTGGCGACTGGAAAAAAACTTTCAATCCTTATTAGAAGAGGAGGGTAGAGACTAAGTGCTTGGCTAAAGAACTGGTTTGATCAATGTCCATTGAATTATCTAGGGAAACGGCTCCAAAGTTCTGTAAGAAAGTTCAACAAGTCTCCAGATGAGCCTCCAGTCCGGAACCCATATTGGCGATCATTGATTGATTTCTAGATACTTCGATAATTTGTAGTTAATGATAGATTCAAAGACCTTAGAAAGAAACGAGGTGATTGCTGCCCTCTCCTCTCTTTGGTAACATCCTGAACGTGAGCTAGTTTCCAATCAGTTGAAAGTTTTCCTGTCGAACAGGATTAGTAGGATAGTGTGCGCAGAGACTTAGCCAAGAATCAGGTGCAGCTTTTAATTAACAGAAGCGAAAAACCATCAGGACCTGTGGTTGTGGAGACGTTGATCTCCCTAAAGACCTCGAATACATCTCTCAATTTGAAGCGATTCCAGCGGCCAGAAAATTAGCTTTATCCAGGGAGTCAGCAACCACTTCACCATTGCTCAGTAGTTAAAGTATATAGAAGCTTCAGCAGTTCCTGACGGTTTTGACCAGGTGACTTTAATGATGATTATAGAAAAGCCCTTCACGTAGCTATATGAGCTTATTAAATGATTTTATTGAGTTATAGTTTTCAGGCACAATTAGGAAAACACTGCATTAAAATACTGCACTGATACTGAACATCAACCTACACAGGGCAACGACCGACCCTGCTGTCTCGACGCATTTGCAAGCTTGCACCCAAGTTATATGGAAATGAAAATCCAGTTTCGATTCACAAAAAAAAACATTGATTTTTTTTAGTATGTTCTGTCTAAATGTGCACCTTCCATTAATTTTTCAAAAATTGATATTTTCCCCACCTTCCTTTGAAAGAAAACAGTATCACCTTCACCAGCACTTATTTATCGCAATAAATTTCGCCATTTTTAACGTTGAAAGAAATCTGAGTTCTTTGCATTTTAGCAGGCTTCAATAATACTATTTCGTGTTGAAATTCTAAGAGTTATATACATAAATGTATAGGAGGATAGAGTTGGTGTGGGAAGAGTTAAAATTTTCTACATTTTGAAAAGAACGTTTATTACTTGGATGCGGGTGCGGTTTTTTCGACGTTGGATGTGCAGCATTAATCGTGCATTTCCTTTAATTTGCGTGAAAGTTAATTTCCAATACAAATTGCGTATCCTTTCTAGGATGGAAAGAGCACTTTAAATTACAATGAATAACACTCATAACTGTTTCGATCTTATGTGACTATAATTTATTTTCATACAGTATGTAGCTCGCTAGGTACGACAGGGGAATTTTTCACATTGAATCCTTTTGATGATACTTCGACAAATTTATGTGGGTGTGATATATGATCTCTCCTCCACCCTCTTTTTCAATTCATATTTTTTGCAACTATTACAGATAGTTTGGCTGTTTGCACATTTATTTTTTTAATTTTAATTTTTAATATTCTGTTTTCAGTCAATTTTAAATTGAGCCGAAAGTTAGAGACTGGGTGAGGCAGGCTTATTGTTACAGGATGTGAAGCAGCAGACTCAGAAATATCCATACGTCATCAGATGTTTGATATAAGTGAAAAATGGACATGTAGACTGTGAATGGTCTGTAAAGACCTTTTAGGTTTCATGTCTGCGGGTTAGATAAGTGGGAGTTTATGCTGAGCTAGCTCTAGCTAGTCCCTATTAAGAGCATCACAATTTTTACCTACTTTCTAAAATGAGGGCGGTTATCGGATGGAAAACCCATGGACTACAGAAACTATGGAAACACAAAGACACGACAGTAACAGTGCAACTATTTCCGATTGAAGCTGATAGTTACAGGTGTGCTTTGGACCAGTTTTGATCCGACAACAAAATAAGAAAAATTTTCTATATCTAAGAAGAAAGACGTCCAACCCCAGTTCCAAGAACTAGCTGCAAAAACTTTGCCAAACCCTGTGGGTTGGGATTTTTAAGCCGCTATTCCCTGACAATTTTTGTGGGCTTTCTGCTGCCGCATACTTTTAAATATGCTAGCTCTGGTGAAATGATGCGATATTTCAAATGGAAGAAGTCAAAGGGGGTACCCATGCTCTTGAAATTAATTACGGCTTTGAAAAACATTTTATTATAATTGTTTTTTTTTTCTATTGAGATAAATACATATGTATATACAGACTGTTGCGGCAGTCAATGTCTCCCTCGAAGTAATCCTGGCAGCAATCCTAAAACACAAAACAAAGACTAGCATTAATAAAAAGGACATAAATTATATTAATACTATTGAGAAAGTCAAAAATATCTTCCCTTTGAAAGTTACTTTGGCTGCCATCCAGTAACTAAAAGCAAAAAAAAGGGGAGTTAATTTAATAAAACTCATCAAAAGCTATTTAGGAAACAATTAACACACAAAACAATTATAAACAAGAATTTTTTACATGAAAAACCAAACTACAAGAAAGACGTAAACAAAGCAAGAACAACAACATGCAACATACATAAGTATACCAATTACAACAAAACGCTATCATATGCAACTAAAGCCAAGGAAAAAAAATAAATGTATATAGCAGAATTAACTTGAAGAAACTAAGAAATAAATCTTTAATTAATCAATTTTGCTATAATTACAAAAAGAAAATCGGATAAAATCCAAGAATGACAGATAATCGACACTCACCTCAAATGCATTTCCCAGGAAAAATTACGCCTGGCATCCGTAATCCAGGGTAATTAATAGTTGATAAAGGTGATCCCACGATGAATTCTATACCTGTTGGATACCTAAACACACGAAAACACTTAAAAAATACAGCTAAAGAACACCTGTCACGCAATCGAATTAATTCGCGATTTGTCCTTTAATTTTGACACTTCACATGACATACACCACTCAATCGATGGGGTTTTTTACGGCGCGTTCGATGATTAGCATTTTGCCAATTAAAAACCAATAGAGAGTTTTTTAATTTTTCATCCACGACCGTGAGTGGGAAAGAGATAAAATTAGAAGCAGGACAACAATGTTAGGGATTTGTTAGAACGGAGAACTTGGATTCCACACACAATTAATGTTGTCAAAATAGCCTGATACGTCAATTATAGTAAATATTCAATTTCAAGCTAAAGTAAATATATAAAAAAAAAAATCGTGGCAAATATTAAAGAAATGCATAACAGATCGAAATAAGCATGAGACCAAAACCAAGTAAAGAAATAAGGTGAAAATACAACAAAAATAAATTATGGACATGGAATCCACCTGGTACTAATCACCCTGCGTGTGGAAATTAGCAGCCATGTTAGAAAATTTCCCCTCCTAGGTCTACCAAAAGGTGGTCAAGAGGTCAATCGCTCTCTTTTTGAATTTTGGCATCAAATTCTTAGGCAGTTTCATTTTTTCGGTGCATTAATTAATTTTCCTTTTGGCATTTTTTGGACAACTTTAAACTCGGCAATTTTTTCTTTCGGCATATTTTCAGACAAACGGTTTTATTTTATATACATCGGCATAATATCAGCGCAATTTTTACTAAACTCATATTTTCATTGCGCGGCAACGTGGAATCTACACAAAAGGGTATTTTACAGTAACACATGCTGTGTTGTTGGGAATTGATAGTTATAAACCCAAGATTTGTGGCAATTGTCTTCATTGTTCTAATCCAATTGGAATCATTAATAATTTTGTTTTATTTGCTGCAGTGAAATTTCATATAAGTATTTAGAATTCAATAATGTCAAATATTCTTTCATTTTTCAATGTTTTTACGTTTACATTTAGCTTAATTTAGAATATTGAGGTTTTGTTCCCCGTAGACGTGAATTATAATTTCCAAATATTTGATATTAATTAAGAATATTGTTGCGTTAAATTAATAAAGTTAAATTTTGTTTTGAAATATGAATTGATAAATTTTATCTATAAGAAAGGGAATTTCATTGAATAAATTGAAAGTCGTCACAAAAAATTTGTGTGTTATAATTTACATCAGCCCATCACATCCCTTTTATTTTCAGCAAGGGTAAAAGGTGAAAAAAATTGGTAATTCTCATCCACCATAGACCGATCCCCTAACGATTACTCTGGTATTTGTCTTGGATATAATACTAGACCACACCTTATAATAGTTTCCAACACAAGAGAGGGGGCGATGAGTTGGTCTTGTGAATAACGTTGAAAGACCTTTCTTTTTGCGAAAAATGTAAAATTTCTCATTTTTTCCTAGATTAGAAGTAACGCTTTCAGATAAATATAAAAAGCCTCGAAAGACCTTGAACATCACCAATTTAACATCAAAAAGTACTGTAGTCAAACATATATCTGAGGGGCGCTGATGAAATGGAGAAAAATCTCAGAGTGAATCCCTGCTAAGGGATTCATAAAGTATCTATGAACAAAATGACTTTTTAGGCAAAGTACACAATGATCTTATCTGCAAGCTTCGTTTGGAGAATTATGAGACTGATACACATTTTTTGTGCGAATATTCGACATCCTTTTGAAAACTACGGCGGGGCTCTTGTAAGCTATTGTTATGGCCCAATATAAGGAAGATTCTTCTTCCAGCAGCCAAGGGAGCGTTCTAGCGAAATAATCAGCAATTGCTAAACAATGACCTTGCATGCTATTGTTCTGCAACTGTCGGTTATTTTGCTGATTAGCCCAACAGCTGGCTGCGATGAGCGCTTAGTGGAGCAATCGACGATTACAATAATAATTAACTTCGCATGGTAATTATTATGTAAGGCGATTGTTTACTACTAAGCGACTCAGGTGCTGCAACCGGTAGAACAAACGACAAGGTTGTTGTCGTTTGTTCACATCCGCGTTGTGAGCAAAGAAAGTTTACTTCCGAGTATCGGACATAAAAAGACTAATGACTGGTCTGGCGAGGGCCGTTTGTAATCATCAGCCATTGTACTCGCAAGTTTCGGTTCGGTTCAGATTACCTAAGCGCCAGATAGCTTAGGGTAAATTACGATAGGTCAGTTTGTTATTATAAAGAAATAATTTGTGAATAGAAATTCGAGTGTATTTTCATTGCAAAGAAAGGTTATCGCGGTTCATTAGTGGATTTTATTTATTCGATTGCTCAGAGGGCACGACAGTTTGGCGCAGCCGGTTAAAAAGGTATTGTATTTTTAAAATTTTTATATATTGGGAGTTAAGCTTTTTTAGCTGCTCCATTTTTTCTTAAACAAGGTATACGTTAATTAAATAGGTGCAAAGCCTTATTTGGCTTCGCCATTTATTTAACAACAAGTTGTACGTTAATTAAATTGGTGCAAAGCCTCATTTGGCTTCGCCATTTATTTAACATTATTTTTAGCTACTCCAAGCATACATACATACATACAGAGTTAATTTTAAGATGTGATAAACTTATAAGAGGCAATATTGTAAGGTGCAAGATTTTTATAGATGTGTTTGAGATAAGTGAAAGTTGGTAATAAGAATTTCACCAGTTTTAACGTTACGTTCGATTTAGGCGTTGGTCGTACGCGCGTCTAATTTTTCGGTTTCTAATTTGTCGGTTTTTTTTTATAGTCGTAATAATGTCGTGTTATATTTACGAAATGATCTTTGTTTAGACGCATTTGGATGTATTCGTATTCGGGTTTTACGCGATTAAGTAGGTAGGAAGTTTTAAGTATATGGTTTGTTGTATTTTCATTGGGTGCATCTGAATAATAAGAAATAAAAAAAATGTTGAGCATGTTTGTTTGTATGTACGCATAATAGCTGAATTGAGTGTGTTAATGGTATGATAGTTTTGAATGTTTACGTTATATTGAGTATTGGTAGTCAATTAGTACCTATTATAAAGATATGAGTTTTGCGAAAGATCTGTTCTAGAGCGCGTTGTACTAATTTTTCGGTTCGCGTATGAAGTATAAATGGTATTAGTGAAAGAGTGAAAGTACCAGAACCAGGTAAAAACAAGGCAAAATAGAAAATTACAACTGTGTACAAGATGGCAGATTCATACGAGAAGATCATGGACTTGGTTTCTAAATATGTGCCGATGTTTTCAGGAGAAAGGTCACCGAAGTTGGCAAAGGAAGTATATCGATTTCTGTATTGCTGCAAAGATCTTTACGACCGACTGGAAGCCGCAGAAAAAGTTATTTTCATGAAGTGTGTAAAATATCGGCTGACGGATGATGCGTTTTACCTGATAAGCTGCCAGGAGCTGAAGGACTTCGAAACCTCACAGCAAGCAATAAAAACCGCATACTTGCCGCGAAAATCATTCAGTGAATTACGCACTGAAATGCTGGCATGTAAACAGAGACCTGGAGAGGACATCACGGAGCTCGCGGATCAAATGAAAGAACTGCGCGATCAGATAAAAGAGGCTGTCTCGGCCAAATACCCGGGAGGAGAGAAGGGATTATTAGCCGAGTTGGAGACCGATGTTGTAACAACTTTTAAAGCTGGGGTGTTGAGTAGACCCACGCAGGTGCATCTTAGAGGGCGAAAGTTTGAGTCACTGGAAGAAGTGAGAGAGGAAGCCAGCTATTTCGAAAAAGATGCCGAAAGGCTTCAAGTGAGAGAATCAGGAATATGGCAAGAAGACCGAAAGCCGAGCACAGAAAATGCATCAAACAGATGGGCAACGGGGAAATTTAGCAGCGAAAGGCCTAGGCAGAATTCGGGACCATTCTTATACAGAACATGGCCAGTGTCATCAGGAAGATACCAAGCATCTTCGACAAGGAGAACACCTCCCAGATCTATTGAGTGTTTTCAATGCGGACAGCGTGGATACTTTGCGAGAGAGTGCCAACAAGTACTCTTCTGTACTGAATGTCAGGACTATAGACATGAGAAATCCAATTGCCGAATTCATCACGTCAGAGTGGCAAACTATGCAACTGACATTCAAGATGAATTCCATTCAGGGCGGAAGAGGTTTTATTGCCAATTCTGTCGAATACAGGATCACTACACGGCAAACTGTCTGAAAAAGTATTTAACCGAGAGGGAGAGTGAAGAAGTGTATTCCAAGAGTAATTTTGTCATCACAGTGCCATCGGACATAGCGTTGGAAGGTAAGTTTAGACTTTTAATTGACACTGGGTCCACCTGTAGCTTAATTAAGATCAATAGAATAAAAGGAAATACGCCCGTACAGACACAACAGAAAATAATAATTGGAGGTCTCTTTGGGTTCGCTAGGAGGTCCATAGGCACTTGTCAGGCGAACTTGTATATAGATAACAATCAGCAGGCTTGTCAATTTAATGCCATTGGGGATACTGATTCAATTCCAGCCGACGGGATACTTGGAATGGATTTCCTGAGGGACAGAGCTATCATCGACTGTGTAAATAGGAAATAATGGACACAAAACGTCGGCCAGGCAAAGGAAGAAAGTGTTGTTTTCGAGAATATCGCAGCTAGTGGACAAGTTGTACCAAATACCCTGCAATTGTCCAGTCAAAGAACCCCTTTACAAGCGAGAATAAAGGATGTTGAAAGGAGCATGGCAGAAATCATCAGTACAGGTGTTAATAACAAAGACAACGAATGTAAAGTTAAGACCACCAGTGTAGAGACAGATCGCGACAATGCGAGACTTCACGAGGTAAGAATCGATGAATTTAGGGAGGAGAGGAGGAGGCGAGATGAATATTATGGCCACAGCGGAAATTGCCTGGAGGATGGATGTGCATTTGTAAGAGTTGCTAATGCAAGAGCCTATCCTGAAAAAAGCATGAACTCCTCGGATGGGCAATACGGATCTCGTAAGTATCCTGAACGAATTTCATGGCGCTACAAGGGTAGGAACAATTTCTATTGGCAAATACGAAAAGCCCAGGGGATTCTGCAAAAAGGTAAGTTTAAATTTCAGGGATATAATAGTAAGCCGGATAGGACAGAAGTTCATCAAGGCAGAAGGAAAGTAGGGGAACGGAACTTCATTCAAGTTGCAAATGCGACTTCTACTGCAAGTTCAATAACCCTTACAAGATAGGTAACGGTTATGACCCAGGAATCGGGGAACGTAACCAAAGAGATTTCCAACAAATTCCCTCCAATTTCAGAAGAAATTTGATGAGTGGAGTTTAGTAGTCAATGGCCATAAGGATGTGAAAGAAATAGTACAGATAACCCAGTGCATCCAGGTAAATTTCTAGGTTAAAAGGTAAGAAGGAAAAGGTAAGAAAATGTTTAAAAAAAAATATAGAGAAATTAAGAAGAGAAAGAGAAATTTGCGAAAGAAATAAGAGATTTGCGCAGATATACACTATTCCTGTAATATTGAAGCCCACATATATGATGTACATAGATGCCGAGCAGCAGTGAGAAGGCAAAAAACAATAGCTACATCTTAGAGGAACCTTTATTGGACAGCTACAATTGGCAAACCTGACGAAACTACTAGCGCATAATTTCATGTTGAGAGGTCTGTAATATGGTATACCTACTAATATGCATATATATGTACATGATATATACAAAAAAAAAAAAAAACACAAATCTTTAAGTACGCGTGGACTCTCAATATAACTGAGAGAACTCCATCGTGCACAAAAGAAATTATTTTTTTTAAAACATTTGGATTAGTCGTTCCAACTGAAATTAAAGAAGCGCTTCTAACAAGAAATTGTCATACATTCTAGTTACAAACTGATTTAAGGGCTTCCAGCAATACAGTGTAGATGAAAACATTTTATTTATCTATCCATATAATTAATGGGATCAATTAGCCTATTGAAGATTTCATTAGTTCATTCGAAACTCAAAGGTAATCAAATGCCAGCAGTATTAGCAGGATTAGTGTACCACTTGAAGCATCAGAAAAGTGAACATACTCGAACCATTATCAGTAAACCATTGACGGGCTAAACCCAAGCGAGGCTATCCAAAAAAGTGGAATCCAGTATAAAAAAGGCCATCCCAACACCAGCAACCCTACAAACCGCAAATTTACCAACCGCCTTCGAGAAGCAGCTGGTGCAATAGTAAAGTAGTTTTATTGTAATAATGTAATTGTTTTTAGAACCCATAGGAAGAATAACTTTAAGGCTAGAATTGTAAAAATTGTAATTAGTGGAGAGAAATTTTTTTTTGTTATACTTTGGATAGTATTTTTGTAAGTATTCGGGCTATTATAAATGATTGTAAAAAGAACTTTTTGTTATTTTGTTATTATATAGGTAGTAAGTAATGTTTTCTAACGGGATAATACGTGTAAATGAATTAATGAATTCTTGTCCAATAGGTACATAAAATTTTAATGTAATAAAAATAAATAGCTAATTACGATAAGTGAAGGAAATTTCAAAATAAAAGATGTGCATGAAGTAATAAAAATTTTAGTCGTTAAAGAAAAATGTCATTGAGTAAAGACACGCATGAAGCCAAAGAAAATATATAAGGAAAAATATGTTAAGAAGAAAAATAGATAAACTAAAAAATTGTTAGAGAAATTAATTGTGAGATAAATAGAAAAATTAAATGTGAAATCAAAAAGTGGCAATGAAAAAAATTATAATGTTAAAACAAAATGTGAAAGAAAAGATGTAAAATGAAAAGAACAAGAAAATTTAGATAGTAAATATGTAATGATTAAATGTAAAAGAATCTGAACCAAACGAGGCTTAAAATATTTTCAATTTAAGACTATTGCACTCTCCAGATCTAGGGAGGGATGTTATGGCCCAATATAAGGATGATTCTTCTTCCAGCAGCCAAGGGCGCATTCTAGCGAAATAATCAGCAATTGCTAAACAATGACCTCGCATGCTATTGTTCTGCAACTGTCGGTTATTTTGCTGATTAGCCCAGCAGCTGGCTGCGATGAGCGCTTAGTGGAGCAATCGACGATTACAATCATAATTAACTTCGCATGGTAATTATTATGTAAGGCGATTGTTTACTACTAAGCGACTCAGGTTGTTGTCGTTTGTTTACATCCGCGTTGTGAGCAAAGAAAGTTTACTTCCGAGTATCGGACATAAAAAGACTAATGACTGGTCTGGCGAGGGCCGTTTGTAATCATCAGTCATTGTGCTCTCAAGTTTCGGTTCGGTTCAGATTACCTAAGCGCCAGATAGCTTAGGGTAAATTACGATAGGTCAGTTTCTTATAATAAAGAAATAATTTGTGAATAGAAATTCGAGTGTATTTTCATTGCAGAGAAAGGTTATCGCGGTTCATTATTGGATTTTATTTATTCGATTGCTCAGGGGCACGACACTATTGGATACCCTATACATTTTTTTCAAGAGGGCTTGTTTTTATTAAGGAAAGGGAGAGTAGTATAATACGTCCGTAAATTAGCCATTACGCTGGAAAACCGCAGCTTCAATGCTTCGTCAAGGCCAAGGTATTTTAGTACAGTTACACTCTTTCCACAACTAATGAAGGGAAAAACTGCCTACGTACCCGATAATTATATGAAAATTTAAAAAAACTCTTTTCACAACGTACATACATATTTTGTTTCAGTTCTCAACAGTAATTAGCTCTATTTGTTATTCAAAATTAAATGGAAAAGGAACGGAACTCAATAAACGTATTAATTTGCACTCTTTCTCTCTCCCCCCCCCCCCCCCCCCCCCCCCCCCCCCCACCTCTCTCTTTCTTCATTCCACTTTCTACTAATTACTAAAAGTTGTTCAACTCTTTACTAAATTAAAAATTTCTGAGACCAATTTTCACAGGTACATAGATGGCTGCTTAATATAAAAACGTGAAGATTTTTTTTTAATTAATTCACAAACAGAGGAGTTTCTGCGACACTGGTACACTTGTGCAAGTTGTCAGAAAACAGAAAAAAAACTTCAATTAATAGTGCTGTTGGCACATGTTTTCTTCTGTAAAGAATCCTCTTGTATATATACCTGACCGAAGGATGGTTTCAATTTTATAACTAATATCACAACTGCATGTCTGCAGATACAACAGTTTTTTTTTTACAGGACCAGCATAATGCTCAGATTTTTCAGGAAGAGGAGAAGTAGGGCAGGAAAAAGAAACACATATCTCAAAATTGTCGAAGAATGGATTTGTATATTCAAAGGTAGATGATAACCAGAGGTCATACATATTACATGTGCTAGAGATGATGGAGATCTTCCGCCTTATATCTCTCGCAGTGTCGTCCAATGATGATGATATTCCTTGAAAACAATTGCTTGTTTGCAATGACACAAATGATACGACCTACAATAAGATTTCTCAAGAAGCAATTTTTTTTATATAGTAGTAACCGTAAGGTTTTCATGACCAAATTACATAACTTAGGTCATACATTCTTTGTGACCAATATGAACCCCTTATAGAGCTTAAATGGAGGATTATATAAAGTTACCGCGACTTTATTTAGGTAACGTTATATATGTAAATAAAGGTTTTATAAAATGAGTAATAAAAATATTCTGGTTACTTTATGTAACTACTTATATAACCCAGGGTGCTCTCGATTAATTTATTTTAGTCATAGCAGTGGTTGAGGTAATGTTTCGGTTACCTTTATAAACTTTGTTTTAATAGCGATGGTAACGTTTCTACAACGCTTAGAATTCTCTCAGATTGATTTTTTTTTAGTGATTGAAATGTTAGGGAAATTAATTTTCGTTATCTTTATGAAACAATATAAGGCGAACATGTACGAAGCTTATCTTGACATAGAATTTCGATCTTTTATTTTTTTGTATTGAATTTGTATAATATGCCTAATATTTTTCATCTTAGAATTACAATTTTTCGGCATATACGTGGTGAAATTCACCTGCAATTAAAATTTTACTGTGGATAGCATCATAGATACATCTAAAAAATACAGACCGCTACAAAAATAAGCAATATTTAAGAATTTGAATTAAATATGACAACGTTTTAAATTTTCAATTACGTGATATCAATACATAAAAGTAGCACTATATAATTCAGAAATGTTAAATACCTAAACTGATCTATTTTCTTCATGTAAAAATAAGAACGGAAGCCAGATATGTTCAATTTAAAACATTGGCTTAACCGACATTTTCCCCCTTTTATCTGCAATTCAGAGATTATAAACGCCTGTTTGTACTTAAATGAAAAAAATACTATTATAAAATTTCAAGTATTTTTATATAAACTCGGGCTCTATTATATAAACTGAATGACCCTTGTAAAAATTCTAGTACTATTATAAAAACTAAAGGAACTAACATGCCTCGCAAATGTGTCCTTATATACCTTTTAGTCATAATATGTTACCTTTGGTAATGTTATATATTTTACAGTAATGTCAAAGTAATAAGTAATAATAATAAGTTTTGTTGTACGCTCCTCGGTAGTGTAGTGAATAATTTTAGTTACAAAAAAAAAATAAAAATAAAAAAAAAATAAAAAAAAATTAAAAAAATTTCATATAAAATCGCGTAAACTGAAGAGGCAGGTCAAGGAGACCTAGGTTGTGTATTGTCCCAACAGCTTGGGAAAATAAAGGTATATTGAAAGGCCAAATACGAAAAAATTTAAGTTACTAAAAGTTTCCGATTTTTATAACAGTGATCTTCGTTACTATAACGCCATAAATAAATGAAAATAGTTTTATAATGGGTCCATTCGATAGGTCGATAGGTCACTGTAGTTACTACAGGACCACCAAACAATTTTACGATACTTTATAGTTTGTAAATGTATTACCGCAAGTAACCAATTTTTATTTAAGTCACCTACATTACTGAATGCTGTCGGGTTATATAAGGGTAACCACGAATATCGCAGTAAACACTTATTACCAATTAGGGACACAGCGAAAAACCAATGAAATTTAGAAGTTATCTGAACTGAAGCCAGTAAAGCTGCATATCTATATTTTGTTCATGGCGATGTTATCCTTTTTGATATTGATGTGAAAGTTTATTAGATTTTGTGGATATAATGGTGAAATGACGTTTTTATGGGTCTTAGTTTCATGTAGAAAATGTAGAAAACGGTGTAAGTGGGGTTAATGACCCGGTGTTCCAGCTGGTTTCAAAGAAAACTCATGCTGCTTTTAGTGCATATTTTTATTATATTTCCTCAAAACAATCCAATATTTCGGTCTCGGGTGTAGACCATTATCAAGGCTAAAAAGAAACAACAAAGGGGAAAACACCATAAATCAAAATTGATATTACAGACGACAGAAACCAATATGATCAAAAGTTACTTTATACCTGAGGATTTGGTATGTGAAAACAAGAAGGAAAAACATCAATGGATTATTGAAAATCCTCGTCAAAAAATAATAATTAAAATGTTAAAGTTCTTTGAGAGATTTGAAAAAAAAAACAAAGCACTATAAGTAAATAAAAAAAACTAACAAAAAGCACATTCCGAAAAAATGGAAAATATCACAAATAGATAAAACACTTAATCACATTAAAAGATTAAATAAATAAATAAACAATGATACTAAATAAATTAATTTGATGATTAGCGAAATAAAACTTCAAACACGGAGCTTAAGCGACCAAGAGACATATGGTATGGAGAAATACGTTTATCCCGCTAATGAAGCCAAAAAATCAGTTTGCGCATGCGTTAATTAAGTTTTTATATTGTGTGTGAATGTACTGCGTATCAGCCTTAAAATTTGTTGTATTAGGCTTCTTTGACTGTATGTAAATTCAGCTCTTTATGTAGGATTGTGGGGGCTTCGAAATCAAAAAGGTGTGCGTTTTTTATTGCATGCGATAGACAGCCTGTACTATAATTACATTCATCCTTTCGTTGTTGACTGTGATTCTGTGTGAGTGTGGATATTCTATTGTAATCATTCATATGTTCACGCATGCGTATCCTTATGTCTCTTCCTGTTTCTCCGATGTAGATCTGACTGCAGTTATTCGTTTGGCATTTTACTTCATATATAGCACCCTTTATTGGTTTAGTAATTTTCGTTTTTGTGTCTGTATAAAGAGATGATCTTAATTTGTTTTGAGGCTGAAGCCCCAGTGTAATGTTGGTGTTATTATTTTGTAGGGCCGGAATAATTTTCTTGCTAATGTGTGGTATGTATGTAAGTTTTTTGTATATAGGAATTTGTGTATTTTGGCTGCGTATGTTATCGGTTGTTGTATTATTGTTGGCATGAGCGTGCTTAATATGTTTAATGATTTTGTTTATAATGCTGTTAGGGTAGTTGTTCGAGGACAAATCCCGATGTATTCGGTTATAATTGTTAATATGGAACTTGGCATTGCTCAGAGCAATTACCCTTTTTGCAAAAGAAAGCGCCACATTATATTTCATTTTGTGGGGGTGTACTGACAGGAAATTTAATAGTCGCTCCGATGTCATGGGTGTGCTGTACCAATCCGACAGGATTTTAGTTTTTGTTCTGTATAGCCTCATATCCAGGAAAGGAATACTGTTCGAGGTGAAATTTTTCTTTTCAACAGTGAATTGTATGTGAGGGTGCTTGCTATTGAAAATCCTTAGTGTCTCATCTATGTGAGTAGGTAACACTGTAATGATGTCATCCACATATTTTTTTATGAATGACAGTTTGTGAGGTAGGTCGGATATGATGTCGTCAAGTAGATCATCCAAAACGAATTCTCCTAAAACGCCTGATAGGCTGCTGCCCATGGCCAGTCCATGCTTTTGTTTGTAGAGCGCTCCCTGGTACATGAAAAAATTATTCTCCAAAACGCAGAATTTTAAAGCTTTAATAAACATACATTTGGAGATCCGGGTGACCTGTTTTATTATGGGCCATCTTTTTAACACACTCTTGCTCGCCTGATCATGCGGGATATTTGTGTATAGTTGCGTTACATCGAACGATATTAGGCGACCGTTAGTTGAGATATCAGTGTTGTCAATAAATTCCTTGAAAGTGTAGGAGTTTGTTACATTATATTTCGTAGTGTCACGAATTTTTGCCAGTATGGCGTTAATCAATGCTGACAGGGCATAAGCCGGTGTGTCTCGTGTGGTAACAATGGGTCGGATTGGGTGGTTCTGTTTATGTGCTTTTATCGTTCCCTAAATTCGTGGTGGTATAGCATGCGATATTGTAAGTTTTGCGAGGTCTGGTTTAGTTATGTATTTCTTGGTGTATAATTCCGATATTATTGCATTATTTCCATGTATGAGTTGTTTAATTAGGTCCGCGCTATTGTGGTGGAGGATTACTTCATATGTGTTTATATCACTGAGATGTTCACTCATATTTTGCTCATATTGCTGTCTTTCTATAATGATTGTGCGGTTGCCCTTGTCACTATTAATAATTATTAAATTGTTTTTAAGGCCTTATTAATGTGACTTTTTCTTCCAAGCTGGAACAGTAGGCTTAGAAATTAAAGCAGCAGGTTACATAAGGACCATTCGGGATTACATAAGAAAAATAAAATTGAAAAAAGTAAAGATTTGTAGCAACAGGAGCTATAAAACCATGACAAGGTGTACATTTTCTCGAAAACAAAAGAAATGTCTATAATTTGAAAAATACATGACTTAGATTTTTTTTTTATATTTTTCTGGTAACTGTTATGATTTGGTCTATCACCCGATTCCGGCTTGACGTCGACTTGCGGGACACCCTGTATATACATTTTTTGTTTTTAATATAAAGTAATTTATGCCATAAGAACACAGCGGTACAAAACGTATTTTTTCATCTGTACAAGTGTTTTTTTATTATAAATTACTCTTAAAGAAAAAATGAAAAAATTTCCTTATCTCTTCACCTATACACACCAATTTTTTTATTATTAATTACTGTTAAAAGATAAGTGACAAATTTCCCTTATTTTTTCATCTATACAAGTGAATTTTTTGTTAGTATTAATTACGATAAAAAAAAACAGAACAAGTGCGCAATTTCCCGACCTAACGCAATTCATTATACATATTTTTATCATTTCACCCAATATTCACCTTCACCCTTCCACGAAGCGACCTCTGCGGCAAGACCTCGTGAGCTTGCTGGTCAGAAGACTTCGTCAAAACCAATAATCGATCCCCTGCGATAGGACTTTACGAACCTATCGGCCAGGAGAAAGATATTGGTTGGAAGAGTGATCGTAAATTGTTTTTTGTTTGTTTTCCTTTTCGAATAAATTTTGCTTTTCTTTTTCTCTTCTACGCATTATTTAAAATTAAAAAATAATTCTCGTTTAAAAAAGTACATATATACTTATATATATAATTTTTTTTTTTTTTTGATAATTTTCATTATAATTCGACTAGAGTGTTTTTGTCTTTGACTTCACATATATTTTTGTGTATGTATATTGTGTAGATTTGTTGAGTGTCAACATTTTATTTGTTGTTCTTTCCCTTCTACCTAAATTTTACGTCTCTCTACAAAACAATAACACAAGCATGACTGACGAAAACAAATCTTTCGATGAGCTTTGCTTGCCACAAGTCCCAAAAATGACAGAAAATAGATAAATTCTGGCCGACTATCATAGAGCGAATAAACCTAAAAGGACTTCAGATTTTACTTCTGAAAAACTTCAAATTTGGAAGACGTATGGGCTTCATTTGAAAAAACGGAAACCCTGATTCAAGATCATGAAAATTTAACTAAAACTCATGATTATTTTAAGCTGAGGACTGGTACAATCGTACAAAATCAACTCTGTCTGATAGGTTGAAATCCATATCAGTCCAGACAGAGCGCAAAAATAACACGTTTTACGTCCCACCTCCTAAAACTCATAAAAAACGACTGCAGCTGATAACCATGACAGCACAGACAAAGATCAAACAAATACAGTACGGCTTCGATTGCAAGAAGATAGACGAAAACGTTATCCCATATTATTCAATCGATAGATAATAATTCACTTGCAACTGCAACCCAGGCATACCTAAACCAAAATTAAACTCGTTGCACAAATATTGGGACTATTTCGAAGAAACACATAACGAAATAATCTTGAATGTTGGCCCAAACGACAAAGATAGCGAATACTTCGTGAATGATGTTTACATAAACATGGAAACATCATTCTCAGACACTGTAAATTGCGCTGCAAGAACAATTGGACTCTCGATTCCAAATGTAACGAATACTACAAATAATTCCACAGAGTATCACCACAATGTCTCTTTCAGAGATCAATCAAATTTTTCTCTATGTGACGCGAGAACATTAATTCCCAATTCAATGGAAATCCGAAAGATCTCCACAAATTCATTTCAAGCTGTGATGATTCATACACAACAGCAACGACGACAAGAGAAAAGCACTCCCTCCTTAGCTTAATAAGGAGTAAATTATCTGCAGATGCATATGATATTTTCAGGTACAATCAAGTTGAAGATTGGCCCACATTAAAATCAATTTTAACTCAAACCTTTGAGGTAAAAATTCCCAGAACTACGCTACAGTCTCAATTAAATATTTCTAAACAGAGAATAGGGGAAAGCGTCAAAGATTTCCTTCAGAGACTTAACACAACTCTATCCAAACTAAATGAAGCAACACACTCATATACAAGCGATGGAGTTCTTTTAAAGTCCCTTTTAAAAGATAATGAGTGTCAAGCAGTGAGAGCTATAGAGGATGGATTATCCAATCCACAACTACAGACTTTAGCAAAAGTGCATTCCGATAAATCTTTTTATGCTATTAACATCACATATTTTAGATCATGCATCACGTTTGGAGCTCAAAGAAACTATCCTCCAAACGAATTACAAGACAAATCAGTCCCTTTCAGACAAAATAAGATCATATTTACAATGCTTCAAATGTAATAGACTGGTGCATGCTGGATCAAGCTGCCCAGTCATACAACGCTGCACACAAAATTTCAACGCAGTTCCGAAGCTATACTCGCAATTACAACGCCCGCCAGATTTCAATAAGGTCACATCTCAGTCGCTGGGCCCATCTTGTCGATATTGTCATCGAATTGGGCACACCATAGAAGAATGCAGGACAAGAGCTGCAAATAATTCCCGATTTAACGACAATCAAGGAAATCGAAATAATTTCCAAAAAGTAAACACAGCTCCGCAAACAAGCACGGTTGATAGACAGACTCAAAACAGGAAGTGGCAGCAGCCAGTAATCCGAGAAAGTCGAACTTCACCGCCGAGATATAATAATGCCAATATCTCTGCAAGATCACCTTCTCCAAATTGGAAGAATAATCGAACTTCATTAGCATCCAGGCAGGGAAACTGGATGCAGCGGGGGTCGTTTTCGGCAACCCTCGCAGATAGAAACAACGGCGCAAGTTCATCGCAATCCGGAGACAATATCGACGAAAAACTAAACAGCAAAAAATTAATTCGTATCCCCGTCCAAATTAATAAAATTCACTAACGCTTTCTTGCCTGTTGATATATGCTCTGCTCCAAAACTTACCTTTTTAATTGATACTGGAGCAGAGATCAGCTTAATTAAACTCCATCCATTAAAACCAGATAGCATTTGCTATAGAGATGCTGTCTGCAATATAAACACTTTATTCACAGAGTCCACTTCTACGGAAGGGCTCATCTTTGCTAAATTGAATTTAGAATCTTCGAATAATAATAACTCCATACTAGAACACCCATTTCAATTGTGGGAAATAACTCCATCCTCTCATACGATGGCCTGCTTGATCATGATTTTTATCTCGATACAATGCGACTATCGACTATAAAAATAAATCATTTCTCTTGAAGTTAATGAATCTGATTCATCTTATCCATATGAACAATACTATTCAAATTACCCTTATGTTTATTTGAAAAGCGAAAACCCAGAAAAGAGGTCTCGAAGTAAAAGTTTATTATATAAGGAGATAACATTCTCCAATAAAAATATTAATACAATCCTATCTCCATCAATAGCTTTACAAAGAAATACCAATCGATCTCTATCCAATACTTCATTAGAAGTGAAGACCAAAAATAATGAAAATGTATCTCCATCAATAGCCACACGAAAGGCTAAACTAAATAAAATTCAATCTCATTCAACAATAGATTCACAAAAGGTGAGGTCTATGAGTAAATTTAAAAGAGAACGAAAAATTTCAATGAATTTTTAACTCCCTCTAATTCTATCGAGTCGGAATCATCGAATAACTCTTTGAAAATTCCACAAAAGTTTTAATAATATCTCCTTCCTTCTAAGCATCCGAAAGAATCGCATCACTTAAAAAAAGTCAAAATTCCGGTTGATCAGAATTCATCATTGAAATTCCAACTCCTTCTATTCAAAATCAATAGGTCTGTTTCAAGAAGGAAATAAGGCCAGGGTTGTTTCTTGGAAATTCGATAGTCGAACCAGTCAACGGTATGTCAAAAGTCCTAATCCTCAACACAAATGAGGAGGACGCCGATATGGCACCTTACGAGGTGAACCCAGTTTACCAAGACTTGGACGACTTAGCGCTAATCTCCACAGACTCTGACAGAGATCCAGTTAAGGGCAGAATAAATAAACTGCAAAACCTTATCAAATTGGATCACTGTAATTCAGACGAATCTGAGAGTATTCGAAACATCTGTAGGGAATTCAACGATCTCTTCTTCATAGAAGGGGATTTCCTTTCATATGCAGTTGCGATTGCCCACAAAATCGAGACACTACAAGACAAACCGCCAATCTATACCAATCCTTATAGACTTCCTGAAGCAAGCCGAACTGAGACAAATAGGCAAATACAAGAAATGCGTGAGTCAGACATCATCAGACCTTCACATAGTCCCCGGAATTCTCCACCTCTCCTGGTTCCCAAAAAATCAGATGAGAATGGAAACAAAAAGTGTCGAGTAGTGGTAGAATTTCGTCGTATTAACGACATTACTATTGGCGATGCGTACCCACTGCCTAATATCACTGATATATTAGACCAGTTGGGGAAGTCGAAATATTTTACTACACTCGACTTAGCCAGTGGATTCCACCAGATAAAAATGGAAGGACAGGGAGAAAACTGCCTTTAGCACACCCTATGGCCACTACGAATACAATCGTATGCCATTTGGTTTAAAAGGAGCCCCTGCTACTTTTCAACGAGCCATAAATAATGTCTTATCTGGCCTTCAAAGCATCTATTGCTTCGTATACATGACGATATTGTAGTCCATGGATACAATCTCAAAGACCACAATTCCAGACTCACAGCAACCTCAAACTTCAACCCGACAAGTGCCATTTCCTAAGAAAGGAAATTATGTATTTAGGGCACATAATTACAGAAAATGGAGTCAAACCAGACCCTGCAAAAATAAAATCAGTTCAGTCATATCCCAGACCCAAGACGGAAGAAGATATCAAAGCCTTCCTTGGTTTCGTCGGCTACTATCGCCGCTTCATCCCAAATTTTTCGAAGATAGCCAAACCACTCACAAATCTTTGAAAAAAGATACGCCTTTCAAGTTCTACGCAATCTGCGACGAGGCATTTTGCGAATTACGCAATAAACTTATTTCAGCACCAATTCTGTCATATCCCGATTAGACAAAGAGTTTTTTGTCACCTCCGATGACAGTGATTACGCTATCGGAGCAGTTCTTTCTCAAGTTGATGATCAAGGAGATCACCCAATCGCCTATGAGTCGAGTTCTCAATGGTGCAGAGACTCGTTACTCAACAATAGAAAAGGAGCTCTTAGCTATCGTTTTCGCAGTTGAGCAATTCAGACCATACGTTTATGGCAGACAGTTTACAATTATAACTGACCATAAACCATTAGTATTGCTCATGAATCTGAAAGATCACTCCTCGTAACTGATGAGATGGAGAATACGTCCTTGAAGAATATGACTACAAAATAGTCCATAAATCAGGTAAGCTCAACACAAATGCAGACGCTCTCAGTAGAGCTATTCCAGATAGTAGCGAATATTTCGCAGAACCTACCACCGGCGTAAATGTGGTAACAAGGAATCAAGCTAGAGCTCAGGCAAATCTGAACATTCCATTCCCGACACGATTATTACTCCAAACCCAGCTCCATCATCATCAAACAATTCCTCAGCCATAATAACTGAGACTAATTTTCCTCTTTTACTGACTAAAAATGCGAATCCTAATTCTTCATCTTGCCAATGCAAATACAGAACTTGAAAGAGTCTTGGATTCGAAACTAAAATTTCAGATAAATCCCCACTTTCAGACACTGAACTGAACTTCTTCAAAAGAAATGACTCCATGATAATTATTTCCAAAACTAATTTACCTTGTCGATCGCAAAGAGATAGTTCAGACCTCGAAGAGATTTTAACTGAAATGTGCTCATACACAGAAACAAATCAGTTAAAACAAATAAATATCTCCTTCCCCATATTGGATCCACAGAATCTAATAATTATTTAAAACATTTTTACCAAGGTCTTCACTGCTAAACAAATAAACATTAAACTTCATCAAGATTCTATTAAATATTTATCCGACATTATTGACATCGAACAAGTTTTGAAGGATTTTCATTCATTACCGACGGGAGGCCATCAAGGCGTTTCCCGTACAATTAAAAGAATTAAAAAGCAATTTTACTGGCCTGGCATGTCAGACGATATTATCAAATACGTAAGGAAATGTAAACTTTGTCAGGTGAACAAAGTATCCAGAAACCCTAAAATTCCAATGAAAATCTCGAGCATTAGCTCCAAACCTTTCGAAAGAGTGTACCTATATTTCTCATTCTGGAAACAAATATCTCCTTACATTCCAAGACGACCTCTCAAAATTTTCTGAGGCTATTCCCATAGCCGACACCGAGTCTAAGACATTAGCGGAAGCCTTCACGACATTGATAGTTTGTCGACATGGTATTCGAGAAGCTATCCTCACAGATCAAGGTTCTAACCTCATAAGTGGCATGTTCGCCAAGTATCTAAATTGCTGAGAATTAAAAGGCTCAAAACTACTCCATAGGACCCTCAAACGAATGGTGCATTGGAAAGAAGTCACAGAACCTTAGCAGAATATCTCATATCTTATGTAGTAAAAGATCCACAAGACTGGGATACATGGATTCCTTATGCCATGTTTGTATTACAATACCACCCGTCATTCGAGTACTAATTATACTCCCCGCGAACTCCTTTAGGGATTCCCAGCCCAATTCCAAACAATTTGAAATCTTCTCCAACCGTTTGCTATAATTACGACAATTATGCAAACGAGTTAAAAGCGCGTCCTACAGCATAGCTTCAAAATAGCTAAATACATAGCCATGGCCAATAAAGAAAAATAAAAAATACAATATGACAAAAGCTCCGTCCAAAGATCTTTTATGGTAGGCGATAAAGTCCTACTTAAGAGCAGAGTTCGAGAGAACAAATTCTCACCACTATGGTCAGGTCCGTATGAGATAATGGAGATTAATTCCCCCGAAAATTCTACTATTAAAATCAATAATAAAAACAAAAGAGTCCACAACAATGACTTAAAACTTTTTTCAGAGTAATATCAGCAACTTCATCATCCTCTTCATTCCAAGTGAATATTACAATATCATCTTTCAGGCTTCCAAAATGATGCATATAGCATTCATTCTAATTTGCGTCCCTTTCGTCTGCGGCTCAGGAATAGAGGTAAACCAACTAAATGCCAGTGCAGGTATTTACTTCGAGGAAATTGGCAGAGCCAATTTCTACACCAACGAGTGGAAATTAGTGACATTCTATGACCTGGAAAATTTTAAAACAGAATTCTACAACATGCAGTTCATAGCCCAACAAATTACAGCGACCTGCCGGAAACTGGACAAACACTCAGCCTTGAGCCACACTTGTAACGGTACGTTGTTACAAATCAATCTTATATTAGCAAACATAGAATATGAGAATATGTTACTTGTGACCCAAAATAGAAAACAAAGAGCATTGTTCAATGCTATAGGCTCAATCTCTAAAGCTCTTTTCGGCACATTGGATGAAGATGATACCAAGATTTATGACGAGCAAATCCGTAACCTCACTGTTAACCAAAACTCCCTCCTATCACTTATGAAAAGCCAAACTGCGATAATCGAAGCAACCGTAAATGTTTTCAACAAAACTAAAGCCGGAATTGAAAAGGAATTCATGGTTATGCATAAAAAGTTAATTTCAATACAGATAGCTACATCATTAATGGAAAACAGAACATTGGATAACAAAATATCCATTGAAATTGAATCACTTATTTCCCTGGTTTCGTTAATGGCATTCAGATACAAAAATACCCAGTCGGAATTAATAGATCTCTTAGCAGATTCAAGGCATGGAAAATTTCATCCTACATTGCTTTCCCCTAGACAAATTGAAGAACTCTTATTGAACATCTAGAGACAATATTTTATCACAATTTGACAAATTGAGTACAATAGCAGCGAATATTTTCAATAATGAAATAATTATCGAGCTCCGAATTCCACTTCCATTCAAGGAACCATACCACTTATTCAAAGCAATGCCATTTCTCACACTCCTTAACGGATAATTCGTATATATCGAACCAGCAAATGAATACATATTAATAGATTACAATCGCGAACATTTTGTTGAATTAACGCTTCAGGATATTCATAATTGCGCAACGTTGGACCATATGCATTTCTACTGCAAAATTTCATTCCCCATCCTAAGCACAAATACAAGAACAAACCAATGTGAAGTGAATCTACTAAAGAAGGAACCTATTACACAAAAGTGTAAAATTCTGATCTTGTGACAAGATTACTATTGGACGCAATTATCACAGCAGAACGCCAGGCTTTTCTCCCTGAAAGGATCCCTCCACATAGGCATTATTTGTGAAGATTCCATTAATTCACAAACCCTGCATGGAATAGGAACAATGCATTTCAATCTCGGTTGTTATGTTCGCAGAAAGGACTTCATCCTGCACGGACATAACGTAAAAATGTCCAAATTCAATTCCCATTTTATCCCAACGATAAACGTTTCCAATATAATATGGAGTATGATGTCTTCTCCCATGGAAACGTTTATAGAACCAAATCCCTTAAATACTACAACAAACACGGATCTAGAAAAACTTCTCGAATCAGTTCGTTTCCAAAAATATCAAGAATTAATTCCTCTTAATCCAATAAGTAATCATCATATTGACCACTATACAATATCATATGTGACAATTGTTTTAATCATCTCTATTGCCTGCGTCTATATGTACATTAAATATAAACCGAAAGAACGAAAATGCAAAAACATAACCCTCGAACATGAAATGGAAGGTATGCCTAGAGCTGCACCACGAAAACTTAGGTTCAAGATAACCCCAGCACCACAAAGAAGAACCACAGGAAACGTTTAACTTAGAGACAATAATAAACGGACAATTGTAACCTTTTCTCTTCAAATTTTTATCATTTTCAACAACCCCTATCCTCATTCCAACAATCAAATGCACTCTATAATGAACAAAAATTAATATATTCGAAAAAAAAGGGAAGTAAACCTAGACGAAGAAAAAAGAAAAAAATTAACTTGTTATACCATATGTTTAGGTAATATGTACGTACATGTGTATATTTATATAAAATTTATAAAAAAAAAACGAGAAAAAAAAACACATTCTTGGTGACTAGTAATATAATGTAGAATGTAGTAGAATAATGGTTTTTATAAAGAACACATTATTTATTTAAATATCCTAATAAAAATAAATAAATAAATAAGATAATAAAATTATAGGCATTTACATAAAATAAAAGCATAAGAACTATAAGAATGGCAGTAAAAATCATAACATTTAAATAATAATAATAACGGAATAATTTCTCTGTGTAAATGCAAATTTTAGTATACATTAGTTAATATTAAATCGTTTGTTTAAAATTATAATAATAAATAATTAAATATAGCAAATATAGTATAGTATGGTAATAATTTTGAATACCAAGGAGAAAATATATAAAGAAAATTTGAATTTTATCACAACTTCTTCTTTATTGAAAAGGAAATCAAAAAAAAAAACAAGAGTACAAGTTTGCCACAAACTTTTTTATTTTAGTACATAAGAAAAAAAAAACAATTTCTCTTAGAATATTTTAATTAAATTTTACTATAGTCTTACACTTTTGTAATTAGTTATAGTTATCTACATAACAGTTGTTTTAATATATATATTTTAACTTTGTTATTTGGAAAGAAAGTTTCCTTCATAAATGAATAAAACTTTCTTTTCCCCAGGGGGGAGGGATGTTGTGACTCAGGTGCCTAAATCATAATGTTATATATATATTTTGTCGAACGCTCACCTTTTTCCCTTCGTTGCACTGCTAATCCAATTGGGGACTCGTTATATAAAAGGTAGGTACACAATACAACTATTTCTTTTTTTTTTTATTTCTTTATTTGTAATTTTTTTGTTTAAAACTTCTTCTCTTAAACTTTTTTCTTTTCACTTTTTTCCACAAATCTGGTAGTTTTACATACAATGGTCGGATACTAACACCTTTTGCTTTTACTTTTTACGTCTAATCGCTTATTACTTTATAATATTTTTTATACTTCAAACTTTTTTTCTTTTTTACCGAGACCGCGCCGAACCAAGTGCAAAAATTCAACTCTAATATATTTTTCACGAACCGCCGTTAATCAAATTTATACTTCAACTTGGCTCTTGATCACTTTCGTCGCGATCAAGAGCCCTCGTTCAGGGTAGAAAATGCATAGTTGCAATTTTTACCCTGAGAAAATTTTCATTTATTCTGGACTTGATTAAACAAGTCCAGAATATTTTTCGTTGGACGGAGGCTTGAAATTTGATGCTTTTATAAACATCAGCCACAGCTACGATGATTAAAATTGCGATGCGCGTATACATATAATGTATTTTCGCGGCGCGCATTTCTGAGCGTGAAAGCTCTTTTCGCAGTATGTATGTACGATGTACAATTTTTGTAATTTTCACGACAAATCGTACTGAAGGTACGATTTGCCTTTTCTTTTATTTTTTAACTTAAATATTTGTCGTGATAATTCTTTTTATTAAAACGACTTGGTTGAAAACTGAAACTTCTGTTTTTCCCAAGTCGTTTTATGGGAATATTTTGATGAAATGTGTGGAATGTGAAGAAAATTGCTGATGCAATTTTCTTCACCTATTTGTATGATAAGTTAGTCATGTTTTTAAGCATGATTAGATTATAGGAATATTTTTATTTAAATACCCTTTTTCAGGTATGTTTTTAGGCATGTAACATTCCTTTCCCCCGCAAATAAGAGAGTTATTCTTTGGAGAGGAATAACTCTCGGGGAAGGGAGGATGGTCTTGACCAGAATCAGATTTTATTATTGTTGTGTACCAAATAGGAATTCTTATCTGCTGGTGTCCGATTTCCATTCTGCTTACCGTGCATCGAATACTTTGTTGCAGGAAAGTGTTATGGGGGACTGCTTACTAAATGCTGGGCTATTGATTATTTGTGAATGTGTCTTCATCAAGTTCACGTCGTGAATTTTTTTTTCTTGGCTAACCTGACTTCACTACTAACTGACCTAATGTTATGTACCAAGAAGTTGTTTAACGTGGCTATGCACAGCCCGCCTGCCTTACCTTCGTGGCCTGCTCGATCTTTGTGCTGCAAGTGATTCGCGGGTGGCGTGGTCCTAGGTAAACAACTTCTCTTCGTAGAAACTGGTACTTCTCTGGCTGCAGTTTTAAGTTGTTCTCTCTCAACTTATTGAAGACTTTCCTCAACTTTTTGTTGTGGTCTTGTAAATTTTTACCATAGATGACGATGTCATCTAGGTAAACGAAACATTCAAGGCCTTGTAGGCCGGTTAGTACGAAATTCATTAGGCGTTGAAATGTGGCGGGGGCTCCTTTGAGCCCGAATGGTATACGCTTGAACTCGTAGTGCCCATAGCTTGTGCTGAAAGCAGTTTTATGTCGATCTTTTTTGTCGACAAGAACTTGGTGATAGCCGTTGGCCAAATCGAGTGTGGTGAAATACCTTGCGTGACCTAGTTGGTCGAGAATATCCTCGATTCGGGGTAGCGGGAATTCGTCTCCAATTGTCTACAACTAGTAGAGGTGAATTCCAAGGGCTTTTACCAGACTGGACTATCCCGCTGTCTAGCATTTCTTTTAACTGCTCGTTAATTACTTTTCGCTGTGTTTCAGGTAAGCGGTACTTTTTTTGATTGATTGGTGCTTGATCTTGCACCAATGGAATATTATGCGTTATCGTATTTGTATATGTGAGTTTGTCACCTTTGAGGAAGAAGATATCGTTATACTCTTCGGAGAGTTCTGATATCGAATTTTTTCTTCCGCGGTAAAATTAGGGTCTAGGCTGAGTTCTTGCTCTAGCCTAGAAATACGCGGGTATTGTTTTATGTCGTCCGGAATCTCATAATCCGGGTATAGATGTCGTACATGTTGTAAAATTGCTGATTTTTCAGCTGAACCTTGGGTTGACTTTTTCTTCCTGTTTAACTTGTTACCTGTAGGTAGATGAGGTTAATTTGATTCCTTTTGAGGCTTTATTTCGTTATTTTTGGGTCGTGATATACTCATGCGCGTCAATTCTATTGCTTTTTGACCATGTAGAATTTTTTGTGTTGTGTGACGGTGGAGTAATATGCACCTTTAATATAGGCTTTAGCGACTCGCTACCATTCTTATATGGCCGTTGTTTGTTTAATAGTGATTTATGCCTCGGGATTTTGGACGGAAGAGCTATATGCACCTTTTTAGCAGGCTTTAGACACTCAGTTCCGTCTCTTGTGTTGTTTGATATTGCCTCTAAATTTGGTATGGGAATTTACGTATGGTTGTGGTCTTTTGTGTGCGTTAATGGGACTATGGTGTAGTCTTTTATTGGGTATAGCTGTAACTTTAAGCTATGTATGACTACTTGATGACTGTTAGCGTGGAGAATACTAACCAGCACTAATTCTTCTCCAGATGACAGCAAACTATTTGCCAAGAAGACTCCATCGCTTATCTCTTGTGATAAACAGAGCATTTCTTCTTGAGTTTGTAACGGGACTGGGGCAACAATTTGAGAGCGCGCAGGTATGCAGATTGGTTCATTAAAGGTAACCAATTGTTGCCTAATTTCATCGGTATCTTGTTCGCCCAGACAGCTCTTTTCACATTCCTTGGGCTCTTTTGGAGCTTGGTAGCCAGCTTTTCTCGTTTGAGAAGCCTTGAAGACACTCCAGGTGGATAGTTCAGCCTGTTTAGACTCTACCTCTTCTGAAAGTGTTCTTACTTCCACTGCTTTTTCAGAATGTAGCTTGTCGTTTCCAACTGTAATGGCAAAGCAAATTCGTCTGGATTAGTTTCCGTGCGAGGAAACCTTAGTGCCTTATTAGGACCCTCAACATTACAGTTTTTTGCTAGGAAATCATTTCCTAGAAGTCCATCATCGGAAAGGCCAGGCAAGTTCTTTACGACTAGAAACTTGCTGGGAATTTTGTTTTTGAAAACGAAGTTTCCCTGGCAATTTCCCACCGTCTTTCCGGTACCAAATGGGGTCTGAAGTGTACATGCCTCATTGTGGTTAATTTCTTTGAGATCTTTTAATGACCTTTTCTTTATTACACTTACCTCAGCGCCTGTGTGTACTACCAGTTTAGTTTGGCCGTTCAGGCCTATGTCTAAAGGAAGTTTTTCTGTAGCGACACTGAAATCGGGCTGCTAAGGAGACCCTATTTTGTTAGATGGGAGATTTATAGTCGAGCCGAGGAGTTTTGGGTCGACTCTACGTCGTTTCCCTGACCCCGCGCCTCCCATTTACGTTTTTTGTTGGCAGTTATTTACTGCGTGTCCAGAACGACCACAAAATTCGCACTTTTTACGCACGTTATAGACTCTTGAGTTGTTATTGGGGTTTTGCGGCTCTCTAGGACGTTGGTTTGGTGCTTCTCTGTTTTGGGGTCATTGAAAACTATTGTTGTTCCTCTGCAGTCACGCACGTCATGATTATACATTTTGCATTTCACACAGTACGGCGTATTTTTACGTTTCAAACAATCGGCGTATGTATGGCCTCTTAAATTACAAAAACTACAACCGATTTTATTTAAATAATTATTTTTATTTTGTACATTATAATTTTTATTAGGAGATCTCGGCTCCTGTTTGATGTATGGTTATGTGTTTGCCTGTGTGAACTGCGGCTGCTGAATGTGACTATTTGTGTTTGGAAGGGTCTGAGGAACTTGATTAGCCGATGAATTCATTTGGCTAAATTGTTCGTTAATGGGTGTTATTGCACTTATGGGGTAGTGTATTTTGTATCACATTTTGTTGAAATTGCCCTAAAGGTTGCAGGAATAGAGCACTTTGCTGGAGACGTTCCATGTGAAGTGCTCTTTGTACGAGGTCATCCACCGTGCCGTCTGTCATGGTCAGAAGGTATTGGCACATATATGGGTTATTTACGCCTCTTTTCAGTGCGTTTTTGGCAAAGTCCTCGAGCTGCGTTTTAACAGCTGGTGCTGCCGTGGCTCCACATTTGGACTCTGCTGCTTCATTACATAGTGACAGCATCTGTTTCACTCGTGCCGTGAAGGCTGTGAGGTTTTCTAAGGGATACTGCTTTGTAGTGATTCATTTATTTACCAGTTCCTGGTAAGTTTCCCTAGGCAGGTATGTGTGATTTAACCGTTCTTCTACTTCTTTGAAAGTAGTTTGCATATTTGAGGCAAAAAGCTGATAAGCTTCGCGTCGAAGTCTGGTGGGGAAGATTTGCAAAAATGCTGATAGTTCCTCCACCGAAATGCGCTGGATTACCTGCCTGCAGCATCCTAGGAAAGTTTGGAGCTCAAGGCTCTATTTTGGATGCTTTTCTCCCGAAAATAGGGGAACGAGCTGGGCAGTTAGCTGGCGATTTTAGCGTAATCTGCCATGTTTAAATTGGGGATCCTGAAACTAAAGTTTGACATTTTTGGGGAGCTAGTTTCTTCTATCCTGGTTTCCAGAAGGGAGTCGCCCAGCCAATTCAAAAATATTTCACTCACGCTTGAATCACTGACACTGTCGTTGGCACTTTCACTTAAATCTACACTATTATTTTTATTTGTGGCTTCGAGCGAGTGCGAAAGTTCTCCAAACTCCTTCAGGCTCTCTTTGAAATTTTCAGTGCTTTCTTTAAATTTTGCGATTTGCTCAAGCCTTCGATCCCGAGACTTGGCAATCTGTTTGTCAATAGAATCGCACTGTAAAACCGAAAGTTCGGAGGAGTCTCGCACTTTTCTTTCTAAATACTTTAAATATTTTTCTAGATTTAAATTGGAAGGTCTTACTTGGTGGGGACCTGTTAGGATTGTCCCGCACCTTAACGTGACTCCTCTTGTTGGTGAATTTGTTGCGGTTGTTTGATTAGCACCCTATGTTGCGGATGTTGCTTCCGCGGGACGGATTTACCTGTGCGTCGCCCGGTGAGGAAGATTGTTGTGGAGTTGGTTGAAGTGGTGAGATTTCCTGCGGCGTTTCCTGGTGGGAGCTTTCTTCGCTCATGGACCACCGTATGTAAAATTTGCAGCTAGGGAGGCTTCTACCGTCTTAATTCCCTTGGTTCAAATTGAGAGGGGGGCTTATTGCCTTCTTCGGGGTCCCTCTCAAATCAGGATCGCTGGTTTTTTCGGTTGAAGTTCTTTTGCTGCCGGGGGGGGGGGGGGGGCGTGGCCTTCTTAAATTCCCCTGGATAAAAGCTGAAAGGGGGTGCGTTGCCTACTTCGAAGTCCCTTTCAGTTCCGGATCGCAGATTGTCGGTTGAGGATTCTTCCTTCAAGTTTCGCGTTGGAATTTCCGGCTATGAACGTCTTTTGTTCCTGGGCTGGGATGAAGCCCGCTATCGTCCCACGTAGGCACTTTGTGCTTTGATGGGTGGGTGGCTGCGTGTTTTACAAACGGAGGCAGTTAAAGCTGTCCGACCCCGAGCGTTGGGAGCCGACAAGATCGAAATACTCCTGAAGCCAGACTCAACTTCAGCCGGAGGGTAGGGTGTCTTGCCCAGCATTCGATCTCGTCCTAAACTCCTTTTTGATTCGTAGGATATATATATATATATATTTTGTCGAACGCTCACCTCTTTGCCTTCGTTGCACTGCTAATCCAATTGGGGACTCGTTATATAAAAGTTAGGTACACAACACAACTATTTCTTTTATTTTATTTCTTTATTTGTAATTTTTTTGTTTAAAACTTCTTCTCTTAAACTTTTTTCTTTTCACTTTTTTCCACAAATCTAGTAGTTTTACATACAATGGTCGGAAACTTACACCTTTTCCTTTTACTCTTTACGTCTAATCGCTTATTACTTTATAATATTTTTTATACTCAAACCTTTTTCACCTTTTACGTCTAATCGCTTATTACTTTATAATATCTTTTATACTTCAAACTTTTTTTCTTTTTTATCCCAACCGAGACCGCACCGAACCAAGTGCATAAATTCAACTCTAATATATTTTTCACGAACCGCCGTTAACCAAATTCATACTTCAACTCGGCTCTTGATCACTTTCGTCGCGATCAAGAGCCCTCGTTCAGGGTAGAAAATGCATAGTTGCATTTTTACCCTGAGAAAATTTTCATTTATTCTGGACTTGATTAAACAAGTCCAGAATATTTTTCGTTGGACGGAGGCTTGAAATTTGATGCTTTTATAAACATCAGCCACTGCCACGACGATTAAAATTGCGACGCGCGTATACAATATATTTTCGCGGCCCGGATTTCTGAGCGTGAAAGCTTTTTTTCGCAGTATGTATGTACGATGTACAATTTTTGTAATTCGCACGAGAAATCGTACTGAAGGTACGATTTGTCTTTTCTTTTATTTTTTAACTTAAATATTTGTCGTGATAATTCTTTTTATTAAAACGACTTGGTTGAAAACTGAAACTTTTGTTTTTCCCAAGTCGTTTTATGGGAATATTTTTATGAAATGTGTGGAATGTGAAGAAAATTGCTGATGCAATTTTCTTCACCTATTTGTGTGATAAGCTGATCATGTTTTTAAGCATTATTGGCTTATAGAATATATTTATTTAAATTTTTTATTTAAATACCCTTTTTCAGGTATGTTTTTATGCATGTAACAACAACCATAAAGGTCCATGCACCAATATATTGCCCTACGCAATATATCGATGCATTGCAAAGTTGACCCTTAAAATTTCATTTAAAATGCATTTAAAAATGCATTTCCATTCTGCAACAAAATGCAATTTATCATAAATTGCTTTTTGTTATCAGTCACACATTCCAATCACACGGTATTCACACTTACCTACATACAGTGTCTTATTACTTTTTTTCCGTATGTACATACATACATACATACAATTATCAAAATTATTCGCGCCCTCTTAAAATTAATATTTCCAGACGGGCGCACAAGTGCATATCGGATTACAGTTTTGCATTGATGCATATAGTTCGCATCAAAAAACTTTCGCATTTTCTCACGTATGTTTTTTCAACGTCGTGAAAAAACAATAAAAATGAAAAAAGAGCTTTAAAGCGATCATGGGTACCTGGGCGCAATTTGCCTAAACCTCGAGGAGTTGGAATTTTAAAACTGCGGAGAAAAGTACGTTTTTTGAAGCCGACGCTTGAGTATCCCACAGGAGGAATTAATTAAATCGGTCGAATAAAAGAAACCAATAATTTTTCTGTGACATACTAGAAAAGGAAATTAGAAAGGAAAAAGCAATTTGTGATTTTAAACCTTCTATGTTGTGTCAGTGAAAAAGATAAGAATTAATTATTAGAAAATAATTAGTTAAAGCTGACTTAGAAGAAAAGTGGTATATTTGTATTTAAACAAAAAATAATAATAAATAAATAAAAGAATAACACAGATGTACTAAAAAAAAAACAATAAAGAGATAAATTTTGTCTAGTGCCAAAATTCTTGTTTATTTTTGGTAAAGAAAAAAAACTTCCTCCCCGAAAGCTCTGGGAAGTACGAGCGTGATCACAACACCTCCAGGGAGTATTTTTCAGCTTCAAAAAAGAAAACTCTAGAACCAGCTCCTTTTTCTGTAATGAACTGATCTTTACAGATCCACAGATCTGACCTGAGGTAGTCAAAGTGTGTTTTATTCTTTGTTATAATGTTTTCCTTTAATGCAGCAGAAATTAATTTATTTTGATATTCTTGACAAGCCTTTTGTAGTCCATCTGTTTCAAGGACAAAGAACTTTTTCATGGAATCTGCATTTTTAGTAATGGGATTTTACAGACCCAGCGAAATGTCAATCGTAATTGCGATTGTTGTTTTCTTCACATATCAGTAAGGTATCGGTTTAGTAGATTGAATGTCGCGGTCATATGTTCAAGGTTTTTAGTTTCTGCAATATATCCGAGCAATGAATTCGAGTCCGATCGTTATTGTTCGGAATACAAACTTGTAAGCAGATGAGTGGATTAGCCTCCTTGACCTTTCGTTGTCCTTTCGTGAGACCTTTCACTATCCCAGAAAATTTTCGTTTTTACAATTAATACATATGCATCTGTTACAAACCAAAGATCTGCTGATGATGTTGTGACCCAGGTGCCTATACCCCGAATCACAACAATAAAACCAATACGCCAATATCTTGCCCTATGCAATATATTGGCGTACTACAATTTCACCCTGAAAAGTAAAAATTATTTAATAGATAAATCATTTCAATTTCAAATGCATTTAAAAATGCATTTACGTACTGCAACAAAATGCAATTTAGCATAAATTGCATTTTGATATCAGTCGTGCATTCCATTCACACGGTATGTATACTTACCTAGCTATATTATCTGCATGTACTATACATACATACAGTTTCTTTTTCCTAAAATTCATAAAAATGAATCGTATGTCTTCGCCTAAAATATTATTCTTACAAGACACAAGTGCATATCGGATTTCATGCATATGCACTGTGTCTAAACTTTTTGTACATTCCCACGTACGATTTTTCACGTCGTGGGAAAGTGAAAAAAAGAAAAAAAGAAGCTTTCATGGGCACCTGGGGCCAGCGAGCCCAATCCTCGGGGAGTTTGTTTTCTGAACCCGCCTAGTACTGTTCGTAGAAAAGAGTTAAGTTGAAAAAATTATAAAAAGATCTAAGTTGTGAAAAAATAGCAAAGAGTTAAGTTGAAAAAATTATAAAAAGATCTAAGTTGTGAAAAAATTGCAAAGATCTAAGTTGTAAGAATTATAAAAAGATCTAAGTTGTGAAAAAATAGCAAAGAGTTAAGTTGAAAAAATTATAAAAAGATCTAAGTTGTGAAAAAATAGCAAAGAGCTTAGTTGTAACAATTATAAAAAGATCTAAGTTGTGAAAGAATTGAAAAGATCCAAGTTTGTGAGATCGAGATGAAATCGACCTTTGTTAAAAACCAAGAGGAGTTTAGTCCGTTTTCTTTATAACAAGGAAAGTTCAGATCAAACTCGAATAAACAAAAATCTAGTGATTGTGTTTTTTTTATTTACTAAACCCAAACACGGGATCTTCCGATTTCCCTTTAGCCTGATAGAAGTTGTGTGCTCTCCAACAGGAGCACGGCACACAAGCAAAACACAACAACTGGTGGCAGCGGTGTACCTACCCCAAAATCCAGTGCCTTTTAATGAAAAAGTAAATTAAATAAAATAATAATAAAAATCTCCCACCCAACATCTCTTTAAATTAACAAATCAGTGCCAATTAAAATAAACGGTAATTAATCGAAACAATATAAAAAAAAAATAATAATAAAAAAAAATAAGCCCGAAAAAGGGTACTTAGAGGAAAGTAAGTGCCATAGTGCTCCAACGAGGGAATTTAGCGAGGCTTCATCCCTGCCTCAACTAGACGATTCCCAGAAGGAAGACTTCGGATCATTGACCTGGACATCTGACGTATAAACTTCATCATTCATCTGCAGCAATAAAAGCATTCAACTCTATATCTCCAAGAAATCGTCGCCCAGGACGCGCGACGTATCATATTCATCATTCTACAACAACGTTCGACTGAGCGAATAATTCTTAGGATAAAAGCTAAGGTAGATCCATAATTTTTCCTATTTTTATTTGAAATTGTGCTCTAAAATTAGCATTTTAGTTTTAACTAATTAAAAACAAAATCCACCACTCGACGGATATATTTATATCAAAAAAAAAAAATCCTCTAAAAATTAAGGTATTGTGGTCAATATTCCTCAAGTTATCTATCTTTCCTCTTACGATAAAAGATTCATCAATTGATTTTGTTGTGTTTGAAATTTTACAAAGGATGTGATTCAACAGCATTATGCAATGACCTACCGCTTCATTATGTCTAATTAAGCACAAGCAGATTTTTCAAAGTTTAGATGATTTTTATAGATAATCTTATTGCATAAAGCAAACTATAAGTGGTTAACAAAGAATGATATTTTTTTTTACGAAGAGCATTATTATATTATAAAAAAAAATTGAAATAAATTTGTAAAAAGGGAGAATACTCAATGAATTTGCAAAGAAAAAAAGTATATCTTAATCGAAAACAAAGTGACTAATAATAATCTGAGATGAAGTAGTTTTTGTGGGACTTATACCTAATTAAAGTTCAAAATACATATGACATATAAATATTGATTGAAAGAACAATTGGAAGTTACCTATTTAGTGATAATTTTTGTTTCTTTTCCTTAAAATTAACTCTTCTCGCCAATTAAATTGTTATATTTGTTGTTGTTGTGTAAAATTACTCCGTAATAAGTACTATAGGCAATACAGCATTTTTACATGATTTGAAGACAAATACAGGATTTTATCAAACTATTAAATTTAAATATACGCTCTTCCTAGAAGCGACCTCTGCGGTAAGACTTCGTGAGCTTGCTGGTCAGAGGACTTCAACAAAAATCAACAATCGATCCCTACGATAGGACTCTCGTGAGCCTTTCAGGAGAACGATATTGATTGGAAGCAGCGATTTTTGATTCGATTAGTTCACTGATTTTATGGATAACACTTGGTGGAATAAGGCTGTTACATTATATGTAAATTTAAAATATACATGTACGTTGTGGAAAATAAAACAAGTAGTATTTTTTATTATCTTGTTTTAAGATGGCAATTGATTCGATTATTTTTGCAAAGCAAGATAAAAATATTCTTAATAATTCTTGGTGTTCAAACATTCCTATTCCTGGATTTATGTTAAAACTTATGTAAATACAAAATTTAATTTAAATTTTCAATTTACATAAAATTGTTTTTTACAACAAGTAACTCACTCCCTTTTTCTCGAGAGTTATTCAAATTTTCTTTCTCTCCTCTCTGTTCCACACTGATTCACAACATCCAACTCACTACGTCCCCTATACTTTTCAAATTTAAACAAGTTCAGTCCCGATTTGAATACTACTCGACCCAGACATGACTGAAGAAACCGTTTCTTTCGATGAGCTATGCGTATCTCAAATAGAAAGAAACAAGAAAATTAGGCTAATACTACAGGCTTATCACCAAGCCGGTAAAGTGAAGCGTACCAATACCTTTGTGAAAGGTAAACTACAACAACTCGAAGAAATATGGAGCGAGTTCGAGAAAACTGGAGAACAAATAGTTCAGCATGAAGACTTCACAACCGACCACGATTATTTCAAAGAATCATGCTCAGACAAAACCGAGGATTGGTACATGTTGACGAAAGTGACACTTTCCGAAAGATTGAAATCAATCTCAGAATATACTATGAACAAGCAAAACCCCTTTTACATACCAAAACCCCTTTTACATACCAAAACCAAAAGCTTCGTGGAGAATTCAATTCAACACACAAGTTACAGAAGCTAACAAGGAATCAGATGGTGCACAAAATGAAGGTATTTTCAGAAGTCTAAATGGAAAAATTAAATCAATTACTCGAGTGATACAGTCATTAAACCCAGATATCCTACCTACAGCAAGCAGAACATATTTATAACAAAAACTAAATATTCTGAATAAACATTGGGCAGAAATCGAGGAGCTCAACAACACATTCCAAACACAATCTACGTCACAAGATTTAGAAAACAAATATTTCTCCGAAGATGTTTTCTATAAAACAGAAGCAGAATACGAAGAAGCTGTAATTGCAATCCAAGAACAGCTAGATACCCGCTTCCTTAATCACCAACATGACACACCAAATAACTCATCACACTTTCACAATGATAGCACAGAGATTAAAATTTCACATACTTCCCTATCAGAAATTAAATCCTTAATACCAAATTTTAACAGCTACCAAAAAGACCTCAATAAATTCGTGTCATGCTGCGATGACATAGGTAGAACGGCTTTATCCCAATACCGACCCAACAACCCTGTTTTCAATTATCAAAAGTAAGCTATTTGGAGACGCCTACAATGTACTTAAGTACAATGATACAAGCAAGTGGGCAGATTTGAAGAAAACATTACTCGAAACATTCGAAGTGAAATTAGAAAAATCAGTACTCCAATCAAAACTCCAAAACACCAGACAAAGAGCAGGAGAGACTGTCAAAGAATTCCTGCAACGAATTAATATAATACACGCTCAATTGAACGAAGCCACGCATTCGTATACAACAGATAAATTACTGTTAAATTCTCTCGTAAAGGATAACGAAAAACAAGCTATTAGAGCGATCGAAGACGGATTAATAAGCGAGCAACTGCAAACCCTAGCCAAACTCTACGAAAATAGATCATTAAAGCCAATAATGACATATATTGGTGAGCAAGCATTACGCCTAGAATCAAAGGCAACAAAATTAGCAGCGAACTTTTCTCGCACCGCCCAATCAACACAAGTGCAGAACCCCTTTTGCTTTAAATGCAGAGTACAGGGACATTTAGCTCCAAAGTGTCCCCAGAACATTCATACAAACCCAAGCCCAAATAAATATTTTTCAAATAATTTAAACAAAGGCAATCCTCCTAAACAGGCTAGCACTTTCAACAACACTACTCCTACATGCAGGTATTGTCACAAATTAGGACATACCATAGAAGTATGCAGGGCAAGGATAGCAAACCACGGGAATTTCTACAGAGGAAATATAAATCCCGTTGATCAAAACTTCCGAAAGCGAACTGAAAGCCCCAATAGAACTACAATTCCCCAAAAAGAGGTCAGCTTCAACCAGGTTCCAAATCCTAATTTTAGAAAAAATTCCCATTCCTCGACAATACAACCCCAAAATGAACCAAGATCAAATAAAGATCACGTACAAAATCCGAGAATATTTTTAACACACTCGGAAAACAAATCAAGGCGAGAGGAATTAGTCGGCAGCCCCTCGCAAATTCAAACAAAAGCCGACATACACACCAACCCAAATTAGATAATGCACATTTATTAAATGATCACTTAACGCTGAAAATTCCAATTACTATCAGCCCCAATTCCATTACCATTTCCATATCTACCAGTGTATGCTCGAATAAAGAATAAGCCTAATAAAGTTCAATACACTGAAAGCAGGTAGCACTTACTATAAAGATGCAATCTGCAAAATAAATACTTTATTTTCGGAATCTAAAACTACAGAAGGATTAATATTAGCAAAATTGGCAACTATACCAAGCGAAGAATCTGTAATAGAACATCCCTTCCAAATAGTAGGAGAAAACTCGGGCTTGGCATATGACGGCCTAATTGGCCACGACTTCTTGTCCCGATACAACGCTTGTATCAATTATAGAAACAGGTACATTTAGAGGTGAAGCAATGTCATTCATCCTGTCCCATAGAGCAATATCGCTCAGATTACCCAAATACATATCTCAGATATGATATTCCGGACGAGAAGTCTCTAAACAACCTTCTGTATGCAAAAAAGAACCAGTTAACTAATAAGAACAATGAAAATATTAACAAGAATAAATCGCACGTTACAAAACAGGCAAGAAACACAAAACAGAAAGACTTTCCTAAACAAAAAATTCCACAAAAAACAGAATACACTCTAGAATCCAATAAAAACAAAGGTACATTGAATAACTTACATAATAAAATTATTTTACTTCCCGCTCGCTCCGAATCCATAATTCAAATTCCAACTTCGTCAACTACGGAATCGGTATATTTTAAAAAAGAGGTAAAGCCAGGGTTGTTCATAGGTAATACCATAGACAACCCATCACAAGGAATGGCAAAAGTCCTAGTTCTCAACACGAATGAGCAGGACGTCGAAGTGGCAATTCATGACATGAATCCAGAATGCCATGACCTTAATGACTTCGATTGCATCTCTACAGATTCCAACAGAGATCCAATTAGGGGCGGAATAAGAAAACTGCACACCCTGATTAAATTGGATCACTGTAATTTGGAAGAAGCCGAGAGTATTCGGAAAATTTGTAAGGATTTCAACGATCTCTTCTACTTAAAAGGGGATTTCCTAACATTTACAAATGCAACCGAGCACAAAATCGAACCAATCCCAAATAAACCTCACATATATACTAAACCGTACAGACTTGCAGAAACAAGCCGGAAAGAAATTACTCGGCAAATAAGTGAAATGTTGGATTCAGAGATAATAAGCCCTTCAAATAGTCCGTGGAATTCTCCCCTACTTCTAGTTCCCAAAAAGCCCGATGAGCAGGGGAACAAAAAATGGCGAGTCGTTGTAGATTTCCGCCGAGTAAATGACATTACTCTTGGCGGCGCTTACCCATTACCTAATATTACAGACATATTAGATCAATTGGGTAAGTCAAAATATTTCACAACGCTAGACCTCGCCAGCGGATTCCACCAAATTCGCATCGATGGGAAAGATAGAGCAAAAACTGCATTTAGCACTCCTTATGGTCATTACGAGTTTAACCGTATGCCATTTGGATTAAAAGGTGCACCCGCAATAATGTCTTTTCCGGACTCCAAGGCATTTACTGTTTCGTATACATGGACGATATTATAGTTCATGGATATAACCTTAAAGAGCATAATATTAGGCTCGCAAATGTATTTAGCCGCCTTCGGGATTTCAATTTAAAATTACAACCCGACAAGTGCCACTTCTTAAGAAAAGAAATAATGTATCTAGGGCACATCATTACTGAAAGTGGAGTCAAGCCAGATCCAGCAAAAATTAAATCAGTTCAATCTTATTCTAGACCCAAGAAGGAAAAGGATATCAAAGCCTTCCTTGGTTTCGTCGGCTATTATCGCCGCTTTATTCCCAATTTTTCTAAAATCGCGAAACCCCTTACTAACCTTCTGAAAAAGGACACACCTTTCAAGTTCGATGCAATTTGCGATGAAGCATTTTGCGAATTAAGAAACAAATTAATATCAGCACCAATTTTATCCTATCCAGATTTCGACAAAGAATTTTTTGTCACCTCCGATGCCAGTGACTACGCCATCGGAGCAGTTCTTTCCCAAGTAGATGATCAAAAAGATCATCCAATCGCTTATGTGAGTCGAGTTCTCAATGGTGCAGAGGCTCATTACTCAACAATCGAAAAAGAGCTTTTGGCAATTGTTTTCGCAGTCGAGCAGTTCAGGCCAGACGTTTCTGGTAGACAGTTTACCATCATAACTGACCATAAGCCATTAGTATGGCTAATGAATCTAAAGGATCATTCCTCCAGACTAATGAGATGGAGAATACGTCTTGAGGAATACGACTATAAAATAGTCCATAAACCTGGAAAACTCAACACAAACACAAATGCAGACGCTCTCAGTAGAGCTATCCCGGGAAATTCCGTAAAATCAACGGAACCTAACACCTATGTAAATGTGGTAACCAGGAATCAAGCCAAAACTCAGGCGAATTTAGATACACCCAATCCAAATATTACTACTCCAAATCCAAATTTATCAGTAGTAAACAGTTCCTCAGTGATAATAACTGAGACCAATTTGCCATTACTTTTAACTAAAAATTCTAACCCCAAAATTTTCATCTTGCCCATGCAAGATACAGAACTTGAAAGAGTTTTAAAATCTAAACTAAAACTATTAGACAAACCACCTCTACTAGAAAACGAACTGAACTTCTTTAAGAAAAAAGACTCCACAGTAATCATTTCAAAAGTCAATCTTCCTTGCCGATCTCAAAGAGATACATTAGACATTGAAAAAATTTTAACTGAGATCTGCTCATATACAGAAGCAAATCAGTTAAGCCAACTATATATATCCTTCCCAAAATTTATCAACTATTAAAAACAGTTTTACCAAGGTCTTCGTTAACCAAAAAATAAATATAAAACTTCATGAAGATTCCATAAAGTATTTATCCAACAACAGTGATATTGAACAAGTTCTGAAAGATTTCCATTCTCTACCAACGGGAGGCCATCAAGGTCTCTTCCATACAATCAAAAGAATTAAAAAACAATTCTATTGGCCTGGCATGTCGGATGATGTTGTAAGATATGTAAGAAAATGTAAACTTTGTCAAGTAAACAAAGTATCCAGAAATCCCAAGATTCCTATGAAAATCTCGAGCGTAAGCTCAAAACCTTTTGAAAGAGTGTACCTAGATGTTGTAGGACCTCTCCCAATTTCCCATTCTGGAAATAAATACATCCTTACATTTCAAGACGACCTTTCCAAATTCTCTGAGGCTATTCCCATAGTCAACACTGAATCTAAGACACTAGCGGATGCCTTCACGACAACAATAGTTTGTCGACATGGCATTCCAGAAAGTATCCTAACAGATCAGGGATCTTACCTCATAGGTGGCATGTTCGCCGAGATATCCAAACTGCTAAAGATCAAAAGGCTCAAAACTACTCCATATCACCCTCAAACAAATGGTGCATTGGAGAGAAGTCATAGAACTTTAGCAGAATACCTCAGATCTTATGTAGCGAAAGATCCTCAAGACTGGGATACATGGATTCCATATGCGATGTTTGTCTACAATACCACACCTCACTCGAGTACAAATTATACTCCCCGCGAACTCCTTTACGAATTCCCAGCCGAAATCCCAAACAATCTAAAATCATCTCCGACCGTTTGCTATAATTACGACAATTATGCAAACGATAAATACTTAAGATTTAAAAACATAAGCAGAAAACACAAACAAACAACACAAGAAATACATCAAGAACAATCTAATGAGAAAAACAACAGAAACCAATAGAAAAAAATTTATAATAAATAAAAAGAATCATCCCAGGATTAAATCATTTATTATAAAAATAAAAAAGTATACAAATACTTAACAATAGTAAAATAGAAAAAAATTTGCAAACTAAAAATTAAAAAGCGTCCTCCGCGTCCCAATCATCCTCACTGGGCACCGGAACAGCACCATGTCCCCACGGATAAACAGGAAGGGGGAAAGATTCCCCGATGAGTACGGCATACCCACCTAAAAAAAAAAAAAAAAAAACAATTTTTTTTTTAACATTCAGAACAAATTTTTTTTTTCTTTCAAAATTTAAAAGCGACTACTTACCAAGAAAAGAGACCCCCATTCCATAGTCTGGATACAATGCAAAGTCGCACTGATGATATAAGTCAGCAATGGGTGGCCCACCCCAAAGGGGCAAACTACGCCGACCGAAGGCATGCCACACTACCCGCAAAGGCCCATTCCATCCGGGGAAGACATATAAGATATAAATTCCGGTGACCCGGACGCAGTAAGACTCAGGAACGCGGTAAACGTCGCGGCCAACCTCTTCAACAATGATCATTTTTGCAAGTGAACTTCACAAAATCGAGAAGGTCTCAACAACCAAAAACAAAAGTGAACACATACAAGAGTACAAAAAAAAAACAACAATCATTATCGCAATCAACAAAACCGCTTACGTTAACACAAACGGTAACCAAAACAGCGAACCTATCCCAAACACAGTGAAGTACGCCAATCATTACACCACGGTGACAACAATATGAACACACCAAATCAAAAAAAATAAAAAAAATAAAAACAAAGGGCTAAGAAAAACCCCATGCAAACGCTTACCAGCTAGCTGCTTAGTATGGACGCTGTCAAAACAACATTAAAATTACACAACTACCATTCCTATCCTTTTTTTTTAATCTAAACATCTTCCAGATCAAATTTTCCTTTTCCTTTCTTTCTTCTTTCTACTTTGTCTTTAATAAAAATGTAAATGTATATAAAATAAATAGATGGCTACAATAAATATAAATAAGCAAATATGCATCTTATAAATACATATTTATCGGTGTGTTTGTAAAACCATTTATTCAAAACTATTAAATAAGATAATTGAGATATTAATAAGTAATCAAAAACTTTCCGTAAACGTATATTCCTTAATAAAAACTAATAGCAACTATATCCTTACCATATTATTATAACATGAATATGAAATCTTAACAATGATCCAAACAAAAATTGAACTATAGTTGAAAAGAAAGTTTTCTTCCCAATCGAATAAAACTTTCTTTTCCCCAGGGGGGAGGGATGTTGTGACCCAGGTGCCTATACCCCGAATCACAACAATAAAACCAATACGCCAATATCTTGCCCTATGCAATATATTGGCGTACTACAATTTGACCCTGAAAAGTAAAAATTATTTAATAGAAAAATCATTTCAATTTCAAATGCATTTAAAAATGCATTTACGTACTGCAACAAAATGCAATTTAGCATAAATTGCATTTTGATATCAGTCGTGCATTCCATTCACACGGTATGTATACTTACCTAGCTATATTATCTGCATGTACTATACATACATACAGTTTCTTTTTCCTAAAATTCATAAAAATGAATCGTATGTCTTCGCCTAAAATATTATTCTTACAAGACACAAGTGCATATCAGATTTCATGCATATGCACTGTGTCTAAACTTTTTGTACATTCCCACGTACGATTTTTCACGTCGTGGGAAAGTGAAAAAAAGAAAAAAAGAAGCTTTCATGGGCACCTGGGGCCAGCGAGCCCAATCCTCGGGGAGTTTGTTTTCTGAACCCGCCTAGTACTGTTCGTAGAAAAGAGTGAAGTTGAAAAAATTATAAAAGATCCAAGTTGTAAAAAAATAGCAAAGAGTTAAGTTGAAAAAATTATAAAAAGATCTAAGTTGTGAAAAAATAGCAAAGAGTTAAGTTGAAAAAATTATAAAAAGATCTAAGTTGTGAAAAAATTGCAAAGATCTAAGTTGTAAGAATTATAAAAAGATCTAAGTTGTGAAAGAATTGAAAAGATCCAAGTTTGTGAGATCGAGATGAAATCGAACTTTGTTAAAAACCAAGAGGAGTTTAGTCCGTTTTCTTTATAACAAGGAAAGTTCAGATCAAACTCGAATAAACAAAAATCTGGTGATTGTGTTTTTTTTATTTACTAAACCCAAACACGGGATCTTCCGATTTCCCTTTAGCCTGATAGAAGTTGTGTGCTTGTGATGGCCCAATATACGGAAGATTCTTCCAGCAGCCAAGGGCATCACAGCGAAATAACCAGCAATTGCTAAACAATAACTTCGCATGGTACTGTTCTGCAACTGTCGGTTGTTTTGCTGATTAGCCCAACAGCTGGCTGCGATGAGCGTTTAGTGAAGAAATCGACGATTGCAATAATAATTCACCTTCGCATGGTAATTATTATGTAAAGCGATTGTTTAGAACTAAGCGACTCAGGTGCTGCAACCGGTAGAACAAACGACAAGGTTGTTGTCGTTTGTTTACATCCGCGTTGTGAGCAAAGAAAGTTTACTTCCGAGTATCGGACATAAAAAGACTAATGACTGGTCTGGCGAGTGCCGTTTGTAATCATCAGTCATTGTGCTCGCAAGTTTGGGTTCGGGTCAGATTACCTAAGCGCCAGATAGCTTAGTGTAAAGTAAGGCAGGTCAGTGCTGCAAATAAAGAAATTGTTTTAAAGTACTTCGTGCGTTTTTTTATGTTGAGGATTTTATTGCTTTTGGGACACGACATGCTCTCCAACAGGAGCACGGCACACAAGCAAAACACAACAATGATTTTGTTATCCTGACCTTCGCGCACAATAAAAATTGTAGCTCAGTAGAAGTGGGCTAGGTAGAAACCAATTAGTTTGGCGCAGCCGGTGAAACTTAGGTAAGAAATTAGAGAAATTTCTTGCTGGTGTTTGTTTTTTTTTCATTGCTCATTTTTTTTTTGTTTTCAAGAAATTTTTGTAGAAGGTGGGAATTTGTTTATTTATATATTGATTTTTTTTTAATTCTTTTGCGTTTCAGGTATTTAAAAAAAGTGTTAGATTTAAATTTTTGTGTTTTGTGATTTTTTTTTGTGAAATTAAGCTACTCCAACATATATTGACGAGATCGAGGAGTTGTGCTTTTACAAGCTACTCCCGCATCTTCATCATAATACTCACATACACCTACATTAGCGGCGATCGAGGAGTTGTGCTTTTACAAGCTACTCCCGCATCTTCATCATAATACTCACATACACCTACATTAGCGGCGATCGAGGAGTTGTGCTTTTACAAGCTACTCCCGCATCCCGAATAAACACCATTCCCCATTTTCACATAAAAATGTAACAGATGTCAATTTTGGCATGGAATGGAGTTCGAGAATAAATTTTAAATTGTGATCGGTTAGATAAGTTTTCAACGTCGCAGGTCGGTTAGAGAGTCGATCACACACGCTTTTCGGTAATTTCTCGCGTTTTTAAAAGTTGTAATAACTGCTCCCAGTAAACTAGAGTAATTTGATTAATGGGAATAATCTTGGCTTAGTTAAAGTATGGGTTATTGTATTTTCTTTTATTGTGTGACAGGAAGAATAAAAATTTAGAGAAAGCATGTTTGTGAGCATAATAGCTGAATTCAGAGTAATTGAGTGTGGTAATTGTGTTAGAGTTTTGAATGCTCAGCGTTAGATACAAGTGTGTATGTTGTTCGACTAAGAAAGATATGCGTGTTGCGAGAGATCTTTTCTAGAGCAAGTTGTATAAAATTTGCGATTCCATGTTTATGAAGTATAGACGTTAGAATTTAGCTAACCGATCATACACGTAGGTACATACAACAAACGTGCTAAACAACTTTTCGTATTACGAGGCATTTACATAATTTTTGTGCAATTTTTTTTTAGGGTACAGTGAAAACTGATTCAAGATTTGTTTTGTGTTGTTTTTTTTGTAGTTTAAAATGAAATTTTTAAAAAATATTGGATTTGTTTTTGAGAATTTTGTGGTTAAGCAATAGGAGACTAAGGATAGTAGATAGTAAGTTTAGAAGACTAATCGTTGTTTCGTTTAATGGTCTCGAGTATAGTGACGGTAATTTCAGTTGTTTTATATAAAGATCCGAGTTATCGGAAATAGTTTTGGTCAAGAGGTTGAGTCTAGTTGGGTTTACAATAAGGATAGGAGTTGTGGGGAATAATCCGTGGCAGCGTATCAATGTCTGCATGGTACTAGCTTTGTTATATACCTTAAATGTCCACAGGTAGGAGTAATATATAAACTAGGGAGGAATTAGCACGCTATCAGGCCCAGGAAAGGGAATTAGAACTGAAAGCACAAGAGCTAAAGGAATGCCAGACAATATTGCAGAGTTATGAACAGGACTGGCAATATATAGAGGAGCATATAGCGGGAGAGTTACGGAAAAGGTGGACAGAAAAAGAGGCATTGAAATTACTGGAGGAACTGAATGAGAGTGCTAAAAAAAGTACAAAAGGCGAAGCCTTAGATCAACTGGTGACAGCAGCATTCGAAGTTATCCAGAGCCGTGAAATAGAAGCAGAACAAGCATTGGAGGAAACCCAGAAAGAAAAAAAAGGGCTCTTAAAGAATATAGAATCGCTAAAGGTACAGCTAAAGGAGGCCGAGGAAGCTACAGCAGAACTAGAGAAAGAGTTGGGGCTCGATAAATCTTCACAAAGAAGTCCGAATCAAGACAATAATAAAGCGATCACGAGTAAGGGGTTCAAGCCAAGGAAATTATTATTCTGGGAACAGCCTAAGGAGCAGAAGCAACATTCAGAAACAGAGCAAAGTAGAAGAAAGAAACAGGAGTTAGCGTCGAGTGGAAAAGAGGGAAGCGAACGAAACCAGATAATTCCAGAGGAAAGAAACATATCCGGGGAGAACAATCATCAAGGCAATATGACAGATGTGCACGAAAAGGTAATGGATCTAGTATCCAAGTATGTGCCCATGCTATCCGGTGAAAGATCATCCAGGCTGTCGAAGGAGGTATATCGCTTCCTGAGTTGTAGTAAAGAACTACACGATCGTCTGACAGAAGAAGAGCAGAAGATCTTCATCAGGTGTATAAAGTATCGCTTATCGGACGACGCGTACTACTTGGTAAATTCACAAGAGACAAAAGATTTTGATTTCTTGCAGCAAGTAATCAAATCAGCTTACATGCCTAAGAAATCTTGTAGTGAACTGCGAACAGAAATGCTGGCATGCAGGCAGAGGCCCGGCGAAGATATCAGGGAGTTCGCAGACCGGATGAAAGAATTGCTCGATCTGATAAAAGCGGCGGTCTCGGCAAAATACCCGGGAGGAGATACCGGTCTGATTGCAGAGCTGGAGGTAGATGCCGTAGCGACATTCAAAGCAGGCGTTAGGCTTAAACCGACTCAAGTATACCTTACTGGTCGGAAATTTGAATCGCTAGAAGGGGTGCAGGAGGAAGCTGCCTACTACGAAAAGGTCTCGGAAAGGCTTCAAGCCATGGTACCAGAGACGCGGAAGGTAATACCGGAATTTCTCACAGGAAAGAATATCAAATGCTTCAAATGTGGACAGCTTGGGCATATCTCTAGAGAATGCCAGCCATATAGGCGCGAAACATCCCTCATTTCCAACTCCCGAATACATCACGTCAGTGTCGCAGATATCAAAGAAGGCGTTAATGGAAGATTTCTGACGGCAGGGGAAGGGCTTTACTGCCAGTTCTGCCGAACACGGGACCACTATACGGAGAATTGCCTCAAGAAATATCTAGCAGAGAAGGCCAACGAAAAATTAGATTCTCAGAGTAAGTTTGTCATAACAGTCCATTCGAATATAACATTAGAAGGTAAGTGGAGACTTTTAATAGATACCGGATCTACCTGCAGTATAATTAATGTTAATAGGATAAAGACGACTACGCCCGTACAGACACATCACAAAATCAGAATTAGAGGACTGTTTGGATCCGCTAGGAGTTCCATAGGCACTTGTGAGGCAAAGTTGCAGATAGACAACAGCCAGCATGCCTGCAGATTTAATGTTATTAGTGATACGGACTCAATTCCAGCCGACGGTATACTTGGAATGGATTTCCTCAATGGCAAAGCCATAATCGACTGCCTAAATATGAAGCTACTGATGCAAGATGCCAGCAAAGGTATAGAAGAAAATGCTTCTTGTGAAAATATCGCAGCTTGTGCCCAAGTGGGATCCACAGCTTGGCAGAGTAGCAGTCATGAAAATCCATTCCCGGCCGATATAGAAAAGGAAAACATCAACACGGCAGAAAAAGTAGTACCTAAATGGCAGGACCCATTTCTGGTACCCTTCTGGGAAAAGATCCGTATCACGCCTTGCGAAATTTCGGAGACTATCAAGCCTATAACCGAAGAATCTAGCGAAGGATTGACCAGTCAACACAGACACGGCGAACACAGCGGAAATAGTCTGAAGGATAGACTTGCATTTGTAAGAATCGCTAATGCAAGAGCCTGTCCGGTAAAAGCACCAAATTATTCGAAACCGCTTAAGTATACCGAAAGACCTGCATGGAGTTATGAGGGTAGGAAAAGTTTCTCTCCACCACAAAAGCAAGCTCAGGGCCTTTGGCGAAGAGGAAAGCTTAAATTTCAAGAATATAGAAATAAATCGGTTAGAACAGAATTCCAGAAGAAATTATGGCATCGAAACTGCAGTCGTGCGGAACATTGGAATTCTAGTGCAACTTTAATGACACCTAATGAGGTAAGAGTTGGTAAATGTCCGAGTAAAGCGACGATAAGCCGAGGTTTTCCACAGGGGCATAGCTCTATAGATTTACAGGTGAAGAAAAGAAATGCAAGGATATAAGGATAATCTAGTGCCTGCTTTACTGGAGACTGAAACAATACTACAACTCAGGTAAAGTAATATGAATATTAGGTAAGGAAATATCTAAAAGAAACAATATATAGAGAATAAGATGTAATAAAAAGAGTTATCCGAAGAAAAACCTAATAGTTAAAAAACATAAAGAGAAATAATTGACTAAGTAAAGAAATGAAAAGTTAGCAGAATAAGAAATATATTTGTACGTTTATAGTTATTGATACCCAAAAGGTAAGCAGGGAAGATAAAAACAGTAAAAGTAGTGAAAATAAAGAAAAATTTAATATTCAAAAATCAAGATTCATAAACAAAGAGCAATAACCATTACTGTAATTGTATATTTTAGAGGTTAAGAAAGATTAAATGTAAATAGGAAATTATCATAGCAGTGTAGCGTTACCCTAAAGAGCGGGATGGAAATTTACCCAAATAGGAGATCAGTATGACAACCGAGATGCGGAAAGTTCCGATATGTAGCTGAGAGCCAAAACATAAGTAAGCAGCAGAAATAAGTAAATGAGAGGAAAGGCAATGGTTATGCGGAGCCCTGGAGAATTAACCTTATAGATATGGATGCGAATTTATGAGTAAAATCCGTAGATATCTTTTATCTATTTTTGTATTAGATAAATTTTTCGTGGAAAGCTGCAATTAAGAAACAGCGTAATTGAATGTTGGGAAGTCGGTATTCTGGTGACACATATATAGTGTTATATGGAATTAAAAATATCTATTTTTTTAGGTACGGATGGACTCTCGATATAATTGGGAGAACTCCATCGTATCCTTAAGAAAATCAAGAAAAGATAAATAATATTTCTACAAATATTATCATCAATCATTCGAACCACTAACCCTCATGGTAACGAGATAATTAACAGCACATCTTCTGGAAAATAATATACTCATAGAACATTGAAAATGAGACCAAGTTTTTTTTCGTCCACTTGTACAATTAGAGAAGTGCCAGTAATAGGAGCGGTTTTGTACGTTTTCTTATGATTGGATTTTTAAATGTTTAAATGTTGCTAACAAAGTGGAACTACAATCTGGAATTGTCTATTCAATGGGAATTTAAATACTATAACTGAAAATGACATGAGTATTCAACAATTGTTGATTACCAGATGTTAATGCTATTCAGGAAATACTACACAAAAGCTAGAAGTGGAATAAGTGTAGCACAAAAGAGCTGGAAGGAGAAGTTTAGAAAACATCTCTTAAGCCAGCAGATGAACAACAGACTCAGGCCAACAGCAACAGATGAGCCGTTCTTCCCAGGGGGACATAATCCAAACTCGTAATTCAGAACAGCAGCAAGTCGAAGCAGACGTCCACCTTACAGTGTGATATGACATCATCCTTGTAGCGAATCCAGACCATAGTTTCCGACCATCATCAACAAACAGTTCGAACGACTACACTAAATTTAAGGCTCGTAATAGTATTAAAGAATTAAGGTATAATTATATAAAGCGAAGTTGTCAATTCGAAAGTAAGGTAAAAAGGAGAATATCAATATATAAAACAAATAAAAATTAAGGAATCTAGCTTAACTGTATCAAGAGAAAGAAATGTAGAATAGATAAGAAGGTGTAATAGAAATAATTTGTGTGTGATGTTTGAAGGAGATAAAGTGTAAAAATGAAAAAGAGCAAATTTTAAAATAAGAGAAACGTGAAAAAAAACTCTGAAAAAATAAATGTAAGGCATTAAAAGATAAAATCGTTAATAAAATTCAATGAGAGAAGCCATAAGAACGAATATAAATACGGAAAAATAAAAAATAAATAAGAATAGAATACAGAAAACAAGAAAGAAAGAAATAAAATGTAAGGAATGAAATATGAGAAGAAACTATCAGAAATTTAATGTGCAGTAAAAAAAAAAAAACAGTTTTTTTTTATTTAAGACAATGAAATAAATTATTGTGAGACAAATAAAGAAGGTAAATTTGTGAAGAAGATATAATGGAATATGAAAATAATATAAAGAAGAAAAAAAATTGTAACATGAAAAACGGGTGTTAAAAAAAATAAATATAGGAAGAAAAGATAATGTTTAAAGAAAATGTAATAGGTATAAGAAAGAAATTTAAAACAGATAATCAAAAATTGAAGAAAAGAAAATATGAAAATCTAGATGGTAAAAATGTAACGATGTAATGCTAAGAATCTGAACCGAACGGAGATTAAAATATTTTCAATTTTTAAGACTATTGCACTCTCCAGATCTAGTTCCCTGCGGAAACTAGTTTTTCCAAGGGGGGAGGAATGTGATGGCCCAATATACGGATCATCAGTCATTGTGCTCGCAAGTTTCGGTTCGTGTCAGATTACCTAAGCGCCAGATAGCTTAGTGTAAAGTAAGGCAGGTCAGTGCTGCAAATAAAGAAATTGTTTTAAAGTACTTCGTGCGTTTTTTTTATGTTGAGGATTTTATTGCTTTTGGGACACGACATGCTCTCCAACAGGAGCACGGCACACAAGCAAAACACAACAATGATTTTGTTATCCTGACCTTCGCGCACAATAAAAATTGTAGCTCAGTAGAAGTGGGCTAGGTAGAAACCAATTAGTTTGTCGGGCGTCACGTGTCTTTTATTCCCTAGATGAAATCTAAAGGCTAGTAGAAAATAAACATAGCTTGCATCTGATATTGTACTAGTTGTTGAGATTGCTTTTATGTGTTGCCAAATTGTATTTGGGATTTTTTTGTGTCTCACATCACTTATAGAGAAGTTCAACTCCCTTTGCGACTAGCAAGCGATGAGTCTGTAAAAACTTTAGGCATTCATTGGTATCCGGGATCTGATTGCTTCACACTACAATACGGAAAGAGACTCGATTGCCTCTCTACAAAGCGTTCTGTTCTCTCAGAAATCGCAACGCTTTTCGATCCACTTGGCTGGATATCTCCAATCGTAATTAGTGCTAAAATATTGATGCAAGCCTTATGGCTCGCAGGATGTTCATGGGATGAACCAATACCGGCACACATTGATAAGCAGTGGCGGGGATTCAATATAGAATTACATCGTATAGGTAATATCAAGATACCACGTTGGATACATACCACAAGTAACTTATCCACTTGTCAAATACATGGTTTCTCAGATGCCCCTAATCAAGCCTATTCTGCTGCTGTCTACATTAGAGTTGACAATGAAGAAGGAACAGTTCAAGTTAACTTACTTATGGCAAAGTCAAAAGTGGCGCCCGTCAAATCCGTTTCGCTTCCACGTCTCGAATTGTGTGGTGCAGTATTGTATCGAGACAAAGTAGATCTACAATTTGAAAAAGTTCCTACATTTGCTTGGACAGATTCTTCTATTGTATTAGCTTGGATACGTAGTCACCCAAACAAGTATAAAATATATGTGGCTAATAGAATTTCGGAAATCCAAGGCCTAATCAACATTAAAGCATGGCATCATGTAAGGTCTGTTGACAATCCAGCCGACCGCAATTCAACAGGAGTTAAGTCTTCAACATTGATTCACCATCAATTATGGTGGCATGGAAAATTGGCCTAAAGCAAAACCAATGCTAGCTAATCAGAGTGAGGCTGAACAAAGACGAGCAATTCATCTAACAACAACTCATACAAACATCAATGATTTGTTCGAGAGATTCTCAAGTTTTCCCAAACTACAACGTATATTCGCATATTGCATCAGGTTCATTCATAAATGCAGGAACGCATGTATAATTAACTCAAGAACAACAAATGGACCCAAAGATGATTAGTTCTACCGAACTGTCTCAAGCAAAAATTCGGCTCATTAAATTAGCACAGAAGGGCTTTTTCAGTATTGAAATTCAATATTTACAAGCACGGAATGCACTTCCAGCTAAAAGTAAAATGTTACCTCTTAATCCTTTTTTAGATAAGGACGGGTTAATTCGTGTAGGAGGACGACTAAAAAATGCAAATTAACCATCTTGATAATTGAACATTTCCATACAATAGCTTTGCATGGAGGCTTGAAACTGGTTTTGTCCAATTTACGTAGTTTGGATTCCACAAGGACGAAAAACTGTTAAACATGTATTTGTTTTAAGCAATCCGCATCTAATAGAAATCAACTTATGGGTAATTTACCATCACCCCGGGTCAACAGAACTAGACCTTTTCAACAAACCGTGTTAGATTATGCTGGCCCTTTCAATTTAAAGGTTTCCAAATTTAAAAGTAATCGTCTTTTTAAAGGGTATATATGCATTTTCGTTTGCATGGCCACCAAAGTCAATTGTAGAAAACTTGTTTCTTTATTACTCAAATCTGACAAAGAAAGAGAAACGATAAAGTCTTTTGCTATACTGTCTTAGTGCTTCTTAAAGCGCTGTAAGACAGTGTGCTTGGCAGGTAGGAGCGATGAAGCTCTCTATTAGCCAAGCGGCTATTCCAAGTGGGAGCTATAGAGGTCTCTGTTAGGTTAGCCAGATAAAAATAAGGTAGAGCTAGAGAGCTCAATTACCTTTAGGTGCAGCCATGTTGGAGCTAGGAAGCTCGCAGTTAGGATCTAAATAAAATATATACGCACCAGTGGAGTTCAATATAAACTTTAAAATAAACCGGTGCAGGATATCGTGCAGCTATGTGTCCAAATGGGAGACTAGCTACGAATCGTTGCGACGGAGTCGTGGTGCACCAATTTTATCCACCCCACGCCCTGTTAGTTTATCCACGGGACGTCCGTCAGGTCTGGTACTAAAGGATTTCATTCAGTACGAATTGTAGGTGGGTCTATTTTGTTTTGAGAGTTGCTAATATGTGGGGTCGGACTTCTGATGGATGTCCGCCGGAATGGAGATGTGGTGAGTTTTATTAAAATATGTATGTAAAAAAATATATATATATAAGTTGAACAGTATTAAATTAAATGTGTGCAACGCGCCGGTAATTCGTAAAACGCCTGTACTTCCGTTACTCTATAACCCCTGATGGTACGCAACAGTCCAGAGAAGGATTTTTGGGAAGAAATCTGGTGTGCTATATCATTAAAGCTTATGAACCGTCTTCATTGTTCCTGGTGAGATCAGGGGGTTCTTTCTTTGGTACATATATGGGTATATGACTATGTACGTTGTATGGAAATTATATATTCTTGGAATACAAATGATCTGTGCTTGAGAAGATGAATTCGGTATGTTACGATTAAAATAATTAAAACAATTAAAATAATTATTATTAAAACAATTAAAATAATTAAAATAATATTAAAATAATTATCATTAAAACAATTAAAACAATTAAAACAAATTAAAATAAATTTTAAAATAAACCGGTGCAGGATATCGTGCAGCTATGTGTCCAAATGGGAGACTAGCTACGAATCGTTGCGACGGAGTCGTGGTGCACCAATTTTATCCACCCCACGCCCTGTTAGTTTATCCACGGGACGTCCGTCAGGTCTGGTACTAAAGGATTTCATTCAGTACGAATTGTAGGTGGGTCTATTTTGTTTTGAGAGTTGCTAATATGTGGGGTCGGACTTCTGATGGATGTCCGCCGGAATGGAGATGTGGTGAGTTTTATTAAAATATATATATATATATATATATATATATATAAGTTGAACAGTATTAAATTAAATGTGTGCAACGCGCCGGTAATTCGTAAAACGCCTGTACTTCCGTTACTCTATAACCCCTGATGGTACGCAACAGTCCAGAGAAGGATTTTTGGGAAGAAATCTGGTGTGCTATATCATTAAAGCTTATGAACCGTCTTCATTGTTCCTGGTGAGATCAGGGGGTTCTTTCTTTGGTACATATATGGGTATATGACTATGTACGTTGTATGGAAATTATATATTCTTGGAATACAAATGATCTGTGCTTGAGAAGATGAATTCGGTATGTTACGATTAAAATAATTAAAACAATTAAAATAATTATTATTAAAACAATTAAAATAATTAAAATAATATTAAAATAATTATCATTAAAACAATTAAAACAATTAAAACAAATTAAAATAAATTTTAAAATAAACCGGTGCAGGATATCGTGCAGCTATGTGTCCAAATGGGAGACTAGCTACGAATCGTTGCGACGGAGTCGTGGTGCACCAATTTTATCCACCCCACGCCCTGTTAGTTTATCCACGGGACGTCCGTCAGGTCTGGTACTAAAGGATTTCATTCAGTACGAATTGTAGGTGGGTCTATTTTGTTTTGAGAGTTGCTAATATGTGGGGTCGGACTTCTGATGGATGTCCGCCGGAATGGAGATGTGGTGAGTTTTATTAAAATATGTATGTAAAAAAATATATATATATATAAGTTGAACAGTATTAAATTAAATGTGTGCAACGCGCCGGTAATTCGTAAAACGCCTGTACTTCCGTTACTTCAACTTCTACTCCGATCAGCCAACCATATATAAAACAAACACGATAATACATAGGTTAACATATGCACTTGAAGTAACTGATCCGGACTATCAAATGGAGATAGTACACAAACTCACACAGGAACTGATTGACAACAATTACCCCGCAGCCATCATCAACAGCAGCTATCGGCAAGCTTGCTAAAAGGCTGCGTTGCCAAGACACAAACAGGAGAGAATCCTAGCAGCAGTTAATGCCTCCCATACTAGCCAAATAGAACCCATTATATACAACCCCCAAAGGCAAGGCACTTTCCTTAGGATACCATTTAGCGATCACACCACCGAAAAACTTATAGTTGAAATATAAAATACCATAGATACAGTTAGACTGGTACCCTATAACCCCCCAAAAACAAGACTTAGAAGTAAATATAGAAGAAATAATAAGAACTGCGACTATGACACAAAATACTACTGTGAAAACCCCACATCACACAAGGTAAAACCAGAAGAATGGGGCAACATCGTAGAACTCAAATGTGCGAATTGTGAATTGCACTATCTATGCCATACAAAGCAGAAGAATATAACCGAGCAGATAGAGACATACAAAGCCAATCCGAAGAGCTCAATATCAAGACACCTCAGAACCACAGACCACACCATTGGCCCAGAAATAAAGATTCTTGACAGAATAAGAGGGAACAGGAAAGCCTCAAAGTTTATAGCAGCATATATTGACACAAACGAGAGTAGCACCAGGAAATACATCTCCCTCGAAGAGATATCAACAGGAAGGCACTTCAAATACACACAGGAATACAACCATCACAGTATTAATAGGGCAGGCAGGTTTAAGCCTAAATATATCTAACATGATTAACAACCATCGGCAGCCACCTAGGTACAAAATACATATATTCATTTTACTTTTCCTCAACGATATAATAGCCCATACCCCAACCTGCAGACATGCTACTTAACGTATTACTTCGCTGAGAGACATGACTGATGGGAAAGTAACGAACTAAAAAGCCACCCCCGGCACCAACTGGACCACCATACGACGAACGATGACACAGACCTATATATGCGTCTTAACGGATATATAGCAGTATGCCTTCACTAAACAGAGCTACAGACACAAAACAGATGACACAGTTGGGAGTTACTTTACTTGTGGCCAGTAGCTCTGCGCCGACCCTCGAATTGTCTGCTCCGCCAAGGAACCCCATACACATGTAATCATTCAATAGGAATAATGAACACCCACATGCAGACCAACCCATTCTGAAACTTGCAGATAATATTAAGCCACCACAATATCGGCACTAAACCAGAATAAATTTAACCAAATGAATGATACCACAACCTTCGCACGGAAACTTGCTACGGGAAAGGAGTGAAACCAGGAAGCCACCCCCCAGGTTCCAGCTGAGACACCAAGCGGGCGGCGGTCTAGACCGCACATATGCGTACTCGAATGTGCATACATAATGCGGATACTATCAATCGTCTATCGTGTTGATCAGACCAAACCGGACCAATTGCTTTCGGCTGGAGGCATTTTACACGTGGCCAATGGTTCCACCCCCGATCCTTGGCATATGCACTGTGCAGACAACCCCCCCCCCCCCCCCCCCCGCGCAAGGACATCCAAAAGCTGAAGAACCCAGCACCTTTAAAGCACCCTTATACATCAACAACTCCATTCGCAATCCCCCATGTAACAAAGCCAAGACCTACACAACCTTCAGTATAGAAAGGGCAAAATGAAGGTCAAACATGCAAACGAAATAAATTAACCCTAGCTAGGAGACTGTACCTCTTTATTATTTTTAAGTATAACTACGACGCCGGCAGATCCCAACAATAGAAAACAGTACAGCACAAAACAATACAGCAGTTTCCGAGAAAAACTCATACCCAAACTGAGAATCAAAAAAATTCATAATAATGAAAATATTTTTACCCATTCATAGATAGCTAAAAATTATAAACAAGAAAACGTAGGCCTCAATAAATCTACTCTCCCTTAAAATACACTAATAAACCACCTCGGTACCCATAATAAAAACTCTATGTATAAAGATGAACCCATATACACAACACCAATTGAGTGAACCAATCTCGATATGTACCCAAGCCATCAGAAGGATATATGCAGCACAAACAGGTAGTAACCCATGATCCATGAGATTACTCAGGCAGGAGCTACACATAATGAATACTCATAATTATAAATAAGTAGGGATACACTCTGCATCCTCTCATTACCAGCAAAGAAAACTAGAAGCCAGATTACTAATCGCCGCCGACTAGTTCAGACACGCATAGAATTCAAAATTAAAATCCCAAAAGTGTTTCTTAAATAAAAAATATAAATCAATATAAGTTCACAATTAAAGCATCATATAGGCACCATATATATCTACCGTAGTGCTCAGTGGTATATAGTTGAATAATAAACCGCATAACGGTAGCCTAGGACACACACGCGATAACAAGTGATAGCTACATCATAGTGATAGTGACACAAAACCAAAAAAGTGCCATAGTCATAACCAATAGTGAACAATTAGCATAAAAAGTTTTAATAAAATCAAGTGCTATTAATATACAATTAATCCTCGCTAGCCCCATATAGACACCACAATCGCCATCATATATATAGTCAGCTTCTGCCAAGATACCACTTCTAGGCAGCCTCTATACCTCCACGGTAACAGCAGTATCCATCGATACCTTCATTCGATCAACCAGTTGGCTCCCCACAACCATAACATCTAGAACCTATATATATATATGCAGCAGCAAGACATAGCCCACTCACCTTACGATTTTGAAGATCCACATAGAGATCGTTACTCCACATCTTCAGGCAGATAGCCAACACAAAAAAATTATAACAGGCCAGCTCAACCTGAAAGAAAATTTTGCTAACGGTCACGAGCTCACTGGCCCTATAATATAACATCAATTCACAAACCACTTGCTCTCACCATAAAATTACACCCACTCTGAAATAATAATAGAAAATATACTTATGGATTAGATTAAGATCTTTTTCAAAAACGGCCTGAACGGCAAACACCCGTACTCCATTCAAACTCCAGAACATAATTAGCACACCCATATTTACTTGTATAACAAATAATAATAAATCATACCGCGGCGCGAACAACAACATTAAGTGCATAGACACAGAAAAGTGACTATATAGTGAAATAAAGTGCGGCATATATCAGCACTGTTAAGGCATCCGTCAACAAACAGCACAACAACTCTAAAACACATTACTTGGTAAGTTTATACCTTTAGTATACATTATAAAATCACCCACAAAAATCCCATACAACAATAATTGAAAAATACCCTCATGACAATGAGGTCCATCAGAAACGATAGTTTTCGTAACTATCCAGTCTCAACACCAATAGTAAACACAAAAATGCACCCAGAGCCTTTGAGCATGTGCAGCCAAAAAATATATATTAAATTAAATTATATAGCCAAGAAAGCCTCCCTACGCGCAGCACCTCAAGAACTGGCACCCCAAGATTCACATATACATACATACACGCACCTTCGAAGGTTAAATAAGAAATCCTTTTATTATCCAGAATAATTACACTTTAAGAAGGCATAAATAATAGAAGCAGAAAACTATAGAATAAAAGAAAATAAAAAAGCAAAATAAAAATTAATTTTAAAAAATAAATCGGAAACGATCTAAAACACGGCACTGTTGACAATTGAAAAATAATTATTTTGTGGAACAGCAAACTCAAGGCAAGCTAAATTAGAAAGAATTTTTGGTCAGAAACAACCTGCAAGCATATTCTGAACAAATATCCACACCATTGAACTCAAAATACAGCATTATTTTAATGGTTATTTTAATAGTTATTTTAATAATTGTTTTAATGATAATTATTTTAATATTTGATTTTTATAAGATATTATAAGATTTTTAATACCTAAGCATACTTACCGAGATACCACACACTACTACCCCACATAAACATTTGTGAATCCATATAATACACATTCACATATTTTTAACATTCAAACCATAATGCAAAATCAGCACTATGATCTATTATAGGAAATACTCACACAAAATTAACTACTATAACCCAATGAAATAGCTTAAAAATAGGAAAATTTACACAGCACAAACTTCGTGTTCTACAACACAAAACGGGCACACAAACCCACTCCACATATAGTATTAGGAACACCGCTGAAGATTTCCGTGGCTGGAATGAAACGACGTACGGTATAGCCAATAGTTAGCCTGCACGGCATCCCCAATCATCCCCCTTATCTATACTAACACTAACAAGCATCGGGCCTTCCTAGTACCGTCTAAGAACGCCCCACTACCCAAAATGTTACATTTTCCGGGACGTAACATACCGAATTCATCTTCTCAAGCACAGATCATTTGTATTCCAAGAATATATAATTTCCATACAACGTACATAGTCATATACCCATATATGTACCAAAGAAAGAACCCCCTGATCTCACCAGGAACAATGAAGACGGTTCATAAGCTTTAATGATATAGCACACCAGATTTCTTCCCAAAAATCCTTCTCTGGACTGTTGCGTACCATCAGGGGTTATAGAGTAACGGAAGTACAGGCGTTTTACGAATTACCGGCGCGTTGCACACATTTAATTTAATACTGTTCAACTTATATATATATATATATTTTTTACATACATATTTTAATAAAACTCACCACATCTCCATTCCGGCGGACATCCATCAGAAGTCCGACCCCACATATTAGCAACTCTCAAAACAAAATAGACCCACCTACAATTCGTACTGAATGAAATCCTTTAGTACCAGACCTGACGGACGTCCCGTGGATAAACTAACAGGGCGTGGGGTGGATAAAATTGGTGCACCACGACTCCGTCGCAACGATTCGTAGCTAGTCTCCCATTTGGACACATAGCTGCACGATATCCTGCACCGGTTTATTTTAAAATTTATTTTAATTTGTTTTAATTGTTTTAATTGTTTTAATGATAATTATTTTAATATTATTTTAATTATTTTAATTGTTTTAATAATAATTATTTTAATTGTTTTAATTATTTTAATCGTAACATACCGAATTCATCTTCTCAAGCACAGATCATTTGTATTCCAAGAATATATAATTTCCATACAACGTACATAGTCATATACCCATATATGTACCAAAGAAAGAACCCCCTGATCTCACCAGGAACAATGAAGACGGTTCATAAGCTTTAATGATATAGCACACCAGATTTCTTCCCAAAAATCCTTCTCTGGACTGTTGCGTACCATCAGGGGTTATAGAGTAACGGAAGTACAGGCGTTTTACGAATTACCGGCGCGTTGCACACATTTAATTTAATACTGTTCAACTTATATATATATATTTTTTTACATACATATTTTAATAAAACTCACCACATCTCCATTCCGGCGGACATCCATCAGAAGTCCGACCCCACATATTAGCAACTCTCAAAACAAAATAGACCCACCTACAATTCGTACTGAATGAAATCCTTTAGTACCAGACCTGACGGACGTCCCGTGGATAAACTAACAGGGCGTGGGGTGGATAAAATTGGTGCACCACGACTCCGTCGCAACGATTCGTAGCTAGTCTCCCATTTGGACACATAGCTGCACGATATCCTGCACCGGTTTATTTTAATAATTTCATATAATTAATACTAATTTATACATTATGAAAAGTGTTGACATTACTTATTTCGATCATTTCAACCAATCACACACCTTCAGCCATTGCTATATTCAATTATTGATCATAATTTCTGTGCATGCAAATATTGCACAGCGGGCATTACCCAAAGTTTCAGCCAGGTAGAAGTAAACAAAGAAAGCTACAATGTAATGCTTTTCATTGATCGTTTACTCTATCGTACCATATGCTGTTGGTTTTACTTTTCCTATTGCAAAGCAAAGGCATAGCGTAAAGCTTTGCCTTCGTGTATTCATTGATATATGACACTCATATGCGCTTAATGCACTTCGCTTGTCCATAAACAGGTGGACATAGTTTTATCTTCATTTTTATTTTGTATGGCATTCTGCATATACAAAAGAATGATGTGAATCACTTTATGGGTGTTTTGCCTGATCAATGTTCTTCTTTTGTTTTATTCTTTCTGATTTACTTAATTTAATTTAATGGTGTGTGCGTGATGATGCGCTCTACATCCTATCCGTTAATGAAAAAAAAAATGTTGTTTAAGTAGAAAGACATTTTTTTTTGTAATGAGTAATCTCAGCATTTGACGTTCATTCTATATCGCTAGGGGTTAGTATGTAGGGTTATCTTGTCTATTTCTATTTAATGTACAATTGTACATATATATTGTTGTATTATTTACATTTATTTAGTTTTCTTAATTTTATCTATCTTATCTAACTTATCTGTACATACCTAAGTTGTTTTATGTTCTACATATTAATCCTATCGTTAGTCAATTTAATTATTTGTATTATTTATATATATCTAATTACAAATCTATTTTACTGTAGTATATTTATAGTGTTATTCTATTCTTTTTAGCCTATTTTTATGTACTGTCTTTATTTTCTTATCTATTTCTATGTCTACATTAACATCTTTTATCTTTTTTATTAAGTATGGTCCTTCGTACGGACTTTCATGTTTTCTTTTATCTTCCTTTTTCCATAATACATAATCGCCTATTTATAAATTTATTGTATTTAAATTGCTATCATATTTTTCTTTTCGCTTTCTTTTAGCTATATTTAGCAGATTTTTGGCTTTTTCGTGCGCTTGTTTTAAACGAAATTTAAATTCTTCACAGTAATTGTCGTAATTGTATATAGGACTTTTGTCAGTAAGATCTACATCATTGGATAAACTGGCAAGTTTTCCGAAAACTAGCTTAAATGGAGAATAACCTGTGTCTGAATGAGGTGTTGTATTATAACAGAATGTATAATACGGGATCCATTCATCCCAATTATAGTCTTGCGTGAATGATATAAGGTATTCGATCAACGTTCTGTGGTTTCTCTCTATTGAACCTAAAGTTTGGTGGTAGATGTGGTGTGATTTATTTTCAAATACTGCATATGCATGAAAAAATTTCATTAACAAATTCCGTTCCCAGATCGGTTTTTATTGTCTTGAAGTTACCATGTCTTAATATGCATTCCTTAACTAGTGCTTTTGCTACACAATGCTTCTTTAGTTTCCATTGGAATGGCTTCGATGTATTTCGTTAAGTCACACTGTATCGTCAATATGTATCCGAATTCATTTGATACTTTTAATGGTCCGACTGTATCTATGGATATCACCTCAAAACTTGATGATGGTGTATCTGTTATTACCATTTTTTCTTTAGTGTGCTTCAATATTTTATTCTTTGCTCATTTTTCGCATTTATTTATATATTGTTTAACCATTTTATTTAAGTTTTTCCATATATATCTTTGTTTGATTTTATTTATTGTTCTTTTGACACCTGAGTGTCCGCCATGTGGTGCGTTGTGAAATTCTTCAATTATTTGAGTTTTCATTGAATTGTCTTCAATTCTTTTGGGGGGTTTGTATATAATTTTTTTAGTGTTGTTTGCCTATTTTTATTATTTATATAGTGCTGCAGCTAATTAAATATTTTTTTAAATTCGTCGACGCTTATATAATGAAATATTATGTCATCTTTCGCTAACGATAGTGACTCTATATTCATTTTTCTAATTTCGAAAATCAGTGTCTCCAAGATCAAACCTAAGTCATGATGTGGATTATTGCTGAATTCGATTAATACTCCCTTTTCATGTATTATCATATGTGGCAAACTATTTTCTTTATTTCTTTTTCTTAGCGCTTTGTTATTATTGTTTATCTTTAGCTCAAATTTTAATTTTTAACCCTTCTTATTTCATTTATGGATATACATTTCCACGCATAAAGGTGATCAGTCTTTACGTTATTATGGGTTTTATCTTGGGTTTTATTTTTATTTTAATTTGTTTTATGGGTCATTGCCCTACTTTTATACTTGAAGTCAGTATCATTGCTTTCAAGATATCATAATCTATTTTTATCCGCGATAGAGCATCGGCATTAGTATTCATTTTGCCTTGCTTATAAACGATTTCAAAATTGTAATCGGTTAAGTCTAGCCTAATTCTTGTCAATTTAGAAGATGGATTATTATGTGTGAAGAGACTCACTAAAGGTCTGTGGTCTGTAACCGCTATAAATTTTCTACCATATATGTACGGTCGAAAATAGTTAATTGCCCAGTGAATGCCTAAAAGCTCCTTTTCAATAATTAGTTTATTGAGCTCATGCTTAGTTAGCGTTCTACTAGCATATGAAACTGGTAGATCTGATCCAATTTCGTCTTGAGATAGTACTGCTCCAAGTGCGAATTGAGAGAAGCATCTGTTGTTATGATGAATTTTTCATCGAAATTTGGATATTTTAGAATTGGGGCATTGATTAGTTTAGATTTCAATGCTGTAAACGATTCTTGGCATTCATTTGTCCAAAAAAATGGTGTATTTTTCTTTGATAGAGAGTTAATGGGTTTTGCTATATGAGCAAAATTGATAATAAATCTTCTGTAGTAATTATAGAAAGCTATGAATCTTCTTGCATCATCTGCGTTTTCAGGTACAGGATAATGCAATATTGTATCGAATTTCTTTGGATCTGTCCTAATGCCTTCTTTTGCTATTGAATGACCTAAGTATGTTACTTCGGTTTACAAAAATTTACATTTTTGTGGATTTAATTTTAAGTTACATCTTCTCAGTTTATTAAAGGTTTTTACTAAATTTTGATTGTGATGTTTTAAACTACATCCAAAAATTATAATGTCGTCCACGTACAAGAATGCTTCTGAGTCTAATCCAGACAAAGCTATTGAGTGCATTCGTTGAAAACTATTAGTTGAAATTTTTAATCCAAAAGGCAGTCTTTTGAATTGATAATGCCCTTTGTTACTTGAAAATGCCGTTAATGGCCTAGATTTTTTGTCTAGTTCTATTTGATGGAAAGAACTTATGAGATCTAGTGTGGAAAAGTATTTACCTCTTCCAAGTTTGTCAAGTACATCTTCTAGTCTTGGTACTTCTCTCGTAGGTACTTCTCATTACCTACCAACACCTCGTAGCGTAAATCACCTCTTTTTGTCCAAATAATGCCGAACTTCCATTTAATTTCTTTGTTTGCGTAGACTCGCACTTGGACCTTGTCGCCTATTTGATATTGAGGTATGCTTGGAGGGTTAACAGGTGTGTTCCTTTTCATAATTTCTTTTCGCAAGTCTCTTTTGACAATGTCGATTCTTGTTCTCATTGGACGAGAAAACATTAATTCGGCAGGGCTTATGCCCGTCGTGCTACAATCTACATAATTTTTCGTCAATGGAACCTCTTTCATCCTTCATTGCTCTTAATCCATGTTTAATTATTGTTAGATATCGTTCAGCTTGGCCGTTTGTGGCGGGATGATATGGAGCGCTTCTCTTGTGGACAATCCCATTTGATTTAATGAATTTTTCGAATTCGTAGGATATAAACTGTGGACCGTTGTCTGTAACTACTGTGATGGGAATTCCAAATCTGCAGAATAACTTACATATAGATTCAATCGTTGTTGTTGATGTCATTGTTTTACAGGGAATTGCTTCCACCCATTTCGTATATGCGTCTACCACAATTAATAAATAAGTGCCCCACACAGGACCTGCGTAATCAATATGTAAGCGTTGCCATGGCTCTTTCGGGTACTCCCAGGTATGAATGGATATTTTCTTTGTATCTTTTTGGTGAGGGCACAATTATAACATTTCCGGCACATGGCTTCTATATCCTTGTCGATGCATCGCCACCAAACGTAGCTTCTTGCCAGACCTTTCATTTTAACCATTCCGATATGAGCCGTGTGTAATTCATCCAGGATTCTTTTGTGTTGCGGGTATCATCACTCGAACACCATTAAATATGCATCCATTCTGTAGTGAAGAGCTTGCAATGTTTTCCCCCGATGGAGGTGGTTTACCCGTTTGAAGAGCTTGGTAATATTCTACACATTCCTTATCTCTTTGCGTTTCTCGTTTTATCTCTTGGTGTGTAACTGAAAGTGTTTCAATTTGGTTCATTAGGAATGTGGACTGTGTGTCTTGCACGTCACTTTGCTGTTGTGCTTGCTCGAGAGGAAACCTGGACAAAAAGTCTGCATTTGCATGGTCAGTTGTTCTTCTGTACCGGATCTCATAATTAAATCCAGACATAAAGCTGGCGTAATGTAGTAGCCGTAGTGCCGATGAGGCAGGTAGGTCTTTATTTGGATGCAATATTCTAGTCAAAGGCTTGTGATCCGTAATAAGCGTAATTTTTCTGCCATAACAGAATTGAAAAAATTTTCGAAGACCCCAATAAATGGCCGTGGCTTCCTTGTCGAGTTGAGAGTAATTCAACTCAGCTTTGCTTAAAGATCGTGATGCGAATGCAATTGGTCTTTCTTCTCCATTTTTTAATAAATGAGAAATTACCGCACCTAACCCAGTAGTTGAAGCGTCAGTCGCTAATATAAGAGGAAGACTTGGATCGTATTTAGTAAGTGTTTTAGGACTTGTAATTTCAGCTTTTAGTCTTACATAGGCGTTTTCGCATTTTCCATTCCAATAGAACTTTGTCCCCATTTTTAATAAAACATGTAAAGGAGCTAGCTTACTTGATAAATTTGGTATAAATTTTTGATAGTAGTTAATAAGCCCTAGAAAGGTTCGAAGCTGCGATACGTTATTTGGACGCTTACTCTCTATTATTGCTGTAATTTTATCTGGCATTGGTTTGATTCCTTCTTGATCTATAACGTGACCCAAGTATGTACTTTTGTTCAACAAGAACTGGCACTTATGTCTATTCACATGTAAGTCATTGTCGTGAAGACGTTTAAATGTAGCATCAAGATTTGTAATTAATTCGCCATACGTTGAACCCTATACGAGTATGTCATCAAAAAAGCAAGTAACACCATGCAGATCTTGTAAAATATTATCCATGAAACGTTGCCAAGTGTTTGGACTAATTTTCACACCAAACATCAATCGTTTTACTTTATATGTAGAAATGGTTTGCAAAATTGAGCTTTGCTCATCAGTTTCCATGTGCAGGTATGCTTGGTGCAAATCTAAAACACAAAAGTTACGGCCACCTCCCATTTTGGCAAATATATCCTCTATGCGTGGAATTGGATACGTGTCGTCCCTGATAACCTTATTAATTGTCGCCTTGTAGTCAGCACATAATCTTAATGACCCGTCCTTCTTTACCACGGGAACTATTGGTGTCCCCCATGGAGAATAAGCTACCTTTCAATAATGTCCGCTTGGGTAAGTCGTTCGATTTCTACTTCTATTTTCTCCTTCAGCGCGTCTGGAACAGGCCTCGGTTTAAAAAATATTGGCTGTATTTTCGAGTCTATTAATGTGATAGAGCACTTTATATTTGGTATCTTTCCCACTCTTGATGTAAAAATTCCGGTGTAAGCTCTGAGTAAATTATTTATTTTTTGTTTACATTCATTTTCACTAATTTCAGTTATATTTCCGGACATTGCGTTTATTTCCAGACTTAGCCCCCTTATCCAGTCTCTTCCAAGAATTGGACACACGTTCTGGCCTAGCACATACAGTTCACCTTGAATTTTCTGTCCATTGCACGAAACTTCAACTTTACATACTCCTTTTGTATAGATAACTTCTCCCGTATATGTTTTCAACTTTACTGTTGTTGGTGAATAAATCTTTTTTGGTAGAAGTTTCTTCATAGTATCTTAGATAATGTGGATACTGCCGCGCCGGTATCGTATTCCATTACACATTCAACTCCATCAATGTGTACCTTTTGTAACAATTTTGCACCACCAACTTGATTGCAACTCAATACGCTATTGATATACAAATACTTGTCCTCCTCTTCCTCCTCTTCAATTTGAATTTGCTTTTGGCACGCAGCAGAATTACTTGACCTTTGACCATTCCTCTTACTTAAACATACCGCAGCCACATGACCTTGCTTTTTCACTAGCTTTATGATTCGGCTTCCCACACTTAAAGCATTTCCCGAAATTCTTCTTTACTTCAGCGTAATTTCGAAAGCGACTCTCCTTCTTTTCATCCTTATACTTATTAGCATTGCCTTTAAATTTGGGATTTTGCGTACCTAAAGCATGTATCGGCTTATGTACATTTCCTCGAATCTCTCTACTTTCACTTTTAGCTGCTTGTATTGCTAGTGCAAGCTTTATAATTTTGTCAAAAGTTGTACCGGCATCTTCCTGTAATAATCTCTCTCGAATGTCATTATCACGTATGCCTCTTATAAATTGTGATCGCAAATGTGTTTCAATTGTTGACTTTTTGCAGCTGTCGCACACAAAATTGCATTTGGATGCAATTCTTTTTAACTCTGCCTGAAAATCACCGATACTTTCACCTTCATGCTGCATACGTAATGTAAATTTGTGCTGTTCCGCTACCTCGCTGGCCTTTGGGCATACATGCACTCTCAATATATCCACTAAATCCGTAAATTTTTTGCTTTTGGGAGATTCCGGAGCCGTAAGACATGCAAGTGTATGATAGAACTTTGGCCCTAAACAATTTAAAAAAATTTGTACACGCTTCTTATCATTTTCAGCAGTGGAATCGTTTAGATTTCTAATTTCGAGGTAATTTTCTACACGTTCGATGTAGGACTCAAAAGTTTCATTCGACTCATCAAACGGTGCTAATTGAATACCCCTACAGTCTGCATTGTCAGCATTTGATTGTCGTTCTCGGCCTTGAACCAAGTGCGTTAATACCTCCGAAATTTTCTGGATCGCTTGTTCCATTCTAGCAAACTGACTGTAAAAATTATTGACTGTTAATTTATCGCCAGTTAAATAAAAGATATCTGAGAAGTCTTTGCAGATGTTAAGTATGGAATCAGTTGCATATTGATCCAAATTCTCTATACTTAATTCTTTGAGAAGATTACTGAATCTTTCTTTGTTGTTATGCTTGAGATTAGCTTTTAATATATATATTTAATATAATTTGGAGTGGTTTTAATTTTGGTTTAAAATTATCTAATGTTATTTCTCTATCTAATGTATTCAGAACTTTGATGTGCGGGATGTTTTTGGCAGAGATTATGGAATTTTCTATGAAAATTCCTTCCTGTATTTGTTCATTCAGAGCTATGCTATCTTCTTTAATGTTAGCATTTATTGCTTGTATTATTTCAGTTCTGGGTAGGATTCTGATTTGCTTTGAATCAGGTAATTGTGTATACATGGGCAATATGTAATTGACATCTTCAAAGAAGATTGAAATAGTGAAATTGTCGAATCAATTTTGCATAAATTGTTTACTAGAAAATCTCTTCCTAAAATTCCATTGGTTAGAATTGGAAAGCTTTCATCAACGATGTGAAATTCTTGTGGAATTTCTTGGTCTTCTATTCTAATTAAGGCTGACAATGTGCCTAGAGAATACGATTCTGATTGGGTGATACCTGTTATTTTGCATTTTTTATGCTTTAGAATTCCTTGTGTTTCTTTCAATGGACCTATTTTTAATATGGAAATATCGGCTCCTGTATCTATTAGGAATGTTTACTTGCCGATTGATACATTTGTACATAATGTTATGTAATTTATTAAATGGTTATTAATTTTATAAATTTTTATATGCTTATTTAATTTATTTCCCCCGAGCAATCCACTTCGGGGTTTTGCTAGTTTCCCGACTGGGTTATATTTATTCTTCTGTGCATTGGCCTTCTATGCTCATTGGCATTTGTTGATTGTCTATTGCCATTTTGTAATCTGTGATACTGATACTATTTCCTAGGATCTTTTGCATTTTTTAGGTAACCCTTTTGGTGGTTACTCCTAGCTGTATCCTGATGATAATTATTGCGAACATAGGTTTGTTTGTTGAAATTTCTTTTGGCTTTGTAGTTATTATAATAAAATACATTTGCCTGTTTGTTCGATACTTCTATTTCCGATGCGATTTGTATTGCTTCAACTAGAGTCTTGGGCCTTGATGCGAAGACTGTTGTTTTGAGTGGTTCAGTCAAACCATTTTTAAATGCATTCAAAGCTAATTGGTCATTCAGTTTTACCATCAGTGTTCTATTGGTTTCACCTTGCTCAGTTACTTGTAAGGTGTTTAGTTGAGCAACTAGACTTTCGATTTTTTTTGCAAAATCGTTGACGTTTTTATTGGATTGTATCACTCGTGATAATTCTGAGTGTATACTAAGCGGTGTTTTCTTTGGTTTAAAGATTTCACGTAAGTTCTTTTGTAATGTCGTGAACTCAGTAGGAACTGCAAGAGTACATAACTTGTTCCGTACTGTGGATGATAGACGTGTTTTTAAAACAAAGTTAATCAATTTGTACTTTTGTGTTTCTTCCGCTAGATCGTCATGCAGAAATTGTACTCGATTTAGGAAATTATCTAAATTTTTGTACTCTCCGGTTACTTCCGGTATGACTTTTATCGCGTAGATATATCAAATTTGTCCATGATTTCGTCTAGAGTATCGCTAGCTTTTTTTCGCAAAATTTCAGTAACAGTCTTGTATAGCTGGTCAAAATCTTCTTTCTCTTTGACGGCTAGATCTTTGCTTATGTTTGACAATTCATTATATTTGGTAATAAAGCAATCTTTTATCTCTTCTACTTCGGTTGTTTTTGTCCGAATGTGTGCCGAAGTATATTTCCTATTTGGCGTTTTCTTGAAATTCTCGATGATGGGAAGTGACCTGGTGTGATGATGCTAAAGTCGTCATGCTCAGAAGACGTGGCACACAGAGGGCGGGAGTTTAAAATGGCTTCCACTTGCGTCAGTAACGTTGTCATCTCTTCAAACCCCAAACGAGTTTCACCAACTACTCGCCGTAAATGCCACTTCACCGAACGAACTGCCGCCTCCCAAAGTCCGCCGAAATGGGGAGCGGTATGTGGAATGAAGTGCGAAGTTATGTTATGCTGTGAGAGAAAAGGAGCAATTAGTGAATCAGTTTGAAAAGATAAGATTAATTTATGCAAGTCATTTAAATATTTTCTTGCTCCGACAAAATGTGTGCCATTATCAGTATAAACATCTTTAGGAATTCCACGGCGCGATACAAAACGACGAAATGCGGCAAGAAATGATTCACTGCTTAGACTACTAACTAGCTCTAAATGAAATGCCCTTGTCGCTAAGCATATAAACAGCGCTATATATCCTTTGATTGTTTTTGAGCCTCGTCCTGTCCGAGAGCTTAGCATGATCGGGCCAGCATAATCTATACCTACTTGAGAGAAGGGCCTTGATGGTGTGACTCTCGCCCTTGGTAAATTTTCTATTAATTGAAATGTGGGTGGGGGATTCTATTTAAAACATTTAACGCATTCCCGATAAATTTGACGGCAAAGGCTCCTGATGCCTGGAATCCAAAATTGTTGCCTGATTAGATCCATAAGTAGAGATGGTCCTGGATGTAGGTATGTACGGTGCAAGTCTAGTACGAGTAGGGCAGTTATGGGATCTGACTTATGTAAGACTACCGGATGCTTTACATTGTAATCGCAGTTCGAATTATGAAGCCTGTCTCCAACTCTCAGCAGATTCTTGGCATCAAGAAATGAATTAATTTTTTTAATGCGCTGTTTCGATGAATAGACTCCATTGATTTTAACTTGTTGATTTCCTTACAAAATGCTTTCTCCTGCATTAGCCTTATGCAGAGAATTTTAGCTTGATTCATCTCCCTTGCAGTTAACAGGCACTGGCTTCGATCCTTTGATGATATTCTTGCATTAGAAATGAATCTTAAACAGTAACCAATGACTCGCAGAAGCCTTTGATAAGATGAATATCTTGTAGAAAGTTCACTAAAGGAGTCATTGTCGATTTCTTGGAGATGTGATAAGATGTTCAGTTTTCGTTCTTCGTCTTGTACAGAAACTGACTCATGGGTATGAGAGTATTAAGGCCAATTTCTTTCATGTGTAGATAACCAAGCAGGTCCATGCCACCACAAGGCTGGTATAATACCCCTGGATGCACAATCTGCTGGATTTTCTTGTGAAGCGATGTGTTTCCATTGACTTCTGGGAATAGTTTCTAATATATCCGATGTGAGGTTTGCTACAAAAACCTTCCAACGCCTAGGAAGATCTGATGGCCAGGCTAACATGATTGTTGAATCTGTCCAGGCCGTTGTAGTAATATTTGGTATTGACAGGGCTTCAACTGTTTTCTTTATGAGGCGGGCAAGTAGATGAGCGGCAGATAATTCCAGTCTTGGTATCGTCATTTGCTTCAAGGGTGCTACTCTTGTTTTTGCCGCTATGATTTCAACGGAGATGTTCCCTTGGCTATCTTCGCTCCGGCAGTAAACTACTGCAGCATATGCGACCTCGGATGCATCGGCGAATCCGTGTAGTTGAATCGATCCCCTACTTAGGCATATTTTACGAGGGATACTGATTTGTGTGATTAAGGGTAGTGTGGCCTCTATTCTTTCCCATTTTTGCCTTATAGTCTCAGGTAAGCCTTCATCCCAATGATATTTTATTAGCCATAGCCATTGAAATAATATGTTAACAGATATTGTCACTGGTGCGAGCCATCCCACAGGGTCAAAGATGCGCGATGCCTCGGAAAGAATTTCCCGTTTGGTAATTTCATTTGAAGCCATTTGAGAAACCTTGAATGAAATTGTGTCTTCAGATGGATTCCATTGGATTCCTAGCACCTTTGCAATATTCGAGTTATCATCGATTTTTAAAGTTTCAGCACCCGTCTCCTCTGAATTAATCTGTGTTATTTCAGTTGCGCTTGAGCACTTGACTAATTGAAAGCCACTAGCAGTAAAGATTTCAATTAGCTGGGTTTGAAGCTCAATAGCATCTGCAAGTGAACATGCTCCTGTAAGGAGGTCATCTACATAAAAATCCTTCTGAATTACCGAGGCAGCTCTTGGATATTTGCACTTCTGTTCTTCGCCAATTTGATGCAACACTCTGGTTGCTAAACATGGTGCAGACGATGTGCCATAAGTAACTGTATTAAGTACATAATGCCTAAAATTGGCCGAACGGTCTTGCGTTGATAATCTCTATCCTTTGAGGTAACTAGGACTTGCCTATAAATTTTTTGCACATCAGCGGATAACGCTATTTCGTGCTTACGAAAGCTTAACAGAATCGATGTTAGATCTCTTTGGATTGTTGGTCCTATTAAGGGATTTTCGTTTAACGAAATACCAGAGCTACTCTTACAGGAGCCATCAAAAACCACACGTATCTTTGGATTGGGCTCTTTTTAAATACGGCGTGATAAGTCAGATAGAAACAGTTAGCGTCTTCTATTGGTACATCCTTTTTAGATACCTGCTTCATATGCCCCAGTTGTTCATATTCTCTCATAAAGGATATGTATGTCTTTGTAATTTTCATATCTTAAAAAGCGACGTTCTACTGAGCGTAATCGCACCATTGCGCTGTGCATAGAATTGCCAAGAGGTTTATTATCATTTTTAAACGGCAATGCGACTACATAACGAACCTCTTCATTTTTGAAAAACGTAGATGTGAAATGCCTTTCGGCTTGACTTTCTTACTTGGTGAGAATGGAGGGGTCAGAGTTTATATCTTCCGCCTTCCAAAAGCACTGCAGCGTTTTATCCAGATCTGTGAGCACCGTTAAGTTCATATTGAGTGCCGACGGTTGCTCCATATTAGTGCCGCTTACCATCACCCAACCAAACATGGTTTCTTGTGCAACAAGATGATCTCGGTTGTCATATAGTTTTCCCTGGCCTAAGACCTCAAAAAATCTGTCTGCCGCTATTATAACATCGATTGCTGAGGCCTTGTTGAAATGTGGATCTGCTAGCTGAAGGAATGTAGGATGATAAACCATAAATAATAAACGCTGTAAGTATTATTCCGGTGTGATGGTTCCAACGTGAAAAGATTTAAATATAAAGCCTACCCTTCGTCGTTCCACCCGCGGTGGAGGAAAGCCCACTGATGGAAAGTCGTGCATTTTCCCTCTTCAATCCAAGACGTAGGGCAAATGACTGAGAAATCAAAGAGATCTGTGACCCGGAATCTAGCAGAACACGGCACGATTGAAAATTTCCATTGGCATCCTTAACGTGATAAATTGCAGTAGGCAAGAGTGCAATAGAGGATAAACAGCCAATTGGATCATCTCCATAAGAGCTGGTTTTATTAGCATATGCGCTTAATGATGAAAGCTGCGTTTGTTGAGATGAAGAAGACACATGACTTGTTCAATGAAGAGTACAGATAGGGTTGATTGAAGAGGTTGAAGTTTAAGGTAATGAGTTGATTGATGGTATCTTGTTGATTGAAGACAGAGAGTTGCATGAACGTGAAGATTCGTCGTTAACCGATGTGTTCAGGGAAGCAACTTTTGCATTTATATCTTTCATTGATGAATCATGTAATAACGCATGATGGTTACCTTTGCACTGATGGTACCGATATTTTGAGTGGCAATTTTTGACTGAGTGATTTGCGCCCAAACATCTAAAGCAGAGTAATTTTGTTATTACAAATGCTTTACGTACATGGCAAGGGGTTGCTCTGAATTCCGGATATTGATATATATAATGCTCTGCTGACATTTAGGACACTTGGGAGATTGCGTAATAGAGTTGTGTAAAGTCCTGATAGTGTGTGTCGGTTTCTTTGTGCTCACGACTGCAGCTTCTAAGGCATCGCAGCGTTTATTAAGGAATGTCAAAAATGTATCAAATGTAGGAGGCTCTCCTTCAGATATGTCCCTAGACCAAGCTTGTATATTTTCCGAGTCAATTTTTGTTGTTATTATATATATAAGCCAAGGATCCCTTCCATTAAAATTGTTTCCCAAAGCATTTAAGCTACGTATTACTTCATCACAACTGTCAGACAAATTTCGAAGAGCTTTAGCAGATGGACTGTTTTGTTTGGGCAGATCCATAAAAGTTTTAATGAATGACGTCCCAAGTAACAATTTAATTCTTATAAGGACTTCAGGCACGTTTCCAGCCCCAACTTTTAACACCAGTGTATTTAAGATTTGGTGCTGGAAACGTATGGGTGGCTTTTATAAACCCCTTATAGGCGCATTTTGGCACTTTATAGCACTGAAATTTTTGTAATTTTGGACTTGTAAGGCTGCTATGTAAAGCCTCTATAAGTCTGTAAGCTCTATTAGGGTTCCTGTAAGACAGCTTATAAAACTAAATGCACTAACTTAGTAAGGTCATACGAACTGTTATAACACTTATATAAAGAGCCACAATAAGCGTTAAAGTATTAAGAACTTCTAAATGGGCGTCCTAAAGAACCTATATTTTGTTGTGTGGGTATCTTCTCATATTAAAAATTTACACTGATTTCTTTACTTATGCAATACTAATAGTACCTACGTATGTATTACAATTTGTATACAAGTAATTGGATATGGATAAAATTAAATGCATTATAAGAACAAGTATACGAGCGACTTAAAGCTCATATATACTTTAAAATTGTCTGCGCATCGATATTTAATGGACATATTTCAGAGATAGGTCCGAATTATACAACGCCTCGTTGAATTATTTAATATTTAGCAAAAGATATTATAATTGAGATCATTATTCAGAACTGTTATAGCATCGTCTGAGTCTAGAAGCCAATTTCAAAACTATTATAACACCTAAAGAGCCACGAAAAGATCATTTTAAGACATTCTAGCACTTAAAAGGCCAAACAGGTCCGTTGCAAAGCCCCTTTGAAACTTAAAGTCCAAAGAGGCTCGTTGTAGAGCTGCTATAACAATAATAGCACTTAAAAGGCCAATCAGGTTCGTTGTAAAACCCCTTTGACACTTAAAGTCCCAAGAGGTTCGTTGTAGAGCTGCTATAACACTATAAAACTTCGAAGCCATAAAAAGAGCTTTTATAAGCCTAAACACTTAATGCTTGACATTTTTCTTCGAACCGTGCTGTTATTGGATGCACTGAAAAAAGTTAATCGTGAGATTATATATATATTAGCTCAGGTAAGCTTGAAATAGTGGAATTAGTGTGAATTATTTATAGTGTAACTTAAATATTGTTATAGTTTTCGCAAGATGAATTTTAAAATAGTTCAAACTATAGAAGGTGGAAAATGTCTGCTGTCAATTTGTCCATATGGCTGGGAAGTGAACAACAAATTATTCTGGCCAAAACATCACGCAAGCAAATTACAAAAAGATAGCAATTCACGACCGACTGCAGACTGGAATCAATACAATTGCGTTAAAAAACGAAGCTTCGATACATTTGAGGAGGCTATTGTTGAGCTTAATACAATGATGGAACGAGAAGATAGCGATATTCCAGCTTCAACAAAAAGAGTTTCTGCATCTGAAAAAAAAGTGAAGCTACAACGTATGCACATTGGCCGTCCTCCACCAGTCTCATTTAATAATATGGCGAATGAAATTCTTGAACGTGACACTAAAAAAAAGACGCAAGCAATTACTGGAAACGAAAAGGTTAGTTACTTTCTAAATTGAACACTCTCCAGCTTACAATGAATAGTTTTTAATGGGGTTGACTCTTCTTTCAAATTTGCGTTCACTGGACAAAAAAATCGTCATAAGTTATTTCTTTCTTAATGGTGAGCCTTCTTGATTCTTTATTTTGATTACCGTCAGAGCAAAAGTTTAACCCATTTGCAAAATCACTGTTGGAAAGTGAACTGTTTAGGAGCATATATTTACAAGCAATTATTATATTTACAGTGCCTTTCACTGGAACGGTCGAAGGAGAATTTGGTCAAACAAAAGCAAAAAACAATTATTCAAAGCGAAAAAGCTCAGCATTCTTCTGGGCAAAAATTAGCCATTCCATCGGTAATTTTTTATTACAAATTATTAATATAGTAATATTTACATACTTATTAATACTTTTTCAGAGACGGTCATCATACGAAGAGCACAATATGTATCAGATAAGCGATACCGATGTATACCCCAATCAGTTAGAGCATTCAGAAGAAATGACCGTCGAAAAAATGACCAATTATTTGGATCAACAAAATATTCATACATCTATATTACACAATAGTCATGAGAGTCAAATACTTTTGACTGATGATGGGAACAATTTCCGAGAACCCACGCTTGGAGATATTTTTCAGCTCCTTCATAATAATCAGCAAACCCTACAGGACGTATCGGAAAAAGTATGTTCATTGGAGGCAAACCAGGGAGTAATTATAGAGGAACTAGCCAGTCAAAAAGTCATGCTAGAAGAGTACTGCTCCAGGAAAATATCTACAACGACAGAAGTTTCTACGACTAGTAAACCCAAAGAAGTTAGAAACAATTTTGATACAATCGGGAGCATAGAAAATCTAACCAATTTTGAAAAAAAATTAAGCGATGATAAATTTTTCTCGGAAACGGTAGAGATACTCCAAAACGTTTGTGGTGTGTCTGGAAAAATGAAAGGCGGGGACTGCGCATACACTCTGATTGACATATTTTTCACAAGAGATTTTCTTACGTTGTGCTCATGGGGAGGCGGTAGCCGAGGTACTGATGAATGCAAGATTGCGTTCAAATCTTTTCCAAATGTTTTCAAACTCTTCCTGCACTTAATAATCTTGGCAGATAAGGATTACACTAGTATGAAATGCGTGGAATTTTTCAAAATAATACTAAAAAATAGTAAACGAAGACAGCTTAGTGGTCCTTTCCAAAAAAGTCGTTGAAGGATTTCAACAACAAAAAGTCGACCCAAGGTATCTTCCTGTAATAAAAAGATTCAACAACATCATCTTAGTGATAATGAACTTGAAACCGCATGTGGAACTATCATAAATCCGGAAAAAATTATAAATGAGAATGAATTTCGTGATTCTATTAAGGACGTTCAAAATGGCAAAGGTACAGAGCCTGATGCCTGATGATAATTTATTGTGCTACAAAATTTAAGAAAAACAAAAAATTATTTTGTCATAAAAAGAAGCTGTTTATTTTATTTTGTTATGATATAGTATATTTAATTTTATGTTTATTAGCCTTCCACAATATTGTTATTTTTGCACTATTGTTTATTTTTATTTAATATATGAATTTTACCTGTTTGTTATACACAGAACTTTTTATTCTTATTTGAAGAAAAAATAAATATTCACAGTGTGTGAAGCAAAGGAATAAAAACTGTTGTTTTACTAGTATATTCCACAAGAACTAATTTACATTTAACATCACTTAAACAATATGATTTTGAGGCATTCTCCTCGCAACTGGAGCAAAATATGTTTAAGTATGATGACTTAATTGGGGTTTCAAAAAAGTCATCTGTAGACATTAAACTTGAACCCCAAATGGACGGAACGTTGTCATGTAGCATAAAATTTTTGACTACAACAACTTCATTTTTTTGTGATAAAAACCATTTATTGTGTATTTGCGTACTCAGCGAAAACGTTTTCAATTCCATTTTTGAAAAGAAAGTTGCTCCAGGTATTGAGAATCCTTCTCCATCGTTTTTAAAATGTAAAATAGGAAACTGTTTGTTGCAATTTCGGGAAGAAACTCCTCCAAACTCGCTTATTCTCTTGGCCACCTGTACTAAAGCATTAGCTCCACTCCGGAGCAAATTTTTAATTTTATATAATTTGCTTTCAAACGGATACGAACTAAAAGATATTAGGTCACCAAATCTTCTAACATCGTCCACTAAATGCGTAAGGTTATGAATGTTACTAGTTATGTAATCTTCTCCATAAATATCTCTAAATACTTCAACGTAATGCTCTAAAAGTGACTCAGCCAAATCAAGTAAATGTGCATAGTTCTTAGATGAACAAATTGTTATAGCACAAAAGAAAACTAGAAAATGTTCATAAGCATCATACGGCAAGTTATCTTTCAGAACAATAATTCCGATGTAATGCAAAAATGTTCTATATTCTAATCCTTACCAGTGTGATAAACAATCAAGCCCTCTTACAGCTCTATGTATCTCCCTCGGCATTTTCACTCCTACAAGATATTTTGATATGATTTCAATATCGCGCCCTGACCACTTTGTTCTATAATTTCCAAAGGAGCCGTCTCGCCAACCAAGTAAACATTTCTTCATGATACCAAGATCTATTAAATGTAACGAGTCTCCGATAGGAAAATCGTCCACCATATTGATTGGCAATTCCTCTAGAGGGGTCTCCGCTTTATGGTGAGATCCATATATTTTTGCTCGAAAGCCTTGATCTGTTCTTTTTTCGCAATGAATTCGAGGAAAAAAATTGCAACGTGATATATAGGAATATTCACCAATTGTTGTGCATTTCAGGCATCCATTCTGTGCGTTAAAATATGCAACACCTATATAATAACAAAAGAGAAAACAATCATAAAAGAAGTAGCTAAGTATATAAACTATTATAATGTACCCTTTATCAGTGCTCTAGCTGGCGAATCGCAAATAAAGCATCTAATTTTGACGTATACTTTGTGGTTGTTAACATTAATTCCATTTTCCAATACCAATTTCATCTCTTCTACAAAAGCTGATAGGAATGCCTTCAGGTTTGTCGGCTTCTTTTTCCCATTGTAGATACCAATTACCATGGGCTCAATCTCCGGATTTTCATGTATATTAAACAGTATGGGCCAAAACTCGGCTCTGGAACTTTTGTAGATGGGAATTCCATCCATATTTACATTTATTGAAATTAATACTGATTGATTAATGTTGCGCAAACATTTTTTTATATTAACTTCTAAACCATGGTGCCAGTACTGTCCCTCACCTACCTCAAATACCGTAATTGCAGTCGGTGTTTTCAATAGTGTCTGTGGATCCATTGGTAACACATTGGGTAATCTTTTGTTTGTAGGTTTTAAAAGTTCCTTTAAAGCAGCATGTTTAATATTAAAGGAAATTGCCCAAGCTATCAAATCTTTATGAAACTCTTCATTTTTGATGTGCTCATCTTTTGAAAGCGATACATCATCACAATAAATATCATCTTCTAACTCTATAGACCAGTTTGATTTGTCTATTTCCTCAATTATATGACATTGACTAAAATTTTCGACCGACTTTTTAATTGGGGATGAAACAAATATTGATCGTTTTTGAGCTTGCTTCTCTGATTGTATTAAGAGAAGCATTGAAATGTGTACCTTGCGTTTCAAATCTAAAATTTTTTTTTTACTTTTCGACGAATAGAAGTATTTCTTTTTATGATTTTACACTGAAATATTTCCATCTTTGTGTTAACTTCTAGCACTATATACAGAAATGTCAAGAAACTAAAAGCGCAGACTCATTAAACTCCTATTAGGAGCCCATGGTGTTGATCGAATATCTCAAGTATTGTAAGAGTTCTAAATAAAACTTAGGTTTTAAAGAACTGTTAGTTTTATAAAGGTTCTATAAATTGGTGCTATAGAAGTTTCCAAAACCATCGTTATTACACTATTACTCTCAGCACTTAAGCCCTTATAAGAAGGGTGCTTAATACGTTTATATCACTGTGTATATAGCACTTATGGCGCTAGCACCAGTAGTTTTATAATGCTAGTGTTGAGAACGTTCTAATGACCAATTTTATTGGGGCTAAGGTTCCGATACTAAAAAGGACGATAACGAACCTGCTAAGAGCTATTAACCTTAAGGAAACCAAGTGGAGAACTTTATAACACCCAAATTACAATAAGAACACCAAAGGTGTCAGAGAATGTTACTTGGGGTAGCAATTTGTAATGGTTTATTAAAGCGATTCTTAAGTTTTCCCATGCCTCGGAGCAGCTGGCATCGCATACAGGCAAGTGTCGAATTAAGGCTGCAGCAGATCCTCTAAGGAGTCCCTTTAAATATTGGACTTTTTGCGAGCCACTTAATGAATCGTTTGAATCAATTGATGCTTCAAAGAGGTCGTTGAAGGAAGGCCACTCTTTATAGTCTCCAGATAATGATGGTATATTTAACTTCGGAAGACGCGTAAGGTTGCCTTGATTATTAGAGCGGTCAAGATTCCGAAGGATTGATTGAAACTGAACCATAGTAGAGTTTAAATCCTTTGACGGTTGATTACGAGGGTTTGGTCTGCTTTGACCCGTTTGCGCATTTAATGCACCCAAGAATATTGATTTGGTGTCTAAATATTTCCTTTCATATTCTTCAATCTCTGAGGTTTGCCCCTCAAACATTAACAATGAATCTTCAGTGCTAATAAATTCTCTCCATGCATCTTCTAAACTAACTGATCGAGCTACTATATCTTCAGATATGGTTTCATTACTTATCGCTTCAGCAAATTTTTTTAGACGCGTAATAGTTCCTTTTACCCCCCGCGTTTTTGAGTTAATGGTCTTTTAACTTCTTCGGTCATTTTCAGCAATAACAATTCACGATTCTTTTATTATGAATTTCTAACTGTCTCACCTATTATGTACACTCCCTATATACTACATATATAAGTAAATGCAATTACGCTATGGTCCCACTATTCACTTCAAAATTTTCTCTAATTTCACAGAAATATTAGCAAAATTAAATTATTCAAATATATACAGTTTTTGCGTAAATATTCGTTTTGTTTCAAAAGTTAAGATTAATAATTCCGAAATTTTGTTTAGAGTTCACTTTCATAGTATATGTGTATGTACATATAGTTCAGATATATATGTATAGTTTAGTGTTAATATTTCCACTTTATTTCAATTATAAAATATAGTATCTCTAGAAAAATTGGTTACAAGAAAATTGTACTTATCTGCATATTGCGAGATTTAATCCATGTTTGTGTGTTGATTGTAGATATGATTTGCAATCCGGCTCTGATGGACCAGAATATGTTCGCCCCAATCACAATGCTTGGTGCGAAAGATTTTCTTTCCAGGTGGACTGTATGATTTTTTAATAAATCGTCTTGCTGACCTGTGCATCTAATCGTACATCTCCCTTCAGACTTAGTTTCTGCGCCACGAAACTAATGATCAGATAATTTAATGAGCTGGGTTCCAACACCAAGGAAAACAACAACTTTCAATTTAAAAACTACAAATTTATTACGTCTGATTCGCACAAAGAACTGATTAGGAGTGCCGGTTTACTTCAGTACAAAAATTTCTCGACAATTCTGTTATAAAAAAAAGGTGATTACGGCTGTTTTATGTATATAAGGCAAAGAACATAGCAAATGAATATTTGTATTTATACAGGGTGATTCTACTCTTTACAATAAATTTGATTATAATCTTAAATTGTTTTGATGAGCTAGAACAATTTTTATATATATAATGTGAATATTTTGTGAAAAATTATTATTATGTTATTTTTTTTTTATTACTATTACTTTTTTTTTTATTCTTATTTTTCTTATAATTATTCCTCCTAATTTTCAGTACTTCTATTTTCTTTTGGAAGATTCTTTTTTGGTCTCCTGACGAAATTACTAGTAACCGGTTGAATTCTTTCAGCTCGGCTCTGATTTTCGCTTCTTGTCCAGCTCTATTCCTACGATTGGCTGGCGCTCGTATTTCCACTTCGTGTTGTTTTTGCCGTGGTAGAAGGTTATTCCTTCTCCTATATTCCTCAATACTGATGGGTTTTGGTCCGCAGGTGAGGTCTGCTGCTGAAGCTTCTCTAATAGAATTTTTTAACTGCTTCCATTGGTTCATAACCGTGTTGACTTCTATTTGTTTTTTACTTGTCCGTTCGTGGGTCGCAGGGTCGCCATGTAGAAAACTTGTTTCTTTATTACTCAAATCTGACAATGAAAAAGAAACGATAAGGTCTTCTGCTATACTGTCTTAGTGCCTCTTAAAGCGCTGTAAGACAGTGTGCTTGTCAGGTAGGAGCGATGAAGCTCTCTGTTAGCCAAGCAGCTATTCCAAGTGGGAGCTATAGAGCTCTCTGTTAGGATAGCCAGATAAAAATAAGGTAGAGCTAGAGAGCTCAATTACCTTTAGGTGCAGCCATGTTGGAGCTAGGTAGCTCGCAGTTAGGATCTAAATAAAATAGATACCAGTGGAGTTCAATATAAACTCTGATTTATTTCATATAATTAAACTGAATTTATACATTATGAAAAGTGCTGACATACTTATTTCGATCATTTAAACCAATCACACACCTTCAGCCATTGCTATATTCAATTATTGATCATAATTGCTGTGCATTACCCAAAGTTTCAGCCAGGTAGAAGTAAACAAAGAAAGCTACAATGTAATGCTTTTCATTGATCGTTTACTCTATCGTACTATATGCTGTTGGTTTTGCTTTTCCTATTGCAAAGCAAAGGCGGTCGTGTATTCATTGATGTATGACACTCATATGTGCTTAATGCACTTCACTTGTCCATAAACAGGTGGACATAGTTTTATTTTCATTTTTTTTTCACATTTTGTATAGCATTCTGCATATACAAAAGAATGCTGTGAATCACCTTATGGGTGTTTTGCCTGATCAATGTTCTTCTTTTGTTTTATTCTTTCTGCATGTACAAAAGAATGCAGGGAATCACCTTATGGGTGCCTTGTATGATTTACTTAATTTAATTTAATGGTGTGTGTGTGGTGATGCGCTCTACACATTCATATAGAAGCCGTATCCGATCTATCCACGGCTGCCTTTATAGCAGCGTTCCGAAGGTTTTCCAGCCGAAGAGGACTTAGCAGAGACGTCTTTGCAGACTGCGGCTCTAATTTCGTTGGAGCCGATAAAGTCCTACAAAGGGAACTCAAGCAGCTATACTGCAAGCTAATAAGCAGATGGCAGAAACGCTATCCCAAGACGGCGTATGTTGGCATTTTAATCCGCCTTCCGCACCTCATTTTGGAGGATTGTGGGAAGCCGGAGCAAAATCAATAAAATTCCATTTAAAGCGAATTTTAGGGAATTCCTCACTGACATTTGAAGAATTCACTACTTTATTGTCACAACTTGAAGCCTGCCTTAATTCTAGGCCTCGGTGTACTATCACAGAAGATCGTGACGACCTCAATATTCTAACTCCGGGGCATTTTTTAATCGGTTCTTCCTTATTACTTCCACCTGAACCCGTGATGGAAAATAATGTTTCTTCTCTCACGAGGTGGAAACATTTTCAACTGTTGCAACAGCAGTTTTGGCACAAATAGTCCAACGATTATTTAAATTCTCTACAAAATCGACCCAAATGGCAAACTCCAATTTCAAATCCGAAAATAGGAGATTTAGTCATAATCAAGGAGCCGAATTTGGTAGCATGCCTCTGGCTATTAGGTAGAATAATTGAAGTTCATCCAGGTGCTGACAACTATGTTCGCGTAGTCAGTATAAAAACGAAAAATCGTCTCATAAAATTACCAATATCCAAAATATGTATTCAACCAATACAAGAAAGTTAAAATTGTGAATCTGAGTAAGATGGCGAAAAGTTTCTCCCTCAATAATTAAGCTTAAGATTTCTCTCATTGCTTTACACGTTAGTTTTAAAATTAATCACTTGAAAGACAATTCCAGTCTTTCAACGGGAAGCAGTATGTTCGAACCAAATCGATTCGAATATATTTTTAACAGATACCTTCTGAAAGGAAAAAATCCTGAAAACGAATCATCAAAACTTTTAGGAAAATTAAATCTTATTTAATTACTCTTTATGAAAAATCAGGTACATAACCCAACAAAGCCATGTATTTGTCAAGAACCATTAGATTCATGCTAAAAAAAAATTCCTGAAAAAGGAACATATTACACATATTACAAAAATACTATCCTAAAATTGAGTTCTGAAAAGAAAGGGAATTCAATCTCATAAGAATTTTCCAAAAAATAATTACAACATCTAACAAAAGTTGTCATGTAGCATACAATGCATGGCACAAATATAATCAGATCAAGCAAATCAATTTGCAACTCTATCATTATCATTATTACAAGTACCATTCAACGGGAATTTCTTCTCTACGTGATAGAGATAACATTTTTTGCAAATATAATTCAACGTAACACAGCAGCATAGGTTGCTCTAAAAATTCTTGTTGGTATGCATTTTTGTTCATTGCTAGGCAAATTTTATCGCTAGTACCATAAGATCACAGCTGCACTGCCAATTCTTGCAATCATGCGCCTCTGCTACTCCCTCAGTGGTGTCGTGTGCAAGCAAGGGCTATAAAAACGACAGGCTGACTGATCTCGCTCGCTTTTTGCACTTGGCATCGTTTGGGATAAGTTGACTAGGTAGGGACTAACATTTTATATCGGGTATCGACTGATATAGACTTCTTATTAACAAATCACATTATTTCGGGAGCTGACTGAAATAATAATTACTAACATACATTTTATTTTGGGAGTTGACTAAAATAAAATTTCTTACTTCGGGAGTTGACTGAAGTTAAGATCACACTTTAAGCCGGGCATTGACTGACTTAAAGAATATTATTTCGGGAGTTGACTCAAATAATCATTACTAATATACATTTTATTTTGGGAGTTGACTAAAATAAAATTTCTTACTTCGGGACTGAAGTTGACTGAAGTTAAGATAACATTTTAAGCCGGGCGTTGACTGACTTAAAGAATATTATTTCGGGGGTTCACTGAAATACTAACAGTAACACTTTATTTCTGCCCTTAACAGAAATAAAGAATTGATTAAAACAAAGGGCCTTAACATTAGCTTAAAGTCAACCATCTTAAGTGCCAAGTTTAGATCGGTGAGTACCAGCCACTTGTAACATTTTACTATTTATTTATATATCTATTCTATAACAAACTTACTCATATATTTATATATCTACATACTATATACTACGTGTGCATATTTATCAAATATAACAATTTAACTCACTCTATATTTAGTTTATAAATATATTGCTTTCTTAGCGATCTTATAATGCAATCTTTTGCCAATAAGTGTTTTCTCTGACGGAAACTTATATATTGAGTTTTTCCCAATACAGCTATTCTTGGATATCGTGCATTAAAAATCTGTATCAATAAGTGTGTTGCCTAATGTGTTTGAATCTCTGACCTGGTAACAAATATCTTATCTCATTCTAATATTACTATTGGGAAAGTGTGTTTTCGAATGTGTTCAAATCTCAGACCCAATCACTTTTGTATAATTCCTTTCTACTCCAAGCATTGGGAAATTGTAGAAAATAATCGTGATAATTTTAGTGATAGTTATAAGGAAGTGGACGGTGTTGAATCCAAAATTACCAGTGCATTCATTTCAGTGTCACTTAACTCAAATTCGCGTGTACGTTCTAACTACGGGCAGTACACGGGGTCAAACGTAGTCCTTTTCTTTTAGAAGCGGTTTTGCAGCAACACTGAAAGGAAGAGAGCATTTTATATTCAACGATTTGTAAATAAAACTCGAAATAATGACGGATCAAATAATGGATTTCTTGTAGGCAAAGAGCTTGATATAGCTGAAGAATTTTGGGTCCACTAGATTCAGCGTAAATATTATTATAGTGAGCTCAACGAACTAACAGCTGGAAAACCAGAGCCAGCACATTCTTCGATTTTAAGTTTCAACAAGATTTTGGATGAAAAGAAGATTGTGCGTGTAGGCTCAAATATCTGAATAACGACTAGGATTCCTCTTTTCCAATCATTTTACCGAGATCGAATTATTTGACGATGCTGATCGTACGAGATGCTCATGAAATACTTTTGCATGGAGGAGCAAATGCAGTTTTATATCGACTAAGAGGGAAGTTTTTGGGTACCACGAGCACACCAAGGCATAACAAAAAATGTAATGTTTGTCGTCGTATGTTTTGAAAGCCAGCCAATCAACCATTTGCACCATTACCTAGGAATACACTGTCTTCGTCGAGACCATTCGAGACTACCAGAGTAGATTTTGTCGGCCCGCTGTATGTTAGGATAAGTTCTGATGATACTAACACGAGAACGATATATATTATTTTAACATGCTCAGCGCTTCGAGCAGTTCACGTAGAAATGGTTCCCAACATGACCGTGGAAAGTTGTTTGCTAGCACAAGGAGCTTCATAGCTAGGCGAGGTGTTCCAAAAACTATGATTTCTGACAATGCTCGCACTTTTTAGCGAGCGTCAAAGGAAAATAATGATATAGGAAGGTTGATTGGGACTGCAACATTTCAAGGTTTTGCAAGTAATCATAAAATATCCTGGGATCTTATTGTCGAACGAGCTCCATGGTGGTGCGGATTCTGGGAACGTCTTGTTCGAAGTATAAAGGATATCTTACGTTTAACTATTGGGCGAGCGATTCTTACAGCAGAGCAAATGGGGATTATTTTAGCAAAAGTCGAGCCGATAGTTAACATTCGTCCTCTAACCTACATAGGGGATGATCCATTGTATTTAAGTCCTCTAACTCCCTCTTTTTTTTGCACACACCTATTTCTATCACTTACTCAGATGTGTGTATCGATAACGCGACGTCTGCTAATCTAAGGGATATTTGGAGGGCGCATTTTAAGTTAGTCAAATCCTTTTGAAAAAGATTTAGAATGGAATACGTGCAGTTGCCGAGATCAGTACATCACTCAAGGAAGGTTGCATCCAAGAACTATTTACGTGAAAGTGATGGAGTATTAGTCTATTACCAGAACACACCATGTGTACTTTGGAGATTAGCTGTTATCGAGAACATATACCCCGGACGAGACGGAAAGGTCAGAGCCTACGAAGTACGTTTTGATGATTAATCGCGTTTGAGAGGACCAATACAACAACTGTATCCTTTAGAATTTCGAGATGAATGAGTTATTCGCCGGGGGAAGATGTAGAAAACAAACATACGTTGCTTCTAATATTGTACTAGTTGTTGAGATTGGTTTGTGTATTGCCAAATTGTATTTGTAAATGAAGTAATGAAAATCATTCTTAATTTTTCTTGTCTCTGACATCAGTCTTGTTAAAGTTCTCGACCGGTAAATTTGTAGCAAACGCTGTAATAAAACGCACATTTTTGAATTAGAGAATGTTGCTTGTTTTCTTTTTGTTCCCGAGCTTTGGTTTCTTTATGCTCTTCCCTGATAGCTTTTTCGACAGGGTATACTAAGTTTCTCATTCCGTTTGTAACACGTAGAAATAATGATGGTAGAGTAAAATGTATTGGACACCCATGCATAGAATAAAAAGGTGTTATGATCTTAGCATGTACGTATGTCCGTCCGTGCGTCTGTCCCCGTCCGACCATTTACCCGTCCTCCCGATATCTCGAGAACGGATGTACTCAGAGAGCTGAAATTTTGCACATGGGCTTTTAAGAAAAGAAGTAAAATTCAATTCATATGGGACACATCGGGTAGCTCTTTCGTAGGGTTTCTATACAAAAATTTCGTTTTTCACTACATATTTGGACACTATCTGAGAACGCGTCAACGTAGAGCGTTAAAATTTTGTACATAGTGTTTTCATAAAAATATCGAATGTAACTTCAAAAGCGGACTAAATCGGGCAAACCCTTGTTGGTGTTGCCATACAAAAATTGAGGATTTTTACGTATCCTGTGAAAATGATCAATCCAATCCTATACGGTTTTAATGTTCTGAAAAGTTCTTCAGAATATAAAATCCTATAAAATAAGTTATAATCATTTTCTCTGTCCCATCAACCGTTATAGGAATAAATGCGAAAAACCACTTTAAAAAGCAAACTTGCACAGATAGGTGACCATACGAAATGACATATGAGTATTCAACGAATGTATCATAACAATTGGTCTTAGAACAATTCTAGCTTTATTACTGGTTTCTTCTTGTTCTTGTGCTGTCAGTGACCACGAAACTCTGATCGCGAACGACAAAACCTCAAGGACCGATGTACATACATAGAACACATGCTGCAGATCGCATTTTTCTTGCACCGCAATAAATAAAACCATTTACACCTTGATAACTATACGGATTTATTGACGCAAAATTCTAGCGTATGATATGTACATATGTAATCTCATCCACTATAAAATAGTATTGTTACGAGCGTGGCCTTAGTAAGTTATTTAAAAACAATATTTCAGATTTAATTTAAAAGTTCTTCCCTTATTCAAGTTTACCTTTGTAACATTCACAAACAATTATCAAATTAACTCTGTAGTTATCGCTAGTAGTGTACGTGTAATTATAGCAATACAAATAGTTTACTTCGTTTACCTCATTCTCTGAAATAAGGCTCGCCTCCTCGTATTTATACAAATTATCCTAGAACCTCCCCGTAAATTTTATTCTCCGAACCCAAAGGTTAATAAGAAGTCACTAACCTAAAGTTGTTTCCATTTTCAACAGATGTCGATTCTGCCACTTTATTGCGCGTAACACTGCCCCCTACTTAAAATTATTTGCTCCGAATAACAGGTGGTACACGATCTTGATGCTCGTAGTATTGACACAAACGATCCATGTAAACGATTTTCCGTTTGCCTCTTGTATGAACCACTCCTGAATATTGTATACTACGTCATTAATTCAAGTCACTATTGAATATGACCATTCCCAGTGTTTTTGTAGTTTTATAGAACGTCCCTTACGTCGTTTCGTGTTGTACAGTCAAACACGTTCAGATTCATTGAATCCGAGTAAATTAGCAGGTAAGTTACAGCGGGTATTCATCCGATTGGTATTTCCTGCTAAGTTCGCTCCCGTGATCTCGTGCACATCGGCTAATCCTTCTCTGAGCTCCGATATGTTGTCTTCTGGTAATTTTCGGTGTATGACGTTCTTGAGGTCGCTTGTAAACGCATCTTCCTGGGGTTTGTCCGGTCGTATTGTAAATAGCTGATATATAAACAGTTAGAAATATAGGAGTATGTCGATCCCACTCGCGCTGATTAGAGTTGACTGCCTTCCTCAGATGTTCGATTAATGGTCTGTTGAAGCACTTTTCCATGTTTTTATCTTTCTTTCGTCTCTTATCATCTTCATTATCATTGTTTTCGATTCCTTTGCCCTCAATTATCTTGCCCTTTTATCGCCGTTGTCTTCCTTGTCATTTCCGCCTTTGCAATTCTTATCATCATTACCGTCACAACCTTTGTCGTTACCTTTACATTTTCCGATCTTCATTATATCCTTACCACCGTCATTATCAGCATCAACCGGACTCTTTAATTTTCGCCTTCTTTCCTTCATTGTCCTCCTCTTTGGATTTCCTTTCTTTCTTCTTTTCAGTGTTATAATCGAGCCTTCATCGTCTTTGGATTTCTTTCCTTTCTTCTTTTGATTTTCGTTATCGTCATCATAGTCATTGTCATCTTTTTCATCCATCCGTTCGGGGTTGCATGAACGTTGGGGAAAGGCTTTTGCATTTATGTGGATACGTCCTTTGCGGTGTGGAATTCCAAAGTCATGAGGTGCTAGTCTAGTCTTGTTCTTCTGTTCATTGTCGTCCACTTTTCCCGCTGTCGTTAAGAGGTGTCCCAGTCTACTACATTTCCAGCATCGAACGAGACCATGCGAACGAGTGGTCTGTGTTGACGGCATCTTGCTGCGAGTCTGCTCCTCATGTCGATGTCTTTGCCCTTCTTCTCTCCTCTTCTTCCTGCGCTTCCATTCGCTGACGTTTTCTGCAGTCCCTTTGGAGGTGTTCCGGTCTATTACAATTCCAGCATTGAAGAATACCACGTTAACAATTGCTCTGTGATTACTTCATGCTATTGCAAGTACATTCCTCCCCCTAGATTTCTCTTACTCGTATTGCACTCCAAGAAGCTTGTCGGGTAATGCATAGGCTATTGCATCTGCTGTTACAACTTCGTTAAGGAAATCTGCATTTTCGTCAGAGTACGAAAGATAAATTATTATTTCCACATCAGCCTGCAGCTGTTGTAGAGATACACCACACCTTTGAATCCTGTTGCGTAACTGCCGGCGATAAACTTGCTGCGTGTGCTCATCTCCATAGCATAATTCTATCGCCTAAACTAATGAATTGTAATTACGTTACTTTTCAATCAGTATAGTTTGTAATAGCTCTCAAGCAGGACCTAGAAGTGCTAATACCAGAGCTGTAGCCTTGTCTGCACCATTCCATCCATTTAATTCGGAAGCTGCCTCGAATTGTCTCTGGAAAATATGCCACGAACTTTGTCCATCAAATACAGGAGGTTTCATTCTGGCTGCACCGGATATTTCATTTCTTCGTGCCGAAGGTGGCGATGTTTTATCCTCTCCTAATCTGTTTCAACGTTTTCAAGTTGCTCGGTGACTGTTTGTTGAACGTCCGAAAACTTTTGTTGAAATTCCTGCTCAATTTCTTCAATTTCAAATTTTGTAGTTTTAAAGAACTTTTTAGAAAAGTTTCTAGAAAATTCTTCAGAGAACTCTTTTGTTCATCTAAACGGATTTCCAGAGAACTCTTTTGTTCGTCCATATGGGTTTCAAGAGATTTCTTTTGTGCATCCAAATGGGTCTCCAGAGATTCCTTTTGTTCCTCAAAAGCATTCTTTGCTCGTCCCAGACGGTTTCCATAGATTTCTTCTGCTCATCTAAACGAGATTCCAGACGATTCCTTTGTTCCGCAAGAGCATTCTTCACTTGCAGAGTTGAAATCTCCATTTTGGTCATTAAAATACCAAAAAGCTGTTCTATGTTCATCGTCGGCTCTTCTTAAGCTTCAACTTCTTCTTCGAAAACAAATGTCTCATGACTCATTTCTTCCTTCATCAAGTCTTGTCTAAGTCGCTCGACTCGAACATTCTTTAGACCTGTCGTTTGCAATGACCGCTCCTCCAACTCCCCTTTTAATTTCTGTATGCAAAGGTCCTCTAGCTTGCATATCATTACTTTAGTAATTCATTCACAGGTTAATATAAAATTATCTTTCAGAACTTCCACGTGAAGCATAGAATTTCTTTGAACTTCACCAAAACAATCACATTTTGGTTCTAAGTCAAATGCCACCCATTTGGTTTACAAATTTATTTCACTTTTGACACCTGTTGGTACGAGCGTGGCTTTAGTTCGTTATTTAAAACACAATATCTCAGATATAATTCAAAAGTTTTTTCTTTATTTAACTCTACTGTTTACTCATACAATTCGCAAATAATTATCAAATCAACTCTTTATAGTTATCGCTAGTACTGTACTTCTAATTATCGCAATACAAATAGTTGACTTCGTTCACCTCACTGTCTGAAATTAGACTCGCCTCCTGGATATGAGAAGCGCAGAATTTATACTCTTCAAATTATCCTAGAACATTCCCGCAAATTCTATTCTCCGAACCCAAAGTTTACTAAGAAGCCACTAACCTAAAGTTGTTTCCATTTCCAACGGATGTCGCTTCCCAGCAAACATTACGATTGGCCTACGAATCGCTTTCTTATATTTTCTTGTTGCCACAACGAGCATTTTTATTGCCGGCAATAATGCATTTTTATCGCCCACGTTTAATATGTCGGGGGTAAATGTTGCATCGCATATGAATCGTGTAAGTAATTCATTTGATGATCGCCATGGCGATACATATCATTTTCTTCTTTCGTTTCGTTTCGTTTTTCTAGATGACCACACTTGACGAAAGAACAACTGTAAATGAGGCAATTTCCACAGGTAGAGTTCTGAATGTTGCCGATAACGTATGTCTCCCTCTCATCAAATCTAGTACGAGCGATCCAGGCAATAAAAGTGTAATAATATGGCAATGTTGAGTTTATTAATGTACTCTTCTAGTACTCTCATCTGAGCACCTTTTGATCTGGAACACGGCACGATTACTGAGATTACGTGCCTTCAAGTTGATTGGGCGTTTACTTAATTGTCCCGAGATACGTAGAACAGCGATGCGTATGGAGCAGCTTACTAGCTTTACTCCCAGTGCGGTTCAATGGAGCAGCTTATTAGCTTTACTCCTAGTATATGTGAACGGAGCAGCTTACTAGCTTTACTCCTAGGTATAGATGAATGGAGCAGCTTACTAGCTTTACTCCTAGGTATAGATGAATGGAGCAGCTTACTAGCTTTACTCCTGGGTAAGTGAAACAACTCGTGTTCTGTTGCTACTCACTGACTAACTCACTTACTGCCTTCTTTATTCAAAATCACAGTTTATTTATACAGTTTTTCACTTAATACTATTGTTATTTTCTTATTACGCTAAGCTAATTTCATCACAGCACTTATTCGTATATAAATATTATTTCTGCAAAGTGTTTCTTTGTGGCATTCATAATTTAATTTCCGCAAAGCTTTTTCCGGTTTGTTGTTATTACATCACGGCATTCATCGCTTTCACATGTACATACATAAATACTTCCGCAGACCGTTCGCCGCTTTGCTGCTATTATGACATCATCGTGAACCATTGTTTCCTTCACCTGAGTTCTACCGCTGGCGCAAGGTTTTCAAATTGCATCGTGTGAATTCTTGCGCGCAGGGGATTGTGTCACTGCCTTCACTTGTTTCTTTATATGATTAAGAAATTGGTGTAGGTCAGTAGCGAGTGACTTTACTGAACTTACAAATATGTTTGTAGATATATGTTTATACTTGCAGCTGGGAATTGTAATTCTGCATGCAATGAGAATGCTGTAGGTATGTACATATCTATATGTTTGCATTTCTTTATTGATGCATGAATTTTAGAATTCTGCGTGAAGCGAAATCGATTCAGAGATGCATGCATGTATGTATATACATGTTTAATTGATGCCAATCGATGCTCTGTATGTAACAGCAATAAGAAAGAGATTCATAGGCCAATCGGAATTTTTCCGGGAATCTAATTGACGTTAGCTCTCGAGCTATTGCCAAAACATCGCCATGGTAATAAAAGGGAAACACAGCTTTTATTGCCATTTTTATCGCCACTGCAATTTATCGCCACAATGTTTTCTGGGTTGTGTCATTTTTTTGCGGGTAAAAGTTTTATATCAGGCTAACACCAATATTTCAACGTGTGATACATGTATGGAATAATGTATTATATATATAAATATAGCAATGTAATAATACGTTAACGCAAAAAAAAATATCTTCGCACGTGAGATGTTTATTCTCGATTAACTGTACTATATCAGGTTATCACAAATTTCCAACATGTATACGTATATACATATGTAGATATGGGCATTATAATATACTAATACAAAATATGCGCGTACTGCATTATGATATAAATTACATATATACACGGTATTCCTGTGGAAATGATTCATATTTGGTATATCGATAGTGTTATGATGGTGCCTCATAACCATCTGTAATGTTTATGATGGGATAACTATAACATATGTATCCCATAAATTATTTTGCCATGCCCCATTGTCACTTATCGCCGTCCTAAAATTTAAATTTTTGCAACGATTAAATTAAACATAAACAGAATTTTTAAGTGCACACAAGTGGTATATTAAATTTTGGCTATACAATATTGCGATGGCGTACATGATAAAACAGTCAAAATGAAAATATGCTGTCGCTTCGCTAATGGTGTCATGGGTACCTAAACGGGCACGATAGAAAAGAAGTCGGAGTTTTGGATATATACTTGCGCGCGTCGGATCGTCCAGAGTCTTGTCTCTGATCGAAACTTCGATTTTGTTGTAAAAGTATACACAGTGTTAATTCAAATCAATTAAACTAATTAAATAAAATAATAAAGGATTTAAGAGTAATTTTAATTAAATAAAATTGTGTATCAATTACTTACAATCGTTACACTTCCAATTCTCCACCTGCGCGCTCTTTCTCCTTTTATAGGTAAGCACGGGCGAGAGGACATAACAATAGAGCGTTTCTTTCTAAGAAAAAGTTCTTTCAGACCATATGAAAATACTCACTCCTTTAACAGATATTCCAGCTTTACTGTTTATTGTATTCAAGTTAGACTTTCACTGAAGTTGTTGTAGCTTTGAAGTATTTATTTGATTGAAATTGTTTTTCTAATTTTCAATAGGCATTTATTTAGGCTTCAAAATAAAATAAATGCTTAGCGGTTTATGGCAATACACAGAGAACTAACAGCCTTTAAAGTCAGAAATCTTGAATTAGAATCCCGAAATTTCCAGTATTCACTCATTTTGTACGGAAACTAAGACTTTGACGTACCATTTTTTTAATTATTGATGATGTTGATTACCCTCATATTGATACCTAATACTTATACCTTTGATTAAGAATACAACTGCTTCTTAAAAACTTCAAACTTATAAAGTTTTTTACAAGTAAAAAAGGTTTGATACTTAGCTATTTTTTTTTTCTTTATATTTTATTACCATTTGAAAAATGTTTTATTATACGTCTTCACTCATGTTACAATAAACAATTATACAGCGAATAAAATTATGTAATAAATTTTCAATATGATTACTGTGCGCCATTATGAAGATATCCGCCCTTCTTAGAAATTTTCATACAATCGTTATATTAATTGTTCACATGCTATGATTTCCAGAGAATACACTTTATCCTTTAGTTTTCCCCACACGTAGTAATTCATTGGTGATGAGTCTGGCGACCGTGACGGCGGTTGAATGGGACCACCGTGAATAAGCCATCGTTCGTGGTACTTTTAATCCAGCGAATGTTTCACTGCTCTGGTATTATGTGGAAGGGCCTCATCCTGCTTAAAAATCATTCCAATTTCGGATATTAAGAAGCCCATCTCCCCAAAATACCAGGAGGAATGTTTTCTCATATATGGCGATAAATTTCTCCGTTCAAATTCCCTTCGAAAATGTAAAGTCCGAGGTACTCATCTACGAGACCTGCCCAAACTGGTGAAGTGGTATGGGTGATACCTGTTCTTGTGAACTATTCTCCATACTGTTGTCTGTCCAATGCCTAATTGGTGAGTAATACTACGGACATTTATTCGTGGCGACGTCGATATTAAATGTTTTAGTAACTTAGCATATTGCTTTAGTTGAATTACCACTTCACTCGATATCCCGTTTCGTCGATTTTCTACTGGTTACGTTTGCGAAGCATAGTCTTGTCAGTTTGTTTTTAGCTGTTATTGAGAAAAAATAAAAAGATAGAGAATTGTATAAAATTATATAAAAGAATGTAAAAATATGTATGTGTAAAACATAAAATAAAACGCCGTATTTTATTTAAAATTATAAAAAAAATATGAAGAACGTAAAAGAAGAATTTCCTAAAAGGATAAAAATAAGAGGAGCCACGAGCAGTTCTGCAGGGTTTCCCTTATATCTCTATCCGTAAAACTCTTTCTTCAGTGGTAACATCCGAACGATTAAAGGAA
>OZ005744.1:121212695-121446466 GCA_963930735.1 Dioctria linearis | reverse complement strand
CAGGTTATCACAAATTTCCAACATGTAAACGTATATACATATGTAGATATGGGCATTATAATATACTAATACAAAATATGCGCGTACTGCATTATGATATAAATTACATATATACACGGTATTCCTGTGCAAATGATTCATATTTGGTATATCGATAGTGTTATGATGGTGCCTCATAACCATCTGTTATGTTTATGATGGCATAACTATAACATATGTATCCCATAAATTATTTTGCCATGCCCCATTGTCACTTATCGCCGTCCTAAAATTTAAATTTTTGCAACGATTAAATTAAACATAAACAGAATTTTTTCTAAAAGATAAGTGCACACAAGTGGTATATTAAATTTTGGCTATACAATATTGCGATGGCGTACATGATAAAACAGTCAAAATGAAAATATGCTGTCGCTGCGCTAATGGTGTCATGGGTACCTAAACGGGCACGATAGAAAAGAAGTCGGAGTTTTGGATATATACTTGCGCGCGTCGGATCGTCCAGGAGTCTTGTCTCTGATCGAAACTTCGATTTTGTTGTAAAAGTATACACAGTGTTAATTCAAATCAATTAAACTAATTAAATAAAATAATAAAGGATTTAAGAGTAATTTTAATTAAATAAAATTGTGTATCAATTACTTACAATCGTTACACTTCCAATTCTCCACCTGCGCGCTCTTTCTCCTTTTATAGGTAAGCACGGGCGAGAGGACATAACAATAGAGCGTTTCTTTCTAAGAAAAAGTTCTTTCAGACCATATGAAAATACTCACTCCTTTAAGAGATATTCGAGCTTTACTGTTTATTGTATTCAAGTTAGACTTTCACTGAAGTTGTTGTAGCTTTGAAGTATTTATTTGATTGAAATTGTTTTTCTAATTTTCAATAGGCATTTATTTAGGCTTCAAAATAAAATAAATGCTTAGCGGTTTATGGCAATACACAGAGAACTAACAGCCTTTAAAGTCAGAAATCTTGAATTAGAATCCCGAAATTTCCAGTATTCACTCATTTTGTACGGAAACTAAGACTTTGACGTACCATTTTTTTAATTATTTAGAAGCCATGTTGATTACCCTCATATTGATACCTAATACTTATACCTTTGATTAAGGAATACAACTGCTGTTGTACATAATTTCATAAACTGACTTCTTAAAAACTTCAAACTTATAAAGTTTTTTACAAGTAAAAAAGGTTTGATACTTAGCTATTTTTTTTTCTTTATATTTTATTACCATTTGAAAAATGTTTTATTATACGTCTTCACTCATGTTACAATAAACAATTATACAGCGAATAAAATTATGTAATGAATTTTCAATATGATTACTGTGCGCCATTATGAAGATATCCGCCCTTAGAAATTTTCATACAATCGTTATATTAATTGTTCACATGCTATGATTTCCAGAGAATACACTTTATCCTTTAGTTTTCCCCACACGTAGTAATTCATTGGCGACCGTGACGGCGGTTGAATGGGACCACCGTGAATAAGCCATCGTTCGTGGTACTTTTAATCCAGCGAATGTTTCACTGCTCTGGTATTATGTGGAAGGGCCTCATCCTGCTTAAAAATCATTCCAATTTCGGATATTAAGAAGCCCATCTCCCCAAAATACCAGGAGGAATGTTTTCTCATATATGGCGATAAATTTCTCCGTTCAAATTCCCTTCGAAAATGTAAAGTCCGAGGTACTCATCTACGAGACCTGCCCAAACTGGTGAAGTGGTATGGGTGATACCTGTTCTTGTGAACTATTCTCCATACTGTTGTCTGTCCAATGCCTAATTGGTGAGTAATACTACGGACATTTATTCGTGGCGACGTCGATATTAAATGTTTTAGTAACTTAGCATATTGCTTTAGTTGAATTACCACTTCACTCGATATCCCGTTTCGTCGATTTTCTACTGGTTACGTTTGCGAAGCATAGTCTTGTCAGTTTGTTTTTAGCTGTTATTGAGAAAAAATAAAAAGATAGAGAATTGTATAAAATTATATAAAAGAATGTAAAAATATGTATGTGTAAAACATAAAATAAAACGCCGTATTTTATTTAAAATTATAAAAAAAATATGAAGAACGTAAAAGAAGAATTTCCTAAAAGGATAAAAATAAGAGGAGCCACGAGCAGTTCTGCAGGGTTTCCCTTATATCTCTATCCGTAAAACTCTTTCTTCAGTGGTAACATCCGAACGATTAAAGGAAATGGGTTATTCAATTTAAATGATAACGTTAACATTCCCTGAAGAATCTCTCCTGGTAAATACAGATCCAGTATTCATAAGATCATTATATAACCTGTGGAAGAATCCTACTTCTTAGTGACCATTTCTCCTAATTCACATACGCTTTAATGGCTTTAATAATTTTTCGCTACAAACTCTGATAACCAAGTGATTCATTAACTGCGACTTGCACTACTTATTTGTATGCATATTGATTACAAATAAGCAGTGTCTGTGTGCACAATTCTTAAAAATCTATGAAAAGGAACAATTAAAACATTACAGAAGATTTCTAAGAAGAGTACACAGATCTGCGACATTCCAGAAAGTTTTCTATGAAGCGCATACTATTCTATGTAATGAAGCATCGTAATCATATTTACAAGTTTGTAATTTTTAAGAGGTAAGTTCATGACAATATTAACAACAGCTGTTGTATGCTTAAACCAAGGTATAAGTATTAGGTATGAATATGAAGATAATCAACTAGGCTTCTAAATAATAAAAAAAAACAGGTACGTCAAAGTCATAGTTGCCGTACAAAATGAGTGAATACTTGAAATTTCGGTATTCCAAAGATTTCTGACTTTAAGAACTCTTAATTATGTGTATTAACATAATCCACTAAGTATTTATTTTATTTTGAAGGCTAAAAACTACCTATTGAAAATTATAAAAACAATTCCAATCAAATAAATACTTCAAAGCTACAACAACTACAGTGAAAGTCCAACTTGAATGCAATAAACAGTTAAGCTCGAATAGCTCTTAAAGCAGTAAGTATTTTCATATGGCCTGCAAGAACTTTTTACTCAGAAAGCAACACTCTATCGATATACCAAATGTAAATCATTTCCATTGGAGCACCCTGTATGTAACTAAACCCAAGATGCCTACCCCATACAACTGAAATATTCAGGTATACTTAACTTTATTTTTTTATACTCCTGTCCTCATGTATCCCAAGAAAAATCCTGAAAATATCCCTTGCCAAATGTTCCTTAATGTATTACTGTGCGCGGTTAGGCTATTTGACTTCTGATCTTCTTTTCTCAAGGTAAACTTCTTCTCAACTCTCTTTTAATTTTTTCCTTCTCTGGTTGGCGTTTCATAACTCGGATGTTATTTCGCGGGAAGTGATCCGTACCACAGCCTTCAGCTCTCAAAAATGTGTGTTTCGTTACATTTTCTCAAATCATACCAAGTATTCGTCAATTAAGACCGATAAGGGATCGGTCATATTGATCGGAACCTTAAAACTCTTGTAAAATAATTTTTTTTTAATATTAAGTTTTTTCTTGTTTAGGAAAAATGTAGATCTGTATGCTTATGGAAAACCACTGCTTAGTAATGGGTTGTGGGCAGCCCCTTTCAACATCATTGCTGGGTTCGCAGTGGACAATAATTCCTTTAAAATTCTTATGTGTTACCGTTGCCTAGTTTGGCTTAGGAAATAGGATAGTACTAAATTTTGGGTGTAACTTGATGACAGGAGTGCTCATATTTTTTTTTTAGTATGAATCAAATCATCTCTTTGCGAGGTTTACAACAAACTATGCAGGGTACATATGCATTGATGAACTTCCAATTTCCTACAAGTAGATTATACTAATTTCGTAATTAATTAAACCAGCATCGAAAAGTGGAGTGTATGTGTGTATTTGTATATTAATTGAACGCTCTGTGACATAACAAGCTGTTCCATCCCAGCAAACAATTAGGCGAGATTTTGCCAAAAGCAAGAAATGAGCAACAGTTGTGAGACATTGACAGCACTATGGCAATAAAGTGCGTATATGATTGTCTCTCTTTCAACAATTGCCTATTTCTCGATTTTAGCAAGCCTCGTGGAAACTCAATTTAAGAAATGGAAAAAATTAGGAAAACATAAGTTTTATGCAAGCCACAAAAGTTTCTGTTTGTTTATTTTACAGCTACGGAAATTGCGGTCGCAATCGTAATTAAAAGAAAGGAATTATAATAATATATTATGGGAATATATAAAAAAGATTGACCCTACGTTTATGAATTACAAAATATCAATCCGGACACATTAAAAATAAGTTGAAATTGGTAAATTTGTGGCGACGCGACACATTATTTCGCCTGACGCCGTACATCCCATAAACCACTGTAACCACTTTAAACAGCTAGTAGAAAAAACAGCGCGAAATACTTTGCTGATGACAAGAGGAATTAGCTAGGTAGGCGTTCTTAAATACATGTGAAGAAAATCAAAAATAATTAGTCAGTCTGTTTTTTATAAAGTCTATTGTCAACTTTCCTGACGTAAGAATAAAAAGATTTAAAAAATAATAGAGAGCAAATACCTCTTGCACAAGATCGTACTAAGGACTATTAATATATTAAAATATTTAATTTTATTCCAGAGTTTACAGCAAATCGAATTGTATGAAGACTTTTGTGTATGCAAAACATATAAAGGTTTTTTTTTAGAGAACCGTTCTTATTTTAGCTAACTGGTAGTTGGATTATACGTCGTAGTGGCCTACAGGGCACTGCTTTGAGATTGTCCGTCTCAGGTACAGTCGAAATTTTCTGAGACGACAACTATCAGCAATCCCGCTGTTAGACTGTTCAACAAGATGACGCTGTTCCACCACCGCTATCGGCCAATCTACAGCCTAGTCATTAGTTCATGTTTCGACTATCATAGTGACAGCCCGAAGTATCAACCCCTCAAGATCGACTGTCGTAGTGGCAACTCGGACTTACCTTCGCCTACCGCTGCAATTTCCCTGGCAACTAGCTCATCCAGACCAGATCGATTTAATCTTGAGGAACACGTCTCAAGAAAATGCTCCATTCATCCCCACCACAGTGGACCTCACAATTAAATTATGGTGAATTCTTTTCAACAAAACCGAACAGGCACTGAACTGAACCAGAACCTGTCAGATCCACACAGAACTTGAGCGGGGACAAGGTGAAAAGAAAGCAAGAAATTAGAATACCTGAACCAGCCCTGTTTTGTGGTGAAAAGAACAGGTAGAGACTTGAAACCTGTTTTATTTGTGATTCGCGGTACAAGCATGAGCTATTTACACAACTTGGACAATTTATTAAGTAAGTAGGAATAAATTAAATTTGATTCGTTTTCCTTCAATTTTTGTTGCTGTTAAGCATGACTAACAAGGTTTTAACTTTTTTTAGGCACCGCCGAGTGTCTTGTGAGAAATAATACTACTGCTCCTGACATAATAAATGAGCCTGCGGGTGGCTCATCTCATAGTCCAGCCGAAGAAGCAGCTACGGTAATTGGTAAGTGAGATTATAATTATATGTATGTGTCTAACTGAAAGTTTCATATAACATTTATTTTCTAGATTTGTGGACAGAAGAGGAAACAAAGTGGCTTCTTCAAAAATATGAGGAGAATATGGACCAAATTGGGCCTTGCCGCAAATTCAGAACAAAAAAAAGTTTTTGGATATTTTTATGCAGCCAAATGGAGCACGAACTAGGTGCCAAGAGGAGATATGAACAGCTCCGAAATAAGTACAAAACAATTATGCGCATAAAAATAGAGAAACGGACCATAATAATATAAGTGGCAATACAAGGGTACCAGTCCAATTCGAGAAGGAATTAAATAAAATAGCCGCTATGGATGATTCCATTGAACCAGAGGTACTCCGCGGGGTTGGATATGTGCGACGAAAGAAAAATGTTGCACCTGATGAACCACAAAAAAAGAGACCAAAGAAAAAAGCCAGCACGAGTCAATACGATATACTCTGCTCTTGATAGAAGATAGGAGAGCGAAGAGAGTAGCAGAAAGGGAAAAGGAAAGGGAAAGAAGAAGGGAGCAGAGACATGCTGGATCGATGAATGTGCTGCGGCTTCTACTTATAGAAAAGTAATATTATATTATAAGTTAAGTTACATTTAAGTAAAGAGTGAATTTATTACATTATGTTTTTGTTTTTTGATGAAAGTGTTTATGTTTGGCTTTTTTATTGCAATAGTTAATCTTTTTTAAAAAGAAAGGAAAGTAATCCTGTTATAGGTTAAAATATATTTAAGTAAAAAATGAATTCATTGAGTTATTTGTTTCTTTATTAATGAGTATTTATTTTTCGTTTTTTAAGTGTCTTAATGAGTGTTTATTTTTCGTTTTTTAATATTACTGTTTATTATTATTTTTTGAATGAAAGTGTTTATTTTTGATTTTTGATTGCAGTAGTTACAATTTTTTTAAATAAAGACTGATATATAGAAACTCAATTGTTTTATTTATAGCAGAAAGCTTCAGGAACTTCCCCTGTCATGATTTTTGCAAATGAAAAGACAGTTAAAGTTTTTTAAGCACTAATATTTATTAAAGATTTTTACAAATGTCATCTCTTTTCAATTTGCGTAATCTTCTGAAATGATTCTCTCTTTGTGAATTGTTTTCATGCGCTTGGGATGTTGGCTGCTGGTTTTCATCACCACCTTCATCTTCAGCTTCATCTTCATCTTCAAAGCGATCGTCAGCGTCAATACATAGATTATGTAAGACACAGCAAGAAATTTTAAATTTGTTTATTTTGTCTACATCCAACATATCGATTCTAATTAGTTGGATGAATCTTTTCTTAAGAATACCGAAAGCGTTCTCTATTAATACTCTTGTCACCGAGAACTTTTCATTATATATTTTTTCTCCGTACTTAAATGTTCAACATGTCTGTAAGGGGTCAAAAGCCATTCTCTTATTGAATACTCTGCGTCACCAAGAACATGGAGTCTTCCTTCGCAAATGGTTTGTAACTGTTCTGATATTGGAGAAAGCTTTAATATTCTGGAGTCGTGGATTTTACTAGGAGCTCCGGTAAAGACATCCAAACATTTTCGCTTTGAGTCACAAATTGTGTTAAATATTGTGTTATCATTTATGGTATTTTTTATTATTAAACAAGTTACCACAAAAATATCAGTATGTAATGACTGACCGGGATGCGTTCACGACCGCCATGCCAAGCATATTTTGGAAATGCTTCCGAGTTTAAAAATTTACTGCTGAGTTTTTCAAATGTTGTCCTCTCCACTCGAAAATGTCTCTTAAGCTATTTAATATAATTGTAAAGAGTTTCTCCAATATTAGGCTATAAACTACTTCGCTGTTTCTATAATTTTCAATAACATTTTCTACAAAATTCTCCACTTTATGCGATTCTTCCCTCTGTAAAATAGGAAGAACTGCTAAAAATTCTTCGAATCCGTCCGATTCATTCGATCAGGAGGAATCAATCCTGTTGCAAACTGCATTTATGAGTAATGTCTTCTTAAAATGTTCATCCATTATAATTAAAAAAAAAATACTTTATAAAATAATTCCGCACATCTATACTTATAATGCCTTTTTAAAATGTGGAGCTTGGCCACATAGACCTATAGGACAGCTGGTCTTACCATTCCAGAATTGATTGCATCTCGCTCAAATGCTACAAGCCAGCTCGTACTCGAGCTTTCAACAAGTTCAATATCCTCCTGAAACATGTCAGCAAACTGAGTCTGAATACTATATTCCGTCTACAACGAGAACAACTCGGTAGTGCAGCGTATAAACTACCTTTTTAACCTTCGCTTTACCAATATCTACCCAGGTAGATATTTCGATTTACTTTATAACTCAGGAAAATTTCATCAAATCTTTAAACGACTCCGACTAGTGACTAAATTTTCAGTTGATTTCAGAAAATAAAAAGAAAATCATTTTATTCACACCGCTTTATATTTTTTTTTTCAAAATTTAGCTGTTTTATATACGGATTTGAAAATATCCCGGGTAAATAGGTACATACAATTTATATGTGAATTTTCGAATGTTGAAGTTTGTCGTTAGAATATTTGCAACGAAAAGAGTAAAACATTTTAATACAACATTTATTTATTTATATTGGTAACATAATGTAACATAACTAATCATATAATTAAAGTATGTACAGAAATAGCAAAAAGTAGAAAAAATAATTAAAACTAGTGAACACTATCAGCGTTGGGATGATGAATGTATCGGGGATGTACATACCTGCATGACAGCTTTCACATTTTGTTTGTGTCAAGCTGTGCTGTGCACATACTGGTTTTTTACATTTGATGCATGCTTGACGAGTACATCTTTTTTGTTGTACTGCTGGTAGCACATATAGCATCCACCTTTTTGTTTGATGCACCGGGATGCATCTCGTTCTGGACAATCATCTGGAGTGAAATATTCGTCCATTTGGCTTGATGCAGTACCCGGCTCACCTAAAATACATTCCATTACCGCCTTGATGTAGAATTTTGAGATAATTGTTTTAATTTCGGTTCTTCTTTCAATGTGGGGAATGCATAATTGTTCACCCAACAACTGCAAAAATTCACGACGACGCGATTTTTTTACAGCGCCTTCAGTGTTATTTGATGAGTAGATTATGTAAGCTGCAATAGCTGCGGTATCTAGAATATTATAAAATAGTGCTAGAGGTCAGCGTTTTGTGGCTTTCTTCATGTAATATTGAATGAGCATTTTATCCATCGTGTCCACACCACCTTGGGTATTATTATAATAATGTATTATTTCCGGTTTTTGGTTTGGTCCGGAAACAGCATTATCACAATGCATGCTCGATAGTAACACCATGGCTCTGCCTTTTACGGGGACGTATGACCACATGGCTCCGTTTTGACCAAATACAAGCTCGGTGGAGTAAACTGGTCGCTGCTTTGAACGCATCCGGTAAATAGCGGTTATTTGTTTTTTAAGTGCCGACAACCGACATTTTTCAAGTAACCAGTTCCATACGCAGTCTTAGAGAGGTCAGAAGTTATCCATCGTCACATTTCACCCTGTCCCTTTATATGGAGCCACCAACTCTTTCACAACTCGCTGACCTTGCTACTCTCACATTTCCTATTTTCCTGGTGTAAATTGGACCATTTAGGGGATACGAAGTTGCGGAATGACAAGCCCACCAAATTTTTATGCCGTACTTAGCCGGTTTGGAGGGCATGTATTGTGCGAACTTGGTGCGTTCCCTGTATCTGTATAATTGCTCGTCTACTGTAATGGATTCATATGGTCTGTAATATGTCTTTTGATTCGAGTTGACCGTCATAAAGACATCTGCAATCGGTGCAGCTTTATCCACTTCTCAGCGAGCAGCTCTTGTAACGTGCCAATCAAATCGAATGAGCTTCAATGTTTGCTGGAATCTATTTCTTGACATCATAGCACAATAAAGTCGGAAGGAAAGGAATTTTGTTTCCAAAGTGTACCTGCAGCCTCTTGATTTGATTTATGACAGCCCATTATCAACAATATTCCCAGGAATGCATGAAATTCTATTTCCGTAAGTGGCTCCCATGTATGGGGTTTTTATCCGGATTTTTGCTATTCCATTTGGTGTAGTCTGCTTCGGCTCTTTTGTTCGTATATCTACATATAAGGTCTGTAATGGCAGAACTCATTATGCAAAACAAAGTATCCTTTTGCGACAGTCTCTTGGAGATTGGATTAGGGCCACTATACAATGAATCGCGAAGAATATTGTGAGTACCCTTTCGTTGCAACGTTGATGGATGTTTATACCATTTTGTCTCATCCTTGCTCACAAAATAGCTTTCATGAGACAAAGCAGCTTCACCAGCATCACCATTATCGACTACATCATCTGAATCCGCGTCAGAATTTAATTCGACCTCTATTTCTCCACCATCCACTGCACCATAAAAATATAAATTTGCCTCCTCTGGAATATTGTCTTCATGGCACCCTGAAATAGATCAACGTCTACCTACTCCATTTCGGAAACAACCTCTTGCATTTGCCTAAAATAGACTTGTCTCCTATCATATGATAACCTAAACCACAAAAGTACAGTACTGAAATATAAAACTAATATATATGGCCGTCAAATATTTGCACAAAATTCAAAATTTGATTCAACTGTGAATATATACAAATCCTGGCTCATATGAAGCATTAAAATGTACAATAAATGCAAAACTCACCTGTTAACCGCTGACGCAGAAAGATACTAAAAATTTCTCTGTGTTCATATATTTTTTTTTTGTCTACACAACTTCTCACTTGAAAATTTCAGTTGAAATTAAAGAATCTAAATCATGAAATATACATATATGTACTTTGCAGAATATACGTACATTATTTTTATTTTGCAAGAAATACTTCTCCTTATATTTTTCCAGCTAATTGTCCAGGTGCCATATGGTCCTTGTCGTATAAAAGACCTAAATATAACAATCCCTCAACATAAATCCCTTATTTTTACCTATTTGCTATAATTTCAAGATTAAAAATCGTATTTACCATTCAAAATGTATGAAGAATCTACTTGGATAAATACAGGTGCGAATGTGTATATGTAAAGTGTTTCGGTAAAGCGAATATTAATTAATTAATTAATTATTAATTAATAATATAAACAAGCATTGGGCAATATCGATTTCGAGGGTTATGCTTGCCACTGGCAAGTTACTTCTGAATTATTTTCGATTCATTTTGTTTGCTGGGATGATGAGTATTGAGCTTATGTGCATGTATTTGTACGTGGTGCTGTGTAAGCATACCCAGCAAACAAAGTGAATCGAAAATAACTAATTTGCCATGGGCAAGCATAACCCTCGAAAGCTATATTGCCAAATGCTTGTTTGTAATTTACGCGGCAGACTAAACGGACATAAGAAAGCAAGCTTAAAAAGGTAATTTACACGTAATTCGCCTATTCCTTACCAAAAGCAAGTGTATATATTTTATATACTTGCCATTTGCTTGTTTTTGCTTGTTTTTAGTGTCTGGATTGATATTTTGTAATTCATAAACGTAAGGTCAATCTTTTTTATATATTTCCACGATATGTTATTAAAATGTTACTTCTTTTAATTACGATTGTGTTTTTGGACTGCCATTTCCATAGCTGTAAAATAAACAAACAGAAACTTTTGTTGCTTGCATAAACTTATGTTTTCCTCATTTTTTCCATTTCTTAAATTAATTTTCCACGAGGCTTGCTAAAAGTGAGAAGTAGGCAATTGTTGAAAGAGAGAAAATCATATACACACTTTATTGCAATAATGTAGCAGTATCACTTTGTAAATCTTGAATTGGATCAAATGAACATCACAACAGACATAACAATATTTTCGATTGCGTCCCAGATATTTTGTTTAAAATAAGAAAACTTGCTTATATATCAGCTCTCTTTTAGACTTTCAATCGATATCCATCTTAGTTATATCCTTGCTTATCAGCAACAATTAGCCACCAGAGATCATTTCCCATATAATCATTCTACGCACATCTAGCATCGCTGAAGTCGTGAGTTCGAATTTGTCCTGCACTTTTAACTACCTACTATCACTTTACATTTTCCCATAATATGTCCCCACTCCCAGCACAATCAACACATAACAAATGAAATGGACGAAGACTACATACTAAGAGCTGTCAACCAAAATATTAACGTCATTTAATAAACAAAATTTTCCATCTTATCATACTCTATTAACTTCGTTGATAACTTATTCGGAAGTCTGCCTGGATTCCAGTGTTGGAGGGTGCAGAACGACGGGTGCGAAGGCTAAGAGTATCGATTGAGTTACGTGATTTCAGGCTGATTTATGATGTGGTAGCAGAGAATTATATTTCATGATCAATGGTTAAATGGGTAGTGCATCCTGGAATGGACCATGATATGTTTTATATATTTATTATAATAGCAGTTTTGTATACCTTTGATAGACTTCCTCAACACTTAAGATACCAAAAAATATGCATCCCTCGACGTATACATCATTTCAAATGTTGTGGTCCATTCCGGAATGGACCACCCAGGCATATAAATTTCGTATACTTTTTTTAAACTGCATGCAACATCTAGTTCTTGTGCCATCTGTGGGATAACTTAAGTCATACCACGATAACTCGAGAGGACTTTCACTTAGAGGTCTGAAATTTTGCACACGGGTCTTTTAAAAAAAACTAAGTTTAGGTTACAAAATGGGACCAATCGGACAACTTCTTCGTTGGGCTAACATACGAAAATTTCATTTTTCCTGTATATTCGGACACTGCCTGAGTAAACGGTGAGGTAGAAAGCACAGTAATTTCATAGTAATATTAAATAAAATTTCAAAAATGTATTAAATCGGGCAATGCATTCTTGTTGTTGCCATATAAAACCAATAAATTCTTCCCGATTTAGTGGACCATTTTTATACCCTACATGAAATCAAAAGGGGTATACTAAGTTTGTCATTTTGTTTGTAACACCTCAAAATAATGATGGTGGAGCAAAATATAATATTCATAGTAATTTTGATTTTTGCATGTCCGTATGTCCGTCCGTCCGTCCTTGTGAAAGATATCTCGCGAATGCGTTTGCTTAGAGAGCTGAAAGTTTGTACGTGGAGTTAAAAAGAAAAGTAAAATTAAGTGCGAAATGAGACAAATCGGGCAACTCCTTCGTGGGCCTGTCACACAAAAATTTCGTTTTCCACTATATATTTTCGGACACTGCCTGACAATGCGTTGATATAGAGAGCTGAAATTTGGTACGTGGTGTTTTCATAGCAATGGCGAATAAAATTTTAGAAATGGAATAAATCGGGTAACACCTTCTTGGCGTTGCCATATAAAAATATAGGGTTTTTACATATACTGTGAAAACGATCAGTTCTAGACAATTTTATTGTACTAAAAACTTCTTCGGAATACGAAATCCTATAAAATTGTATACCATCCTTTTCTCTGTCCGGCGAACCGTTCTAGAAATACAGGGTGTTTCCCCTTCGGAGGTCCATAGAGCGGGAGGTGATAGTACTCACCTTGACGAACCAAAAATTGTATGGCAGGGGGGGGGGGGGGCAATATCAACCGTTTAGGAGTTACAGGGTGATTCATAAAAAAAGCTAGGTTTTCACAAAACACCCTGTATCTTAAAAACCCCAGGGCGTATGGTCACAGTTAAGGGCTCACTGTATGCAGAACTTCATGGCCTTTCCAACGACAGCTCAACCAGCCCCGTACCCCTCTTCTCTCAGAAGTTATGAAAGTCTAAACTAAAAATTTCGGATTTTCTTTCCTATTTTTTATTGTGACCATACGCCTTGTAGTTTTTAAGATACAGGGTGTTTTGTGAAAACCTAGCTTTTTTTATTGCCCCCCCTGCCATACAATTTTTGGTTCGTCTAGGTGAGTACTATCACCTCCCGCTCTATGGATCTCCTAAGGGGAAACACCCTGTATAAGAAAACCACGCAAAAATCAAAATTGCTCAAATGAATGACCATACCAAACTTCATACGGGCATAGACCAATTCTAGCTTTTTTATTTGTTGAACTTGTGTTTAGAATTTTTTTGAAAACGCCGAGTAAAAAATATGGGCTGTCCCCGTCAACGTCTTCTGAGGCAGTTTTCAAGTATATAGTGAGAAACCAAAGCTTTGCGTGGCAAAACCAGTCTATTCTTAAACAAGTATTTACCATTGCTATCAAAACATTATACACCATGTACCAACTTTCAGCTCCTTACGTTGATGCGTTCTCAGGCAGTGCGTAAATATATTGTAAAGCCTTGACCACGGTCAGGAAATATAAACAATAATCGAAATGAAAAATAATTAAAAACAAACAAAGTTTGCTCTACTTTAAGAAGAACTTGCAACGCAAGCAAATTCCGCTATGTATGCATAATTCTTGATTGAAAAAATATACAAAGCTGAGGTCACTCAGGAATACTGACACTACAGTTTTGGCTTTTAATTTTCTGTATTGCAATTTTGCAACAATTAGCCTTCCACAATTTTTAAGAAAAACCAATTCCTTGTAATCAGTTTGTATAAATAAGATGAGACTAATTAATAAAAATCAGAATTAATTTCAACCTCACCAAACATCGACATAGTCTGCCATACATTATAAAAGCGGCACACTCTGCCATTAAATAGAAATAGCGGATAAAATGTGTGGCAGAGTATGCCGCTACTCTGCCACACATTTTATTTTGGCATACTCTGCCTTTAAGTAATATTACAAGAGCGGCATACTCTGCCATAGGAGGAACTCTGGCATATTCTGCCTTTTAATAGTACCAAGGGATATCTCACAAAACAGCGTCCTCTAAGCCATCGAAACTAAGTTCGGCAGCCCTATGCCTTTTCACTTTAATCTTGGTAGAAATTATAATCAATAAATAATCATGGACAGCTTCACGTGTCTTATCAGAGCAATCATATTACAATATATAGTATAGCCAAAAACAAAATTTTTGTATGGCAACCCTACGAAGGAGTGGCCCGATTTGTCGCATTTTCGAACTTAAATTCACTTTTTTTAACAAAGCAGTGGAAGTTTTGTCAACGTAAGTTATAAACATTTTCGCGCGTCTTTGCTTCCGTCTGGCACGACGTGCGCACCAACCAATTGCCTGCCATTTTTACGATTGATCACGATCAGCGATGTTAAGAGAGTACGATAAGAAGTAAGGTTTTGTTTATGAAATAACATACGTATTTTGATCCCCTAAACCAACAGAGTTCCCAAATTGATGCAGTTTTTTTAATACCCAACAGATGGCAGCCACAGTAGTAGAGTATCTATTCTAGACAAATCACATATCGAAAGCATACAATTTATGAAAGTGATACAGAGCCTTACTTTGGCGAAGCTAAGACTAGGATTAAGATTTATACTAAGAGGGTCGAGTGGGCTTTGCACTCCAGCCATTCGTTGGCTTTGCACTCCAGCCATTCGTTGGCTTATTATGCACCCTTTCTTTTTAGTTCATCCAACAATAAAACTCTTCCTAGGAAGAGCACGTTTTTGGTGGCTTTAAAAAGTATGAAACAAAAACTTTGAAACTGCAGCATGCGATGGCCTTGGAGGGGATATTGGGAAACTCTATGCTTGAGGGGAAGGAAGAAGGAAAAATATATATCTTGCCGAGGTTTTCGTGTTCCATGGATCCTCATAAGTATCCTTCTAGGACCAATTTATAGACGTACTGACTTCTTTTTTGCATTTATTCTCCAATTAAGTAAGATGATATTCAACATGATATTTGCGTATTTTTTTTATCTATTCCAATAATATCCTAGATATGTTTGCGTATGCTCCAAAATTCTGTAACATTTTTGACTCCCTTAATATGAAAGGTAAGAAGATGACAAACGTTAAGCAGATCATAGAAGTTAAAAGGCCTCTGTCGAAACGTGCAACCCAAATATATTAATATATATATATATATATATATATATATATATGTATAATAGATATCTATTTTTTTAATAAAATGCGCAGATTTAACTATATAATTTAAATAGATGTGCTCAATTAAAATATAATATGGAGACTTATAAACAAATATACCTCCAGTGGACGGAATATTACACCACTTTTCCATTTCTTTTACATGAAGGAAAAGGAAACAAATTAGTATTGACATCAGCCAGGTGACTTAACATTAATAACAGTCACCATAAAATTATAAGGTGTTCCAAGTCATACTATATTTTTGTATACAGTAGCATGACATAAATATATCATAGTCCTATTGAAATGTAACGCAAAGATTTCAATAAAAAAGGACTTGACCATTGACGGAACACTGGTGAAAGTGGATGTAATTTATATTCCAGCACATTAAAAGCATATTCACTTTGTTCTGTCCTTAAAATTGTCCTAAAAATAATAAGTCCACAATCAGAAATACAAAGAAGTTTTGTGGTTATAAATAATCAATAAATACTAATCTTTTACTTCTGCAATATCCCAGGGAAAGGTTTTTCACCACTTCTATGTGCAAACTTATTTGCAGCCTATTACACCCCTCATATATTCTATCTAAGGAAAACAAACAACCAAAAACACAATACATACAACTTTTATCATAACAGACACCACAAGAATAATTAGATTTATTGACAAATGTCAAGACCTCAAATTGTGTGAATAGTGACACCCCCTTAGTTTGAAAATGATAAGTCTGCAGTGCCGTGGTTCACTTAGACAAAGGTAAGAACAAGTTACGACAACTAAAGTGAAGGCAAAGAACAATCAACGGCAGCTGACCTCGACTATATAAAAAGGGAGCAATCCCAGTAGATTAGCACTTGTTACTCGGGCTTTTATCAGTTAGGGTCAGCTAGTTGGATCATCAAATTTTTGTAGGGTTATTACCACAAAATTGTTTTTTTTTTAATTTCATATTTCATACTAAGGTACGCAAAAATATGAAATTTTTTGGGATACCATCAGAAATGTTTTCAGGATAATATTTTTAATTTAATTTAATTTTAAATTAACAAATAAAACTGAAGTTTGGAAAAAAATCAAAGCTTTGGGACATTACCAAGCTGAGAATAAAAATTCTACAATTTCCGGTAATTTTTATTCATCTTAAAAATAAGGAAAAATGGATGGATGTTACCCAAAATCTTCCCACTTATATTTTTTTCAATACATATATACTGAAATTTGAGAATAAGTTTTGAGATATTACAAAGCTAAGAATAAAAATCTATAATCTCAAGATACTCTTGTTCTCCCCCTTTTTTTCTCCCCAAATCACTATTCAACACGTTGATTTGGGAGATATCTAATTAGCTAAAGTTAAAATAGGATTTCACTTAATATTTCAATACGGATCATAACCAAGTGAAATATGGTAGGAAACTCTATTCAACCATTAGGTTAGTTAGGAAACAAATAGTATTGGGAGATTTCCATATAATTTAAATTTTCAAACTGAAATTTGGAATAGATAAGCAGTAAACCCTTTGTGAGATTTCCAGGTTTCAACAGGAAAACATAGATAGGCATCAGAGACAATTATACTGATGAGACCTCTCTGATCGCCGGGTCGAAAAGTTCAATTTTTCTGCATTTTAATGCAATTTGAAAATTTATTGAAAACATAATATTTTTTTTTGTCAATAAATTTCTAGCTTTTTCTCTTATAGTTGAACATTAACTCATTAATTCCTACTGCAGCGTATATGCACAATTTTCCTTTGTGTACAATAGTTGGTGAAATAAATTCTACAATAAAGAAGGGGTGCGTCAGAAGTTTTGTAACGATGATAGAGGTATAATATACACTAAAAATAATCGTCACGTAATTCTCGCTCCACATTTCGAAGTGCAAGGATCTACATTTGTTTCAAGTGATTTTCTCTGTGTATGAAAAAAGGCAAAATGACGACCCGCCATCTGTAAGTAAATTTATTTTGTTATTCGTTCAAGAAAAATAAAAAAATTTGTTATGCAGTATTGTTAAATTTTTGTGAAGAATACTTACAAAAATTATTTTTTTTGCTGTGGTGAATCTTGCCTGGTTCTTGGCGCTAGGAAGTTCCGCTTCACTCGCTCATTTGCCTTGTTCTCTTCTGTTGTTCGTTTTTTATGGATTTTCAACCGCTTTTTTCAATTTCGATTATTTTTTCTTGACTGATTGTTCAATACAGAAAACATTTGATGGCCAAGGAGACGCAACAGGAGATAGATTCATAGTTGGATGGTGATGATGATGACGCAGAAGTTGTTGAGGCAGTGTATATTAAGCCACCATCGGCATCTGGTTATCAGTCGGTAGAAGATTCTTGTGATGAGGAAGGTGGAGTGACATTTTTTAATTTACCAAAGCAACAGCTGGAAGAAATGACTATGAGAGGCGTACGAGCTGCGACACCAATACCAGATGATGAATTAGAAGCTATATGGAGTCCATCAAAAGCGACTGGTATTTTCGAAAACCTTTTTGCTAATTTGGAAGTCGACTTGATTAATTCAGTAGCAGCGACGCCTCCATTATTTTATATTTCCGATCAGCAAATTCATTTGGAAAATGGCACTGAACCACTTGTGTTACCACAACCGAGCACATCAAGGCTATTCGAAAAAAAAACCATGCCGTTCATCACAACCAGGATATCAAGGTCAATAGAAAAACACCACCACGGAGATCACGAGCTAAACGAGAATCCACACAGCCAGCTAAACAGCTTCAAAAAAGAAAAAAAATCTAAAGCAACTACTGATTTTTTTATGATGAATTGCTTGGCTTTTTATGTGAACAGAGTGATAATTATGCGGTTTTTTGCGGTCAGCCAAATCCAAACATCACACGCAAAGAAATAAAAGTATTTATTGGTAATAGATCTTATTCACATATGCTTTTTTATTATATATATACTTATATACCTTTTTATAGGTGTTATGATCGTGACTGGATATAATTACACATCTTATAAAAGATACTACTGATAACTTGAAAGTGATCCGCAAAATAGATTTGTTGGTAATGCTCTGAGACGTGACCGGTTTTTCACTATTTTTTGGTTCATTCATTTCATCGATAACGCTACGGAAGATACAACGGAGAAGATTTGGAAGCTGAGACCATTTACAGATGCGTTAAAACTACGATTTTCTCGAAACTGTCGACAGGAACAGGATTTGTCTTACGACGAGGCAATGATTGAGTACTATGGACGCCACGGGTGTAAGTACTTTATTCGTGACATACCACTGCGATTTGGTTACAAAATGTGGTGCCTGAATACACCGTTAGGTTACCTTTTTTTTAATTTTTGAAATGTACCAAGGAAATACCCCTAGGACAAACACAGACCACGACAAAAAATATGGAAACTCCGCTCTTTTCAATTCTTGATGAATTCGACGAAGCAAAAAAATAACTTCCATTTTGCTTTTATTTTGATACCCTTTTACAACACCTCGTGTGTTAAGTGGTCTACTTGAACGTGGTTATAATGGCACAGGTAAAAAATTATATCTATTTTATCGTTTTTGTTTTACCTTTTATAATCTCCTTCTCATAAGGGAAAATTTTGTGCCGAACTTGTGTCCTTTACCATCCAAAGATGTTATGAACAAGTCGAAAAGCTAGAATTGGTCTAAGACCAATTCTTATGATACCTTAAATGAATGTCCTTATGAAATTTCCTATTGTCACACTTTTGTGTTTGATTTTTAAAGTGGTTTTTCGGATATATTTCTAGAACGGTTCGTCGGACAGAAAAAATGATGGTAACCAATCTTATAGGATTTCGTATTCCGAAGCAGTTTTTGGCACAATAAAATTGTCTAGAACTGACCGTTTTCACAGTATACGTAAAAAACCTATATTTTTATATGGGAACACCAAAAAGGAGTTGCCCGATTTAGTCCATTTTGAAAATTTTATTTGCTAGTACAATGAACGCACCATATACTAAATTTCAGCTCTCTATGTTGACTAGTTCTCAGGCAGTGTCCAAATATATAGTGGAAAGCGAAATTTTTGTATGGCAACCCCACGAAGGAATTTTCCCGATTTGTTTCATTTTCGAACTTAGTGGTGCTTTTTTTTTAAAGTCTGTTCAAAATTTCAGCTCTCTAAGTATACGCGTTCTCGACTTATCGTGCGCACAGACGGACAGACCGACAAAATAACTTTTAATATTATGTGTGGGTAGGGTGTCCAATCCATTTTGCTCTAGGATCATTATTTCGAGGTGTAACAAACAGAATAAAAACTTAGTATACCCTATAGATTTCATATAGGGTATAAAAACCAACTACGCGGTACAATACACAGCACTCGAATAGAAAGTTCGGACATTCGAGTTACAAGATGATTTGACAATGCAGTAGTTACAGTAGCATCCACTTTGTTTGGTCCAATGCCAGTCAGCTCCGTTTCGAGATATTGCAGAGCCGAACATAAACGAATTCAGATTCCACGTCCAATGTCTATACAGCAATACAATCTATATATGGGAGGTGTTGACCGTATGGATCAAAATGATGCTGCATACAAAATAGGTATTTTCTAGTTTTTACATGGCTGGTGGATGTCTGTGCAAAATTCGTGGATACTTAGTCGTAAAGCAGGCCACAAATACACTCAGTTAGAATATCGGAGAAGCATCGCAAACAAATTTTGTCGCTCATTCAATGAACCTCAACCACCTTCTGGCTCTCGACGGCCCACTGGAAAATTAGAAGATGCAGCCAGATATGATTCAATGTATTGGCCATTTCGTTGGAATAACAACCAACAAAAAACGACGACGATGCGCTACGGTTGTAAAGCTCAATGTATTACGGAATGTGTCAAATGCGATGTTGGCCTATGTGTACCGGCCAGAAGTACCATTTCGTGTTCGCAGACAAAAAATAAGGTTTTGCCTGCGTAATTTTTTTATATCTTTTTACCTGGAATGTTTCTATTTATCTGGAATATTTTTTTTACTGTTTTTATTATTATGTTATTTTTAAGTATTTTTAAGTCTAAGATATGTATTGTAAATAAAACTTGTATTATAGCTAAAATACCATTTAATGAAATAGTTTCTTTTAATTGTATTATAGTCTAAGATATACATTATTGTAAAATAAAAAAGTTAGAGGGAAACCGATTAAAGGAAGCCCAACCATTGAATGATACACTAAGATTTAAATTTGAATATTTTTCAATTTATAATAAATTATATTTTCTATATTGCCTTCTTTTTATTCAATTTCCCATACTAAGTCGGAACTCCCGAATAATGTTTGACCACTACAACGGGTGGTGGTGGTGGGTTGGGGTGGGTGGTGTGTACAGTACAGTCTGCGTATAAACGCTGGTAAAACTGTAAAAAAAGCGAAAGGAGTAAAGGCTAATGTAGTCCAGAAGCATATCAATTTCGAAGACTACGTCGAATGCTTGAATAACGAGCGAATATTAACTGCCAATCAGAGCTCCATACGATCCCATAACCATAGCATGTACACTGTCAGTCAAAAGAAGATCGCATTGAGTCCTTATGATAATAAGCGACATATTATGAGCGGAACGACGGATACTCTACCATGGGGACATTACTCTATTTCATCAGATCAACAAGTAGCAGCCACAGAAAGAATCTAAGTCAAGTGTAAATAATAAATGTATTATAGTTTTAGTTTCATTTATTCAAGTGATTTGTTTTAAACATGTATAATTGTAAAATAAAAAAAGTATTGTAATTGTATTATAGTAATAGTTGTTTTTCAAGAAAATCTTTGTTATTAATCCAAGAATTGTGTTTTGATGAAAATCCGAGCCATTTAACGTAAGCTTTATCTCCACTCTTCTTTAAGATTTTCTCTACGAGATATAGGTTTGGGTGTTTAACTTTCAGCAACTCCAATTCATAAAAGCCTCCTGTGATTGGATTTCCTTGATAATCTTCTAGCCGATATGTGATGGTGTTTGTGCCTTAAGAAGTGCGATTTAACTTAGCACTAGAAATTCTCATTTTGTTTACTTGGAGAGCTCATAAAGGATCATGGAAACTTGCGCTGTATGCAGATGTTGATTTCAACGACAGACAGAGGAAATTTTGATTACATCTAACATCGAGATTACAGCTCGGTTCCATAGGATTATAAGATGTGAAATAGAATGATACACTAAGAGTTATATGTTAATACTTTTTAATTTTTAATAAATGATATTTTATATATGGCCTTCTTTTTATTCAACTGATAACAGATAAACAGCTTTTCAAACAGCTCTGATAACAGCTTAACAGCTTTTCAAACAACTCTGATAACAGCTCTGATAACAGCTCTGATAACATCTTAACAGCTTTTAAAACAGCTCTGATAACAGATTACCAGCTTTTAAACAGCTCTGATAACAGCTTAACAGCTTTTCAAACAGCTCTGATAACAGCTTAACAGCTTTTAAAACAGCTCTGATAACAACTTAACAGCTTTTAAACAGCTCTGATAACAGCTTAACAGCTTTCAAACAGCTCTGATAACAGCTTAACAGCTTTTAAAATAGCTCTGATAATGTGAACTATGATATCGGGGTCAATCAAATCTCATAACAGCGTGACTGATTGAGAAATTTTATTGATAATAAAAAACAATTCGTCATAAAATGTAAGACTTTTCAATACAAACTCCTAGATACAAAAAAAGACATTAATCGCTCAATTTGTCTGCTTTACTCGGACGTATTTGTTTACGCAAGATATCAAATTAGCAGCCGCCTGGCCACCTTTTCTAATGCTTTAATTTCCATTACTTCTAATGATTTCATGTGTCGTACCATCCCAAGCAGCCGTCATTTATTTTTACACATCGAATATCATAAGATGAACATAAAAAAGACACCTACAGACCACAACTGATGTTATAGTTGTTGTTGTTGTTTTTTTCAGCAAAAGAAATTTTCAATTATAACTTCCACTACTCAGCCAAGACATCATATCCTACAGATTAATATCAGTTGTTGTTTTAGCTAAAGTAATTGGGAATCTTACATTAAAAAATATAAATCGCTCAATTTGTTTACTTTACTCGGTTGCTGTGCGAATTTGTTTACATTATTCGAGCGCGAATTTGTTTACTTTACTGGACTGTGCGAATTTGTTTATGCAAGAAATCAAATTAGAAGCATTCCACCTGAAGAGCAAAATTAGGCATTTACTAATTTCCATTACTTATCTAAGTGAACATATCTGCCAACATTCGCTCCAATCAGCTTTGCCTGATCTATTTTTAGATATATCATCACATGGCGCAATGTTTATAAAAGACACCTACAGATTAAGATCATCAAATCTTTAATCCACAACTTCCATTACAGTTGTTGTTGTTGTTTTTTTGTTTTTCAGCTACTAATATTAATTACACCTGAGAAGGTAAGATCGCTCATATCTGACGTAGAGGATTTCTGATGAAAATTTTACCCCTAGTACTAATACTATTGACATGAACAAAAATATGAATTAGTATTAATACTTATTACACTAATTTTCTAAGGGAATTTCACATTTATTATCTGCATAAATACAAAGCTGCACACATCCACCCACGCCTTAGATAACGTTTCCTCAGCCACCAAGTAGTCCAGCCCAACATACCACAGCCACTCATACTAAAGTAAACAGCTAAAACCAAACTCAAGCTGACAAGTATACAGCCCCGACATAAATTCGGTTAGGGTATTTCACATCATTACTTAATACACATTCTACCCAAGCCTAGGTACAGGTAACATAGCCCAGTCCAAGACACCTCAGACAGTCCTAGTCATAGTATTATATATTGCCACTAAAGCTCTCAGCCAACCCCCAGCACCCAGACACAGGAGGGGGCACCTCAAGGTCAAATTGTAGCCTCCAAGACCAGATAAAACTTAACCAGCAACCTCCAGCAATACAGATTCCCACCACTTCAGAAATATTTATAGCTACGATCTCTGAGATGAAAAATAAGCGAGCTCCAGAAACAAAATCAAAGACCTATGCTATTTTCCTATGCTGGAGAGTGCTAAGAGTGATCTCGTATCCCCAAATTGATCTCGTATCCCCAAATTGATCTCGTATCCCCAAAACTCGAGATGAAAAACTTAATGTCAACTTAGAGGCTACGAGTCCGAGTTGAAAAATAAGCGAACTCCAGCAACAAGATCGAAATCCTATGCTATTTCCCAATACTGGAGAGCGCTGAAAGTGATCTCGTATCCCCAAAATGATCTCTTATCCCCAAAATTCGAAATGAAAAACTTAATGTCAACTTAGAGGCTACGAGTCCGATATGAAAAATAAGCGAACTCCAGAAACAAAATCGAATTCCTATGTTAATTCCCTATGCTGGAGAGTGCTAAAAGTGGTCTCGTATCCCCAAAATGATCTCGTATCCCCAAAATTCGAGATGAAAAATAAGCAAACTCCAGCAACAAAATCGAAATTCTATGCTATTTCCCTATGCTGGAGAGTGCTGAAAGTGATCTCGTATCCCCAAAGTGACCTCGTATCCCCAACATCCAAGACTCAATGGTGCACCCAAGACACAGTGGTGCATCCAAGGCATAATGGTGTATCTAAGGCACAAACCAAGGGTGCAGTCAAGATCAAACGATACATCCCGGTAGTACCGATTAATCCCGCTAGGGTGCAGTCGAGACTCAATGAAACCAAAAGCCTACATTTAGGCGCAACACATATCTATTTAAGAAAACCGTAGTACGGGAGCATGGTGGTAGTACCGGCTAGTGCCTCTAGGGTGCAGTCAAGATCAAATGATACATCCCGGTAGTACCGATTAGTCCCGCTAGTCGAGACTCAATGGTGCACCCAAGACACAATGGTGCATCCAAGGCGCAATGATGTATCCAAGACACAAACCAATACAACCAAGACACAAACCAATACAACCAAGGCACAAACCTACATTTAGAATGGCTCAAACCACCTAGCGACGGTGGCGCCATCTCTTCCTGGATTTGCTGTGAATTTTTTCGTTTCCCTGAATCGGCACACAAAACGGGACGGGATTCTTATGGTTATAAACCTTATATTCCAGCCATTTCTTTTCCTCTGATGGAAACATAATCCTGCAGTCGTTTTGTTTCTCGCATTCGGGAGTGTGTGATGTTAATTTTTCTTCAGAGTAAAAGTAGATCAAACATCTGTCTCATATATACTTTCTGCCATCATGTTTCGAAGTTTGCTTCGATATCCATATGATCTTTATTCTGGTCATAGTAATCCTGTAGCATTAAGAGATTTACATGTCGCTCTATCCTGTGTTTCGTAAGTCTAACTGGAACTGTGGTGAAGGAACGCTCTTTCTCTAGGATGAATACGTTTATTCATAAATCGTTCTGGTCCTCAAATTGTGTAATTTGCTTAAGTGTCTTGGGAAATGTTATCCCATTTAAATTAAGTACACTTGAATAATGTGGATATGATGAGGTCCTATCAGAGTTGGCAGTTGCAGGGTATAGCGCTGAGATTACGGCCCACGCGAAGCATGCTTCATCATTATTTTTCACATTAATGCAAGCTTTCTTTAAAGCAATCTCCTTCGGCAGAGGTATATAAAATGATCCTCGAATCGACTCAAACTTGTTGATATGCACCGCTAAATGTATTATAGTGTGCAGTGCCCAGCCACTGTCTTTTTCCTGGAATTCTTCCAGCTGAGTGTTTATTGGATCCAAAATGTTTGATTTAAACCACTCCTCCAAATTATCATCTGCACTAATTGGAGCAGTTCTTGCTTGGAAATATTTAATGTCTTTTATGTTTTCATTGTCAGCACTTTGTTTAATAAATTCGCCGGAAAACGTTGTAGAAACTTTAATATTAAAATAACGGTTTAGAGTGTTCTTAATAGGGCGCGTGAATAATTTGACAGCGTCTTGCATAAATATCTTCGGATCGATATGTTTTAAATTTGCAATAACATCTTGCCGAATTCTGTCTACGAACGCTGTCTTTATTTCCTCCCACTTTACAAAAGCACTTCTTCTTACGCGAGTAATTCCTCTACCTCGACGGGGAGTTCTCAGTAGCGCTCTCAATGCTTTAATTTGCTCGAGACAGCTCTCGAAATTTCGTTTCCTAGCATTCTTGTTACATCCCCGAAATGCAACTTGAAATTTATGTATGTTTCTGTTGCACTTTTTAACAATATTGTTTTTATTCTCTGAATTTGTTAAACACTTCGACACATCCTTCCTCAAGTTTTTAAATATTGAAAAACTTTTATTTACTAACACCGAAGACATTTTTATTTTTTATGTACTATCACTGAGACTCACTAAAACTGACTGATGCTCCCCAAGAGTTTGCTTGAGCTTTTATAGGAACGGTTTGTAAACATGAATGATCCTGCTGCTACAATAATCATTGCACAAGATGAATTAAAACGAATTTGCTTACAGGCTGGGATGATATCGAATAAACAATAAAACACAACTTTTGGAACAATAAAATAAATTTTTTTGGCCTCCTACAGTAAGTGTGGTATCAAATTACATGAAAAGAATAACTGTGCTGATATTACCTAAATTTGTTTACACAGGTGTGCATGACTCATTCAGCTAAAATGCGAATTTGTAAACAGGAAGTTTACACGGGTGTTTATGAACCATTCAGCTTAAATGCGAATTTGTTTACAGCGGTGATATCAAATTATATCATAAATAGGGGAAGCATGCCTAATGTTTGGTAAACATTTAATATTTGATGCCCAGAACCCCCATAGAAAGTGATCCAGAACTTCTGATATCTACAAATTCCTCGCTAGGAAATTTTCAAGTAAGAAAACAGCAAATCCAAGGCGACATCATGCTGATATCTACAACTCCCTAGGGTAATATTTCGAAAACCATAGCTCGTAGAGGATTTCTGATGAAAATTTCGTTCCCCCTCCCACCCCACACCACCTAGAATCCATTGACATGAACAAAAATAACTTGAATTATTAATACGCTAATATCTCGAAAACCATAGCCCGTAGAGGATTTCTAACAAAAAATTTTATCCCCCCTCTAACTCCCGCCCCTCTAACACCTTCTCGAATCTATTGGCATGAACAAAACTATCCTAGATACCTTGAATTATTAATAATATTAACTATATCTGAAAAGGTAAAATCGCTAATAACTCGAAAACCATAGCCCGTAGTGGATTTCTGATGAAAATTTCATTCCCCTAATATCCCAACCCCAACCATCGAGAATCCATTGGTATGAACAAAAATTTCTTAGCGTTAACTTTAATTATTACTATATTAGTTCAAAAACAAAAGCCTACATTTAGGCGCTCAAGAAAAATCATAATAAAAAGCCTACATTTAGACGCAGCAACCCCATGAGCAAAAAGCTTGAATTATTTCTAATATTAACTATATCTAACAGGGTAAAATTGCTAATATCTCGAAAACCATAGCCCGTAGAGGATTTCTAACAAAAATTGTATCCCCCCTCTAACCCCCGCCCCTCTTACACCTTCTAGAATCTATTGGCATGAACAAACCTATCCTAGCTACCTTGAATTATTAATAATATTAACTATATCTGAAAAGGTAAAATCGCTAATATCTCGAAAACCATAGCCCGTAGAGGATTTCTGATGACATTTTAATCCCCCATATAACCGCCACCCCAACCATCTAGAATCCATTGTTATGAACAAAAAATTTCCTAGCGTTAACTTTAATAATTACTAATACTAGTTCAAAACCAAAAGCCTACATTTAGGCGCGACACTAGAAAACGCAAAATAATAATAAAAAAAGCCTACATTTAGGCGCACCAAGAAAACAGCAAAACCGTAGTACCGGAGCATGCTGGTAGTACCGACATAAGCCAGTCATGTACAATGTACAATGTACAGTGTACAATGTACATCCAAAACACAAACACATATTTAGTATGGACTCAAAACCACCTAGTGACGGTGGTACCATCTGCGGATGAGAGTTCTAGATAAAAACTCTGACCCAGAACTCTACCCATATATAGCAACTTTAAAGAATATTCACGCAACACCTCCATGGTCTCATGGTAGAGCGCCTAGGATTTTACAAAACCAAGCGTTTCTCGGTTCGATTCCAGCAAAAAAATCCAACATTATTTTATTAAAAATCAGCTAAGACACGAGCTTGAACAGCTTACGGGGATCAGCCAATCAGATGACGTCATTCCCGGGTCAAGCAGACGGTAGGAAGGAATTCCCTCAGGCAGGCAGGCCCTGTGACGTAGACTAAAACAGTTTGAATTTTCAGGACACTTTTTGTATGGAAAAAGTGAGCCAGAACTACTTCAATGGGTCGCCTTTGATTTAATTGAAATGAGTTCAATGTGGAACTTTTATACAGTTACGTTAATCTTTCAATATATTCAAAAGAATGAAATGGAGTACAATTAGGAAATTTCCTTTCATTCCGCACACAGGCTATTGTATCCTCTTCACTCTTTAAATTAATCACTGGAATCAAAACCTGCTTACACATTTACAATGGCATACATAGGAGGTGTTGAAAATGTATGAACACACACACACTGGCAGGCTCAAATACACTGCACGCACAAACTTTGAAAGTAGTTAGATCTTTTATAAGATTTGCAACCCTTAAAAACCGAATTGGAAACTATACAGGTGCAGCTCTTCCATAAGGTGCGACACATTATGCTCATGGAATAGATGGAAGCGAGTTGCTAATTTGTTGCAACCGCACCTTACGGTTGCATTTGTACTCCAACTCTTGGCAAGGCATTGTAACAGTGATATACACTTCACTCTTGGGCAACATGTTGTGTTCATGACGTACCATTTCCTGCCATTAGTGACCTTGAATGGCCTATGCAGGACCATTTCCCATTAATTCTGGATATTCAGAACAGCAGGTGGGGGAGGAGGCACATCACAGTGGCAACTTTGGGTTACGGCACCAATTTGAGAATTAGTTTTTCTGGTTCATGTCTCCTCTAATAGATTTATATTTATATTTATATTTTTTTGTGTTTTTTTGTTTTTATTTGTCAACATGTGTTGAACGAATTTCAAGGAATTATATCCGTTGAGAGACTTACTGTTAAGAGAAAATGAGGATTTCCCACCATATTTAATTGAACCCATGTATTTGAATAACGTCTACTGTGGCTGCGATTTATGAACTTCCACTAGAGAATAAAACTAAAGCAGTGCAAATAAAGACAGCAATTTCCGTATGAAAGGCATAAGAAAGCCTTTTTGGAAGATATCCGTTAAATGGAAGTCGCGTGAGATCTTTCAACAAAGATGTAAATTTGGTACTCTGTATGTGAGAGGTTCAAGGTCAAATTTTTAAAATGCGCGAGATTGTCGAAGTTTGAAATGAAAAAATCGGAGACAGTTAGTTCGACGCGTCGAAATCTAAAGTAGAAAATGGATGCCACAAAATGCTTCAAATGTGGACTGGATTTCTTTAATATTGCAAAGTAGTTCTTAAAATGTAGCCCACAATAAACGTATCCACTGTACTATCCAGAAAAACTGATGGGAGAAAAATAGATGGAATTTCGAAAAAAAAACGAAAACTTTTCACTCAGTTCATTCCTTTGGTGAAATCTATTTGTTGGGGGTGTTAAGAAGAGCACTAACCAAATTTAAGCTAAAAAACAAAAGGTTTACAGAGGAGTTTGATATTTCATATGAATTAGGCTTATCAGATTTATAAATAATAGTTCACATCGATCGTTGAATTTGTCAGTGTAAAACTGTTCAAAACTAACTAATTATTTATTTAACATTTCTTTTGCAATTTTGTTCGTATAATTTTTCGAGAATAGTCTAAAAAATGTGTACATATATCTTTTTCTTCTCAAGACTTTGTGAAGATTTATGACGTTCTTGTTTATTCTATTACTTACTTCATCTTGAATTGCAATAGGAAGCTTCTAACATATAGCTCATCGCTACCCTTTTCTAATTTCACTAAAACAAATGTTATAAGGCTCCTTCTGCAGTTAATAATATAAAATTTTCTCTCACTTGTAAAGGCCTTTTAATTTGTAAAAAGCTTTTGATCATACTCTGCATAGTATGCCCACTTGTCTTATAATTCAAAAGTAATGATACCTCCTTTTATTTATATTCATAATTTTGAAAAATGCTATTTTTGGCAGGGAAGTTTTTGAATATTTTTGCATTTTCCGTAGATATATAGTACACTAGAAGGAGCCCTTCGGCGTTACCCGGCGATAGTATAGATACCTAGAAGGGAGGGGTGGGGTGGAGTGGTCATAGATGTATATTATGTAAGCTATTATTATTAGGGTTTCACTCTGTGTGTGTATGCGTGTATGTACGCGCGTACGTGTGCATGTGTGTGCATGTATAAGAGTGCGTGCATAGATTCATATGTGCGGTAGAGTGTTGCTCTATACGTCGACGAGTTCTCAAGCAGTGCCCAAATATTTAGTAAAACATGAAATTTTTGTATGGAAACCCGATTGGTTCCACTACCGAACATAAATTGCCCTTTTTTAAAAAAGGCCTATGAAGAACATTTCAGCTCTCTACGTTGTTGCGGCAGGCAGCTTCCAAGTATATATTGAAAATCCAATGTTTTGTATGGCAAGACCAAGAAGGGGTAACCGGATTTAGTCCATTTTAATATTTTATTTACCATTGCTATCGAATCACCCTGTACCAATTTTTTTTTGTGGCTACCATATGAAGTAGCTGCTCAATCGGTTTCATATTTGAACTTAATTTACAGTTTTTTTAAAAAAGGCCTGTGTACAAAATTTCACCTCTCTACTTCGATGTGTGAAGCAGTGACCAAATATATAGTGAAGAACTTAAGTTTTGTATGCCAAGAAGGGGTCGCCCGATTTCGACCGTTTTTGTAATTTTATTTACTATTGCTATGAAAACATCATGTACCAAATTTTAGTTCTCCACGTCGACCCGTTCTCCGACAGTGGCGAAATATATGTATAGTTAAAAAAGAAATTTTTGTTGCCCGATTTGTCCCATTTTTGAACCTAAATTTATATATTTTTTAAAAAGGCCGTGCACATACAACTTGAGCTATCCACATCGACGCGCACTCAGACAGTTTCCAAATAAATAGTGTAAAACCAAAATGTTGTATGGCAACACCAAGAAGATGTTGCTCGATTTAGTCTATTTTTTCAATTTTATTTGCTATTGCTATGAAAACATTCCGTTCCAAATTTCAGCTCTCTACGTGCACTCGTTGTCAGGACAATGTCCACATATATACTGAAAAACGAAATATTTGTGTGACAACCCTACGAAGGAGTTGCCCGATTTAGTCCATTTTACAATATGTATATGCAATTTTTAACAAACCACCGTCTACAAAATTTCAGCTATCCACGTATACGCCTTGTCAGGCAGTTTTTGACGGCTTGACAACCGCGCCACATATCGTGTCCAAAAGTATCCTATCTGTCAAGCTGGAACCAACCAAATCCATTCACAAAATTTCATTGAAATCGGTTGGGCGGTTCGAAGACTAGCGTGTGACACAGTGACACTGGATTTGTAAAAATATTCAAAAATTCTTCTGTCATAATTGTAATTTTATAAGATCTAGCATTTGAAAACTCAATTCATATTCTTATAAAAAATCTTCACCTTCACTATCACTGCAAACCAGGATAATAGCATAGTTCCTGATTTGGAGCACACAACCTTCCAATTCAACTTTCTGCTAACGGTAGCACCATCACTAATTACCTACAGTACTATATCTTATATACAATAGCTATACCAATTCCTTCTAATTTTTTTGTTATAGCAACTCTAACTAACGTTTTTTTCGGTAGAATACATACGAACCCAAAATTTGACAAAAATTAGAGACTTTTTATATAAAACAACATCCATGTATCTTTTATTTTTACTGCTAGTTAATACGTTAATAGATACACAAAACTTTTTTCTTCATCTTATAGTTTCATTATAGTCTGAGCTAACTTAACTTTTCCATTTTACAGAACAATATATAATTTCATCATCAGTTGCCTTACTTCTGCAGAAATTTTATTAAACATTAGGGGTAAGCTGTCGTACCGCTTCATTTTGGGATTTTCATATCTTCCTACAATGTGACCTTATAAACTTCTGAGAAATGTGTTAGAATTATCGGTAGTAAAAGTTACTATTGTATAATTTATATCTCTGTTAAGTGCTACTACATGCCTGTACTGTGGTCTCAATACAGTTAAGCAGCTTCTAAAATAACCAGAATTTATATTCTAATGAAAAAAGTCGAGAGCACACCGCACGTTTCTTCCTGTTTTTGATACTGTTGTCGAGTTACGTATTCCTATGATTTCTTACAGTATTGTCAGCCGCTGGCAGGACAAGACTATTAGGAAACAAAAATCTCCGATGTCCTGGTTGCGACTTGAATAAACTATTTTCTCGAGAAATGAGGAAATCAAATTATACTATTTTCTCGAGAAATTCTCGAGAAGAAACACTAACAATGATGCGCATATTGCAAATGAAGTATTCAATATTATGTCAACCATTCCAATAAACCTATGGAATCTCATTAATGCGATTACGATAAGCCACAAGAAAAATAAAAAAAAACCTCTTGACAACTAAAAATCAATACTACATGTCTGCCTTAATATTAAATAATAAAAAAAAATCTCATAACTTCTAACTGAATAAGGTTATTTCCAACTATATCTATACATATTCGAAAAAAAACTAGTGATACCAGCTGGAGTATCACAACTACCAAACAACCTGTTTGTAAACTAATAATCTTTTCTATATGATACACGAGCTTACACAAGTTCTGAAGGGTTACAATGACAAAAGCAACAATCTTGTAAAACTGAACAAGGACAAGTTTTGTAGGAATTGGAATATTAGAATTCATTCCATAGAAGCTTAAGCAACATAAACACTTCATGGACAAAACATTGGGTATACCTAGATGGTAATTACGTTTGGATTTATATTGTGTATTGCGTTAAGTAAAGAATTTTTGTCTCCAGAAATATATATAAAAATAATGCGTTGAGTTGTCAAAGTCAAATCACAAACATCAGTGACAATGCTAAGTGCTCTTTCCTGGCCGATTTTGTGATAGTTGTGTGTGATATCTCATCTTTCCAGGAACATTTGACATGCACAGTAAAGAATTTTCAGAAATACTTATCATCGATTTTATGTTCCAATTGAGTATACGCAACCCACTTACATGCCGCAGGAATTTAAATTCAACAAATATAATTGAATCAGTTGAGATTCTAATTGCTACTCCTAGTTGTTTGCAGCAATTTTAACACTATTTTGTGTATCTTTTTATACAATTTCTACATTTTGTTTGCATGGTGTTGTGAATGCTCAGGGGGCACACTATGATGCAGTAACACTGCCTTGGCAGGAAAAGTAGAAAGGGTAGGGAGTTGAGAATTCATTTAAGTTCCATATCACTGATGTCGTTCCTTTTTATTACTTCAAGTATACAGGGTGATTAAAAAATATATACACAAAACCATAAGGCGTGATGGCGATGTTGGCCGAAGGAGGACTCCTGAATGAAATCTGCACATCTGCGACCTACTACTTACCTTTCTCAAGAAATAGTTCGAAACGCCGAAATGGTTTTTTTCTACAAAACATCAGGGCGAGAAAGTTTGAAAAAGGTATTTTAGGGTTTTACAATTTTTAAAATGAATTTAAATTTATTTTGCACACACAATATGTTGTGGTTTCGTGTGCCGTGCTCAATGGAGAGAGCACACAACCATTGAAACTAGCTTCGAAACTCCGAAATTAGGATTATTCTATATCCCTGAGTCACAACACGTTGTGGTGCCAAGTGCTTCCTGGTACGTCCAGAAAGTAGTTATCGAAGGTAATATTATTAAGAGGAAATTTGGCTACTTAAAAACACAGCGAAAGTTGAGGTTTTTACTTTTTATTTTTTGTTTGCCTTTACACGTACTTGAGTAGTAGCTACAGTAATAAACACTTTTAGCCGTTTCACTTGTGACAATAGCTTGATTGTTGTTAATATATTGTAAACTTTGAACAATTCTTTGTAACTATTTTAATTATTCTCTATATAATGTGCACTTAAAACTATTTCATTCAGAACTTTTAACAATTTTTGTTAAATATTTTTGATACACTTCGCGAGGCGACTCCGAGACGGGTTAAAAACGAACTCCCCGAGGACCGGGCTTGATGGTCCCAGGTACCGACAATCACTTTCAAAAGCTTTTTATCTTTTTATTCTTTTCTCACGACGTTGAAAAAACGTACGTGAGAAAATGCAAAAGTTCTTTGATGCGAGCTGTATGCATCAATGCAAAACGGTAATCCGATATGCACTTGTGCGCCCGTCTTGAAATATTAATTTTAAGAGGGCGCGAATAATTTTGATAATTGTATGTGTATGTATGTACAAACAATTAGATTGGAGGAAGTTTGTAATGTACGTATGTACATAGTACATACGGAAAAAAAAGTAAGAAGACACTGTATGTAGGTAATTGTGCATACCGTGTCAGTGGAATGTGTGTCTGATAACAAAATGCAATTTATGCTAAATTGCATTTTGTTATAATGTGGGAATGCATTTCTAAATGCATTTTGAATTTTTATATGAAATTTTGAATGAAATTTAAATTGAAATTAATTTTCAGGGTCAACTTTGTAATGCATCGATATATTGCATAGGGCAATATATTGGTGCATGGACCTTATGGTTGTGATTCGGGGCATTGGGCAGCTGAGTCACAACAAATATGTATCGCGATTAATGGTCAATTACTCTGTATATTTTAACGGGTATGCAAGTTTTCGATTCGTTTGTATTGCAAAGGGACTTCATTTTACATAATGTAGGGTATATATTTCCAATTTTTTTTAATCCTAGCATTGTAACTTTTTTTTTAATATTTTGAGATTTTCAATGATTTCTGCTAGTTTATCCGAAAAATCCCTTGCAGATTTTGTTTTTGTCTGTTTTTTTAATTCACTCCATGATCGACAGTTGAACTAATGCGGTTTTCCTGCAAGTGATTCCACAAAGTTATTTATGTCAGGAATTTACAGGTACAACAATTAACAAAGATTGCAACCGATGTCATATGGAATATGTGACATTCCATGCCTTCCGACCATATATCAGCACTGTTACAGAATTCAATGATTCCAGTTTGTGGAAATGGTAACAACTAACATTATTTCTTTAATATCGCGCAGAACAAGGAACATCTTTAAAATGACTACTTTAAGTCATTGCCATCTCTACACTAAAAAGAAAAAGTTTCTTTTACCGCATATTACCGCAGAGCAATGCATTTATTTGAAGGTACTATATTTGCCGTAAATATGCCGAATTTGCCATAAATATTCTTAATTCTACCAAAATAAACCAATTTTTCACATAAATATGGCGTTTATTTGAAATAGCTTAATTTGATAGAAATAAGTTTAACAAAAATTATGGAAATTTGTTTATTGATCGTCATCTTAAATTATTCATTGTGTTCAGTCCACCGATGTATCCATGTCCCCCAGATGCATTCTCTAGTTGATATTTCCTGAAATACTTAAATAAAGAAAACGTAAAGTATCAAGTCTAAAGAAAAATCATAAAACTTGATACTTATGTAAGAAAACCAATCAAATTTAGCATCCTGGATCGTTCACTTACAGCTAAAAATTCATCCATGGAAGACAGCACATGCTGCAAAAGCATCCATGAAGCCACACTTCATCTAAAAACATAAAACATAACTAATAAATAAATAAACCAATAAAAGAAAACAAAACTTACCTAAAGTACACATCCCTCTTGTCTATTTACTTTTCGTAATGTCATTTATTAACATTACCACAGTCAGCTGTCTTCGCCGCAATCAAAAGTTAAGTAAATGCAAGGACCGTCGCTAGGGCAACACCAAGACGAGCCGCAGTAGAAAGTCATTTTTGGTTCAGAGCTCATCTGATTCGGAGAATAATCCGAGTAACAAGAATATCACTCCCAACCTCCAAAATAGAACAATAATTCTATATTTCAGAGAATAATCTGAAAATCCCATCATTTCCCAATCACCTGCCTACACCCAAGCAGAAGAATAATTCTGCCGTAGAGAATAATCTACAATCCCCTGCCTACTCCTAAACAGAAGAATAATTCTGCCGCAGAGAATAATCTGTATTACAAAAGCATTTTACTGCCAGTCAGCATCAACACAAAATAATTTGCACTTATATTTCGTTCTTGTAGAAGCAAGCTACTTCCATTCTGCTCACATGCAGAACAGTCAGCGATAATCTGACGTAATTAGTTTTGCATATTGAGGATTATACGCTGCAATTCGTGTTAGTATACATGCTACACTTTCAGTGTACATGCTGCTTGTTGGTACTACCCATTATCTAGCAGTTTACTGCAATCCTACGGACTTACACGTTGCAGCATATTTCTTATTAGATTTAAAGTTATCACAGACTAGTAATTCTTCTTCTTCTTTCTCTTTTGTTTTCAGTATTAACAGGGACCGAAGGAGACCATTTTTTTTGGACTGAATTTTATATTGGTTTTAATTTGTTGAAGTTTTATTGAATTGTTTAATTATTAGTTTTACGACCTTTGAATTGTGATAATAGTGTGAAGCATTCTTTTAATCTGAATTCTTTTAATAAAATTTTATATTTGAATTGTTTAAGACTGAGTTGTCCTTCTTACCCGCACTCTCCTCCCACGATCGAGACTAGATCTCACATATTGCTACCAAATAAATATTTCTTTAAACAAAAAATACCATTTATTCAGTGAAAATAAGTGTTCAAATATGCACCTGAATAAAAAAACGATCAAAATTATATAAAAACAAATTGAATTGATACCATACTCACCTGGGTACCTTGGACCTCTTCAGGTACAATGAATTAATGGAATTACATCTAAAATAAAGGGAATCATAACTAAATGAAGTTTCCCTTAATTAGAACATATGTATATATAGACAAAACATTGAATTTGAAAACTACACATTATATGAGATTCGTTCAAGTTTTCAAGCAAACAAATGTCTTGGCGAACCAACAACAACAACACAGGTGAATCTGATCATTGATTTGCGAAGAAATTTGTTGTTTTCGCATAATTAATACAATTTCCACACAACCAGGGTAGCCAAAGCACATAATAATAACACCTCTAGTGCATGATTACACCCATTACAAGTGAAATTAATGAATAACATTCACCTGTGACAGCTCTTGGAAATCTTAGAGATTGTTAAATCTTCACAAATTTGCACATATTAACATACACAAATTGTTCACAGAACACTATTATATTATAGGAAACAAACTTACCTGGTAATTAAAAATAGAAACGCAGAAAAAACGAATTAAAAAACATACCGCGACACTCGCAACTTACAATCCGCGAACTGTCAGACTTTATATTTTCCCGACACAATATGTCGGGGTACTCTTTCCGAATGCATTCAACGGCGTTGCCAAAAACCAGGTAAATCGTGTAGGTGAAAAGATATTCACGATTTTAAAGATTTTAATTTCCCATAATGAGAGGAAAAGAGATGGAATGTGAGAAGGAGACAAATGGAAATTTAAATTCCACAAGGGAGTTTCTATTAAATTACGCTATGGCAAATATTGAAAATTTAAAAATTAAATGAAAAATGTCATTAAAAAACTCAAGCTAAAGATGCTGGATAACGAAAAATGTTCTATTGAACAAGTAGAAAATAATTGTATCTAAATTTTAATAAAATGTAGTGAGAAATTTCAATTATGGATACATTTTTTGATAAAAAATTGCGGCTGATGGTCTATAAACAAGGCATACGTCTCTCAGCTTTTCTCGACCAGCGAAGCAGAAACAAGTTGTTCCAGTGTGAAATTAAAGTTCCAGTGCAAGGGAAAAATAAAGATTCAGTGGTAAACTTTTTTTGGTGCAAATTGTGAGAAAATTGCTAAATACCTAAGTTGGCAAATTGCAGGTTTATATGCAATTTTCGTATGTTAATCTTTTTATTTTTTTGTCTCAGTTTTTGATAATACAATGTGCGTGTGTTTTTGATAATACAATGTGTGTGTGTTCCTTAAATTTTGTTTTTTCATTACTTTAATCATTTATTAGTTTATAAAGATTTTAAGATAAGTTGGATTAAGGGTTGACAACAAAGTCGCTACATGCTTACGCAGCGCAATTTTTACATCCTGTTATCAAGCTGTAGATTCATTATCGTTCATTTTTGTGCTTTTTTTTAGGTCTTTAATATTTAAAGTAGGTTGTAAAGAATGTTTGCCTTTCATTTTTTGTTGAATTCAAATCCAATTTATTTATACCGTATCTGCAATGAATGAAGGTTAATTATAGTTTGCTTAGCATTTGTTAATTTGAATTAAATCACCGTTTTGCGCGACATTGTAATGAATTTATTACCTTACTGATACTTACTTAATTATTTGAAATATAGTTGAATTAAAGTAGATTTATCATCATCAGATTGATTTTTTTTTAATTTTTGTTGTAAATTTTCTTGTTAACATTAAGTAGGCTATTTTGGTCAAAAAATGAATATAAACGGACACTCCAGTATTCTTATTGCGCTACACACACCATTCCTAAACAATAAGCACATTGGTTTTTATAAAATAACTCCATTTATTTGTTACAAGTGATTACATTTATTTATATCAAACAAATTTAATTGAATAGTCTCAAATAGATATTTATTTAGAAATAAATGTTATTCAGGGCAAACAAAGCTTATTTGCACATTAAATTTGTTCCGTTGTACCTGTATGTGGCTGTTAAAATTTCAAATAACGTTTATTTCGAAGAAGTAAACGTTTTTTGCTATGAATATCGTTTATTTCTCGTACACTGGTAACAATTTTATATTAGCGATAATATGCAAGTTTTATAGTCACAGTCGGTTTGAAGTCTTTATCGTGCGAGTTGTTCTTAGTAGTAATATGATTGAAATTTGTGGGTTATTAAATGAAATTGAGTTAGAGACTTATGTTCCATTTTTTTACGGGTATTAAATTGTTTTAAGACTTATTCAGTTTAACAGATGACATGACCAACATTTTGTTGCCAAATATTGGTCCCCAAGCGTATTTTCAGAAAACAACTTTTAGATTCAAAAGTAGATAACATATTTACAAATGTTAAATGCACTAAAATGTAAAAAGTAATTTTTTTCTTTCTCAGTAATATATACAAGAAAAGTTTAATTACATAATTAGAAATGCCAGAACAAAGATTAAATCTTATAAGTTTCAGCATCTATCAGAACTTTAATCACAATTGTCTAAGTGCTACTAATGCCCAAACTTTTAAGCTTTAATCTGAGTTCTAGCTGTCATATTTGCATTTAAATAAAAATCACATGCGTGCAATATTAAACTATAATAGAAAAAACGGCTTGACCTAAATACGTCCAGTTAGTAAAAAAAATTCAAGAGCTAGTGGTATTTACTTAGAATCTAGAATCTGTTACTTGTTAACAAACTGTGATTTCATGCCTGCTATTCCATCTGTGATATTCAGTGTCACGTATTACATTAGTATTGGAGATGTATTGCTTCAATGATTATTACATATGCAATAACTACTTTAATTAATTTATGGTTAATTCTTTATTATATTTCACCTCCCCTAAAGTTTTACTCTTAATTTATTAGTAATTATACATATAATTCATTTTCTTATTTTTAAATGCTTCTACACGTTACTCAACTTTCACATTTTAATTCAAATCAACAATATGCTATGGTAGTTTATTTTATTTCTTAATATCTACATATTTATCCTACCCTATCAAAGTTTGAAAAAGCAAATTAGATTTCATTAATTATGGAATTAGTACTTTATGATATTTTTCGTGTTCTAAGATCTCTTGAATTTCTTCGCAAATACTATCATTGTTAAATTGTACAATATATGATCGTGGAGTAGTGTGTTTCGCTGCTATAATAACATCCTCCCACAATTTCCCATTTTTGACCCAAACTAGTTCCTTCTCCCCAAAATATTTTTCCATTCTGTTCCTTTATCATAATAAAATTTTTGTCGAACTTGTTTATCTATTCATTTTAAACTCGTTTGTTCAGTAGTTTCTGCATAAAAATTTCCTCTGTACTTTGGTAGAACGGATCTTGTTCTTCTGCTGAATAATAGCTCAGTTGGTGATTTCCCTACATCTTTTAGTGGGGTGTTTCTTAATTCTTACAATACCAACCAAAAAATTCCTTTACTTTCATTGCATTTTTGTAATAGGTTTTTCATGGTTTGCACCATTGTTTCTGTCAATCCATTTGATTGCGGGTAATGGGGACTACTTGTACTTAATGTAATATCATATTTTTCACAAAATCTTTTGAATACATGAATGGCATGTTATTTGAAATTATTTCTCTAGGTATGCCATGAGTACAGAAAATAACCACCTGAGCAGTTTTTGATTTAATGGGAATTACTTCCAAATATTTAGAAAAAAAATCTACAAAGACAAGATAATTTTTTCGATTTAATTCCATAATATCGATTACAATTTTCTCAAATGGATAGGATGGGACTTCGTCGGGTATTCTTAGCTCTTTTCGTTCTGCATGTCTATACTTTTTACATATGTCGCTACGCGCGATTTTTGATTCGATTTCTTGGTTCATATTGGGCAAATATACATAACTTCTAGCTCTCATTTTACTCTGTTCTACACCCTGATGCGCTTGGTGAAACATATTTAATATATCGTTTGTTATATTAACCGGAATTATTATTCTGTCGTTTAAATAAACTAATCAATCGTCCACATATAATTCTTCTCTAAATTTCCAATAATATCGAACTTCTTCTTTTCATTTCTTCTTAGTAATATTCTAACGAATTCGTTCAACACTACATCTTTTACAGATTTTTGTTTTAACCATAATTGTTTTTTATCGCTTATATTAATTGTGTGGACTAATTAGTTCGTTTAATTCTTCTATTTCCGGATAGTCAGTTTTTATATCAAAATTTCGAGACAGAATATCTGCAATATAAAGGAATTTCCCAGGAATATATTCTAAAACTAGATGATATTTCAAAAGTCTAATTTTCATTCGTTGCAGCCGAGGAGATGCAATTTGCACTATCTCTTTTTTCATAACTCCTAATAATGGTTTATGGTCTGTTTCAACCTTAACTTTGTTTCCATAGATAAATTGATGATATTTGTCACAAGCAAACACAATTGCGAGGAGTTCTTTTTCTATTTGTGAGTAGTTTATTTCAGTTGTGGATAAACTACATGAAGCAAAACTTACTGGCTTACAATTTTATAAAAGACAACATCCCAACCCAAATTTAGATAGATGCGTCAGTTTCAAGAATAATATTCTTGTCAGGATGCGTCAGTTTCAAGAATAATATTCTTGTCAGGATCAAAATCCTTTAATGTCGGTGCTTTAATAATAGCTTGTATAATTTTTGACAGACATTGCGAGTGGGTTAAAAGCCATTTGAATTCTATATTCATTTTTAATAACTCCCGCAATGGCTGGCTTAGCTCTGATAAATTTGGAACAAATTTTCGTAAATAGTTGATCATTCCTAAACATTTCTATAGATCTTTTTTATTTTCACAGTCTTTACTATTTTTAATCGCCTCAACCCTTTTCGGATCTGCAGAAATTCCTTCAGCTGAAATAATATGATCTAAATTACAGACTTCATTAAATTTATACTTCATATTTCTTTTCTCTAGCTCTTTCCAAAATCTTATTTAGGATTTCATTATGCTCCTGTTCATTCTCAGCAGCTATTAAAATATGGTCAATATAAATAGTAACTCCTGGTATATTTGCAAAATTTCTCTCATTCAATTTTTGGAAAATTTCGGGAGAAGTTTTAATTCCAAAGGTAGTCTATTAAATTTAAAACTTCCAAATGGTGTCGAAAACGTACATACTTAGGTTACTAGAATCTTCATCTAGACTAACATGCCAATAATCATCTTTCAAGTCAAGGACTGTGAAAATTTTCTTATTTCATAATTTTGCAGCAGGAAGGAATAGGGTATTTCTCCTCCCCTATAGCATCATTTAAATATTTTGGATCTAGGCAAATGCGTATATTATTGTTTGGTTTCTCTACTAAAACAATGTTTGACACCCAATCTGTTGGTTCATCTGCTTTCTATATTATTTTCCTATCACATAAATCCTCTAATACTGAGCTGACCTTATCTCGTATTTTTAGTGGAATACGTCTAGCAGCTTTGATAACAGGACTTGCACCTTATTTTAATACTATTTTATGATTTTCCACAAATTTTCCTATTAGCTCAAATACATTTTTATATTTGAGCTGCATTTCATCTTTTTCAATATATTTTTCACTGAGTCAACACGTTTAAGTATTATTTATTTTTCCCGCGGACGGGAATCGAACCTACACTTGTTAGAATCGGTCAATGATGGAGAAATAAGAATTTTAAGAACTTTTATTTTTAATGATTCTAAATCAAATTTATAAATACAAGAAGAAAAACAACCGCCTCGTCCGGGATTTGAAACCGGGACCTTCCGCTTGCCGGGCGACTGCTCTTACCACTGAGCTAACGAGACAGATGATTTTCCTTCTTGCATTTATCAAATTTGTAACTAGCCTACTAAGCCACGTTTTGCTTTCAGCTGGCATTAACCAGTAACGATGAAAGCGCACAAATAAATTGTAAATTCAATTTTATTTATTTTTCCCGCGGACGGGAATCGAACCTACACTTGTTAGAATCGGTCAATGATGGAGAAATAAGAATTTTAAGAACTTTTATTTTTAATGATTCTAAATCAAATTTATAAATACAAGAAGAAAAACAACGCCTCGTCCGGGATTTGAAACCGCGACCTTCCGCTTGCCGGGCGACTGCTCTTACCACTGAGCTAACGACACAGATGATTTTCCTTCTTGCATTTATCAAATTTGTAACTAGCCTACTAAGCCACGTTTTGCTTTCAGCTGGCATTAACCAGTAACGATGAAAGCGCACAAATAAATTGTAAATTCAATTTTATTTATTTTTCCCGCGGACGGGAATCGAACCTACACTTGTTACAATCGGTCAATGATGGAGAAATAAGAATTTTAAGAACTTTTATTTTTAATGATTCTAAATCAAATTTATAAATACAAGAAGAAAAACAACCGCCTCGTCCGGGATTTGAAACCGGGACCTTAAATAAAATTGAATTTACAATTTATTTGTGCGCTTTCATCGTTACTGGTTAATGCCAGCTGAAAGCGAAACGTGGCTTAGTAGGCTAGTTACAAATTTGATAAATGCAAGAAGGAAAATCATCTGTCTCGTTAGCTCAGTGGTAAGAGCAGTCGCCCGGCAAGCGGAAGGTCCCGGTTTCAAATCCCGGACGAGGCGGTTGTTTTTCTTCTTGTATTTATAAATTTGATTTAGAATCATTAAAAATAAAAGTTCTTAAAATTCTTATTTCTCCATCATTGACCGATTCTAACAAGTGTAGGTTCGATTCCCGTCCGCGGGAAAAATAAATAAAATTGAATTTACAATTTATTTGTGCGCTTTCATCGTTACTGGTTAATGCCAGCTGAAAGCAAAACGTGGCTTAGTAGGCTAGTTACAAATTTGATAAATGCAACAAGGAAAATCATCTGTCTCGGTTAGCTCAGTGGTAAGAGCAGTCGCCCGGCAAGCGGAAGGTCCCGGTTTCAAATCCCGGACGAGGCGGTTGTTTTTCTTCTTGTATTTATAAATTTGATTTAGAATCATTAAAAATAAAAGTTCTTAAAATTCTTATTTCTCCATCATTGACCAATTCTAACAAGTGTAGGTTCGATTCCCGTCCGCGGGAAAAATAAATAAAATTGAATTTACAATTTATTTGTGCGCTTTCATCGTTACTGGTTAATGCCAGCTGAAAGCAAAACGTGGCTTAGTAGGCTAGTTACAAATTTGATAAATACAAGAAGGAAAATCATCTGTCTCGTTAGCTCAGTGGTAAGAGCAGTCGCCCGGCAAGCGGAAGGTCCCGGTTTCAAATCCCGGACGAGGCGGTTGTTTTTCTTCTTGTATTTATAAATTTGATTTAGAATCATTAAAAATAAAAGTTCTTAAAATTCTTATTTCTCCATCATTGACCGATTCTAACAAGTGTTGGTTCGATTCCCGTCCGCGGGAAAAATATATAAAATTGAATTTACAATTTATTTGTGCGCTTTCATCGTTACTGGTTAATGCCAGCTGAAAGCAAAACGTGGCTTAGTAGGCTAGTTACAAATTTGATAAATGCAAGAAGGAAAATCATCTGTCTCGTTAGCTCAGTGGTAAGAGCAGTCGCCCGGCAAGCGGAAGGTCCCGGTTTCAAATCCCGGACGAGGCGGTTGTTTTTCTTCTTGTATTTATAAATTTGATTTAGAATCATTAAAAATAAAAGTTCTTAAAATTCTTATTTCTCCATCATTGACCGATTCTAACAAGTGTAGGTTCGATTCCCGTCCGCGGGAAAAATAAATAAAATTGAATTTACAATTTATTTGTGCGCTTTCATCGTTACTGGTTAATGCCAGCTGAAAGCAAAACGTGGCTTAGTAGGCTAGTTACAAATTTGATAAATGCAAGAAGGAAAATCATCTGTCTCGTTAGCTCAGTGGTAAGAGCAGTCGCCCGGCAAGCGGAAGGTCCCGGTTTCAAATCCCGGACGAGGCGGTTGTTTTTCTTCTTGTATTTATAAATTTGATTTAGAATCATTAAAAATAAAAGTTCTTAAAATTCTTATTTCTCCAACGTTTAAGTAGATTCAGTTCCACACACGCATGAAGTCCTAATATTGGAACGGAGTTTGAATCAACAATGTAAATCTTCTGGGACGAAATTTTATAAGCAACGATGCAAACTAACTAAACTTCTCCATTAGATTCTATTTCATGACCACCATATGCATGTAAATTTATTTCACTTTTATTTATTTTTAAATTCTTAAGGTGTTTGACATATTTTTTAGGCAGTAAATTTGCTTCAGCGCCTGTATCCAATTCAAATTTAATCAAGAGATCTTCTACTCGAATGCTTTGTAAGCACGAACCACTGCTACTGTTCATAATTGTATCCATGTAAAAAATTTCTAACTTACTTACGTGTTGTTGTTTTGTTATTGATTTAATCTCTCTGACTCTATTGTTGTTGCAAACAATAGCTAAATGATTTCTTTTACCGCCATTATTGCATAGTTTACCGTATGCTGAACACTTTGCTTTTTCATATTTTTCATATTTGCACTTAATTATGGTATGGTTGTTTATATTTTTGTTTGACCTGAAATCTTTTACATTTTTTTAAAATATTTACAGTTTGACTTATTGCTATTGGATTAATGCTTATTTTTTGTTCCTAATAAAGAATAATAAAGAATCAAATGCAGGATATCGTGCAGCTATTTGTCAGATCGGAGACTAGCTGTCACCCACCGCAGATCTCAAGTATATCAAGCAAGCACTTTTTACTCACAGATAACCCTGTAATGAATGATTTATCACCCACGCCATAGAAAACGTAATAACGGGCGTAGGTTTCGCCCTATGCATAATTCCACCTTTTGGTCACAGATAACTCCGTGTTAAGTCACTTATCACCCACACCATAACCAGCGTGATATCGGGCGTAGACTTCGCTCTACACAATATCCCAAGTATATCAAACAAACACATGAATTCCAGATCACATTTTAAAGCAAGAAATAGATACATATATACATATGTATATGATTAACAACAGGCTCAGAAGTAGACTAGTTAAGCAAAGCTAGTCTCCCGTGGGACACATAGCTACAGGATATCCCGCGCCTCTTTATACATATTAAATAATTGTTTAAATATTTTATTTTAACAAATTAATTTATTTTAAATATCTTAATACTTATACCAATTATGCATGTGGAGATATTGTACATATCTAAACAATATTTCCAATATGACACAAAAAACCCCCCATTCCTATTCATCACCGCGATTTTCATAAAATCAACCCAGCATAAAGTAGAACTGCTACTTTTACTTCTTCAGGTTCCTTGTTTATCTTTGAAGCATTATAAAAAACATCAAAGTTTTGTTTAAATATTCTCCAGTTTTCAGAGCCATTCTTTTTCTAAATTTAGTTTGTCGATTTTTTTCACGTAATCAATAACTATTTTCTTAACAATTTGTGGATTTTTCTGAAACATAGTTGGCCATCCACGTAGTCGTTTTGGCGGCACTTCTTTGTGGGTTTTAGAAATTCTCATTCAATATCCTGAGATGCCCTTTAATCACTGATTATTTCAAATTGTTTACCGACTGCGCCATGTCATATTTGCATTTAAATACAAATCACAATAGTAAACTATAATAGAAAAAACGGCTTCTCCTAAATGCGTCCAGTTAGTAAAAAATTTCAAGAGCTACTGGTCTTTACTTAGAATCTAGACTCTGTTACTTGTTAACTAACTGTGATGTCATGCTTGCTATTCCATCTGTGATATTCGGTGTCACGTATTACATTAGTAGTGGAGATGTATTGCTTCAATGATTACTACATATGCGATAACTACTTGTATTAGTTTATTGTTAATTCTTTATTATATTTCACTTGCATTTTTTATTTTGCAACTAAACTTTTCTTGTGTATATTATCACTGAGAAAGAGAAAAATTACGATTTACTTTTTAGTGCATTTTATTTACAAAAGTTATTTATTTTAAAAGTTTTTTCAATATATTTTCTTTTTTACTTTTTACTAATAAATTCTATACACTATCTCGACTGTGGCAATTCTACTCTCGAATCTCGACCCTCCACTCTCGACTATCGAAATTACAAAACCCCCAACACGTAAGAAAATTTTACCCCATCGGAAATCATTTTAAATCGAAAAACCCCATGTAGATCCATCCGCGTTTATTACTCTAATACTCTTTCATCACGAACGGTACTCTCAAAGCGTGGTAGTTACCACCCCCACCCTTAAACCTCCCAACACATGAGAAAATTTGAACCCAAAGCTCCCCATTCACTCATTCTAAATCAAAGAATCTAATGTAAATCCATCCACGCTTAGTACCCTAAAACTCTTTCGTCACGAACATCACTCTCAGGCGTTCAGGCGATCAGTCACTAAGTTTCTGAGTCAGAGGTCTGTAAGTTGATAAAAAGTTATTAAAAAAAGTCAGGTAATTTTTCTTTCTTCAGGTATCATGGACGACCAGCTCCAATTAAATTTCTTATTTAAATACATAGAGAACATAAGGAAACTTTGGCAGTGATAGTAAAAGTTATGTAGTTCATTTTTATAATGGTAGTCTACATAAAGTAGCTCGGAACTTCAATATTTCAATTAATTTCCGAAAAAATTGATTTCTCTTGGTTATGGACGATGTGCCATATCTATATTTAATAATTGAATTCATCAATGTGATATATATTATTATTTTAATTTTCTTTATCTTTTCTGAAAGCGGATTTATTTTTGTTAAAAAGAGCAAATAAATGTATTTTTCTATAACCGAAAAGTGGTCTTTTGACTTTCAATTCTATAATAATTAGAAAATGTTGTTTCAGGGAGTGAACTAAAAATTTCAGGTAAATATAAATTACACGAGATTTAAACAATGTATGTGTGGTGACAGATCAATTAGTGATAGGTGCAAAATTGAGAATTTTCTATTATGAATGTGATTCCAACTGTTTGGACTTATACTTTTTTTTTATCTAATAGTGATTATTCCATCTTCAATAGAAAATTTATAATGACCATGGTACCTTAGTAATATCTCAGGTGTTTTATCTTAATTTTTGGTCATATCATTATAAGATCACATATAACCTTCTGATCAAACAACTATCTATTTCAAAAATGATTTTTCTCATCACTTATCACTAATTGCCCAAAAGAAAAATATATATATACGTCTATGGAGTCGAGTCAGCCTTTTCGCACTTTCGTATTCTCATTGTAGTCTTCACATATACATATATGTATATGAAGGGGCCATCATCTTGGTGCAGTATTCAAACCGGGTTTCTGGGGAAAATGTCACTTTCTTCTCTCGCAACTTTGTACCATGGCCAAAGATAACCTAATATTAAGAACAAAATTGGAAACTTTTCACGTTTATTAGACCGAAAGAGGTAATGTCGTATAGTTTCGTCTTTTGCATGAATAGGCGAAAAGAACTTGGCTATTCACCTTTGTAGTCCAACTGAGACAACGAGTGAAACACAAAAATCGAGAGAGCGTAGGATTATCGAACGACAAAATCTTATTGAATACCTTCAAAATCCTTTCAAACTATTCATAATAATGTACATCAGGTCACAATACCTCCATTTTCGAAGAAAAAGATATATTACGATTTGGCTAAGGTGCTGAAAGGAGACAGAAAATTCCTCTCAAATGAAATTCTCATTTTTCCCGAATTAATCAGAGAATCCAGCGTGAGTTTCTCCCACTTAATCTCTACAGAGTAAAACGAATGTAAACAAAAGCACGTGTTGTACAAATAGCAAAAACATGTGTCCATTACAGCAACAACATGTGACTCTGTCAATATTTCAAGAAAACCGGTTTTCATAAAAGCGCGGGAGCATATTAGGAGAATAAAACGTGAAAACTCTGCCCCTCCTCATTTATTTACGAAAATGAATGACGTGTTTGCTTATTGTTTTTCATTTCAAGTTAAGTGTTGACAGTGTAACAGTGCGATCTTGCGAACCATTATCATATGTTACTTTTAATAAATCATTAATATTTTAAGATTTAATAAACTAAAAAAGTTTTTTTCGTGAACAATAAAAATGAGTGAGCCAGGAAGTTTAGATTTAAGTACTTCGAATCTGTCACCCTTAATACCACTCCTCCCGTCCTACTATTAGTAACAACAGAAATTATAAATTTCACTGATTTTAATCAATTGGAATGTACCCTGATATGTACCAAAATTGAAATCCCCGCAGTGAAAAGCTAAATTTTCACGTAATAATAGTACGCTTAAGTTGAAACATATGCACAAGCACGCAGTCATTTTTATTCATGTTTACAGTGCATAAAGTATCTATTCCGCAACCGTAACGTAATTACTGTTTCGATTTAAGGCTCAAGTTGATGCTTGCGATGACTCTATGTGTAATTTGCATTACTCTGCGTCGTCCTCAGTTAAATGGTCTCCACCCACGTGTGGGAACCAAAGGACTAATGCGTCACCATCCTCGTCTTCCCTTGACAACATTCCATTGACTGAATTAGGTAGTGTGGATTCAATTAAAAGGAAAAAAAAGGTTATGGCTCAATGCAACGAAAGAAATACCCGAAAAGCGGCGTAAAGGGGAAGCTTACAGGACATCTAAATGCAAAGAAATACTATCCCGACCGCAAAAGCCATTGTTAGATTCATGCCGTTCCAAGTGTAAAAGTGAGCTTACAGACGTAGATTTAAAGATTACTAATCGAGACTACAGACAACTGCTTCAAGAGATGCCCAAAAACAGCATTTGTCTACATTTATAGTAATTATGGATAAACAACGTAAAAATTCGAACACTACAAATTGACGGATTTCTGTTCAATATAAATTTGACATTTATGGTGAAGGTCCAGGATTCATCAATTATTTAATCTCTGTGAAAAAGAAGTCTGAATCCAATATTGTGACGCCCGGCAGTAGAGGAAGACATCCGCCAGGACATAAAAGAAATGACAAGGATACAGCCTATGTAAATGATCATATACGAAATTTTCCTTGCTACATCAGTCACTATAGCCGCAAGCACACAGAAACAAAAATACTTAGGATGCGATATGAGCTTTAAAAAATGTATATTCTACATATACACCCAAAAGCTGGATTTAGAGAAACCTGTAAATGTATTAGAGAATCCCGTTAGGCTTGGTGTATACAGAGAACAATTTTCAACTCATAATTTAAAATTTATAAAACCAGCTATTGATACATGTAAAACATTTGACGCATTCGACATGAAAATAAAATCCTGCCATAATGAGATTGAAAAAAATATTTTAAAAATGAATCAAGCGGAGCACCATGTGAAGGCGGACTTTCACTATGAAACTAAACGTAGTGACAAGGTTGCTTGCATTGCATCTGATGGAAAATTAGTTACAGCCTCATTTGATCTGCAAAAATGTCTAGAGGCTTCTTGTTTGTCCACAAGTGTGTCTTTTTATAAGAAAAAAATATGGACATTAAATTTAACTGTGCGTAATTGTGTAGACAAAAAGACTTCATGTTTTATGTGGCACGAGAGAACAACTCAGCGAGGTGCAAACGAAATTGCATCTTGCTTATATAAATTTATTATGGCGTTACCTGATATGGTAGAGACTTTGGTTTTTTTTTCTGATACTTGTCCTGGCCAGAATAGAAATTCCATATTACCAGTTATGTTTATGTATGCGATTAAGAACAAACAAAATTTAAAAGAGAAAGATCACAAGTTTTTGGTACCCGGGCACATCTATCTTGAATGTGATACAGACCACGCTGCTATTGAACGTTTCTAAAAAAAACACAACGTAATTTTGTCTATACCCCAGGATTGGATGAATTTAGTGCGAATGGTTAGTCCAAACTACATTGTTCACAGTATGAGTCAGAATGATTTCTGTTCATTTTCTAATCTCTTGACAAACGTTACGGTTAAGAGAAATATTGACAGCCAGCGACAGCCGTTCAACTGCAACAACATTTTCTGGGTAAAAGTTACTAAAAAATTCGGAGAAATGTCTTTCAAATACTCCTTAAATTAAGAAGAAACATTTAGGATGTGTTCACTTAAAGAAGGGGGCGGCTTCTGGATGCGGTGGAATCGCCACTGGGATATTCTGAACCATTGGTAATGAAGAAAAAAAATATATAAGAATTTATTAGATCTGATACAATATCTGGATCCGGAATATTATCGCGATTTTTATGTTAACTTAAGACATGACAACAGATTAACTGCAACAGTCAGTGATAGTGATGATGATTTCAATTCTTCTGAAGAATAATTTATTTTAGTTCTTAATTTGTTGAAAATGAATAAATTGAAAAAATCTGTGTATTCGTTGTTTTACTTTTTTCTAGAGTTCTTTTTTATGGTAATAAAATCATAACTCCTTTTCTACCTATAAGGTATTGGTAGTAATTTTGATCAAACACTGATAACTCCCTTTAATCATACTAAACGTTAAGTTACCATCAGAGTTATAATATTATGTTAGTTACCTACTATCATAAAGTATATTACATGAAAGCGGTGACATTATCAGGCGCAATCCGATTTGCAAGAATTTTTCAAATGCTTAAATGGCTATTATGAAAAACTTGAATTTTGGAGTTATCACTAATTGATCTGTCACCACAGTACGAGTATATACAAGCGTATGAGTATTATTTACTTATTTATTCATTTGAACGAAGCATATGATGGTCCCAAGGTAAAAAAATATTTATTCTTACCAAATAATATTTATTTTGTATAAATTCTAGTTTGGTCTGCGTTGTAAGCAATGTTATTGAAACATATATTTATTTGCAACAAATATCCTTACATACTTTATTGTAATTTTTTGTTACTAAATAATATTTAATTTGTTCAAATAAATAAAATATTTCAATCAAAGAACATGAATTTGACCGCAAAAAGTAATCATTTGACACATCATTTTATATTCCACAGTCGATTTCTGTGAAATAATATATGTGTCTATCAAACGGATCAATTATTTCCAACAAACTAATACAAAAATCCTAAATAAATATTATAAATCATAGGAAACTAACGTCTGTTTGGTGAAAATAAATCATTCAAATAAATCCTTTCTTTGTATGAAATACAATATTTATTTCGCCGTATTTAAATATATATTTTATTCCATACGAATAAATTTTATTCAAACTAAAGAAACTGTTTTTACAGTGTAAACTTTTCTTATAAAATCCGTTGTCATTACCTTAGCTCTTCATTGGTTGTGTTTCCTGGTACATTTTATAAAGCTTCTTAATTTGCACTGTTGTGATGAATGACCAGATCTCAGACAGTTGATGCACAAATTATTTCTTTTAAGGAGAGTTAGCCGATTGGATGGGGTCACGCAAAGAAATTCCTTACATGAGAATACTGCATGGCTCCCCTTGTATGATACACAATTTGGTACAGTTGTATTAGCAGATGTGAATGTTCTTGTTGTGCCTTGTTTAGTGTGGTAATTTACTTGTGGTTTGGCTTGCTTCCAAGTGCTTCCAGAGATTGACATCGATTCTCCAGAAAGGATAAAAGGCTCGTGATAGATTGTAGATTCCGTGGATGACTGAAGGATTGTTCATATAAACGATGTGTGGTTTGATTCAATTTCTTTATAAGCAGATACAGTAGTGTTGGATTCCAATCTGCAGTGGAAACCTTAACATTTTTCAAAGGCAGCAAACATTCTTGCGTTGTATCATGGAGCGTTTTAATTGCCATAGCACTTTCGTTCACAATTAATGGTTGCGATAACAAATTTGTTGAGGAGAGTTGTAACTAATAATCTGGAGTTCTCATAGCGCTCTTTTAACATATCCCAAGCAGAGATGAAGTTTTGATCTGATAAATTTATATGGCGTATTATTCTTTCAGCTTCCCCAGACAAATTTGTTTCGAGTTACCACATTTTTTGGCAATCGGCCATTGACTGTTTGTGGACCATTTGGTTAAACAGGTAGAACTGACGCCACTTTAAGTAGTCTCCATCAAATTTTGGAAGTACTATTTTTGGTAGTTTCATCATAGTGTTATTGTTGATTGTTGATGCTGGAAGCTGTCAGCTCATGACGTTTGTCAGATAACTGGATTAATTGCTCTTGTACTTCTTCTTCTAATTGTACATACTTGTTAATATGGTAACCCATTTGAATTGGATCTTCAGTGAATTCCCAGATATTTTGGTTGGTATTTTCGATCTGTAACCAATGTTGATTTAGTCTGCTTAATTTCAGGTCACAATTATTTTTATTCTGCTGTTCATCATCTACCTTCATTCCTGCAATAAGGCGACGAACAGCTTTGATGACTTCTCCTTGTCATCTTATTGGTTGAATTATTTACTGTGGTGGGTTTGACTGAATTTCTGTCGATCTATGATGTTTCCCTTTTCATTAGCGCTGATGTCATCAGACTCTTGTGGTTTTGGATCTATAATGTCTTGGTTATGGTCTTTTTCACTTGCATCGGCAATGACTTCTTCAGCGACGGCCTTGTTTAGTGATTCAATATGACTGGTGAAATGATCATTATACTGATTAAACATGGTTAAGATGCCGTTTTAATAATCCTTCGTGAAGTAGGCATGATCTCTGGGTATATCTGGTAATGCTCGAATTTGGGTGTCTGTAGCATCAAATAAAGCCCAACGTTCTTCGAGACGCCTAAGTCGTTCTTTATAATGTTCTAAAGTTTTTCTGTCGGATGGATGCTTCCTATAACTCGAGATTCTTGATTCAACCTCTTCGCCGTTCAGTTTTTGTTCTTTGAACAATGCTTCCATAATTTCCTTCAGTTATGAGTTTTTTGTGAAAATAACACTCTCACTCCGTCCCATCCCAATTGTATTAGAATATCGTAATGTAATTTTCTTTGAAATGCGATGATGAATTTTCCTAGTGGCGGAAAAAAGCACCTCAGCTTCAACTGAAATTTATATATGTATGTAATTCAAGCGATGCACCTGAATTACGTCAGGGTCACCAAAATGTTGAGTTAAAACTCTTTTGCTTTAACTGAGAATTGGCCTAGATGCATGAATCTAGACCGCTGTAGAAGAGAATATCGATGCTTGTATCGATACTCCAAATTTACAATTAAGATTGGTTGATCACTGCTAGATAGGTTCTTCAAGATGAGTAATAAATTTATACATTCAGTGGATTAAAACTCAAAGCTGGCTTTAAAATAAAAACTGACCCATTCTTTATTAATTGCGGCACATTTATACAGAAATCAATTATACATAATCAATGCAGCAAATTCAATAATTTATCAACCTATTAAGATAGGTTCATTCAGGGATCGGCAATTCACGCAGTAATTCTCAGGTCATTTAATTATGAAAACAAAAGCCCCCATCGTCACGTGAAACATAATTACCCCACTCGTGAATATCGTTGATTTTGGGTACAACGCGAAAATGGAAATTTTCGTTGTTCACGATGGTGATCGCTGGTTCAATGATCTTGTAAGCAAAACCAATTTGAAATGCTTATGCCAGACTTTATGATTTATAATGAAATTGATATGATACGAAATTGAACTTGCTTAATTTTAACTTAATAACTAAAATCTGGGTCATAACAGGTCATATATATACTATATGCAACAGGGTCATATATATATATGTAGGTTCAAAAAGTCGCCAATTTGAACCCACACTTAAGCATTATAAGTGGCAGTACAAACAAAAAATAACGAAATTTTGAAAATCGAGAGGGCAGTCTCAAAACCGCAGCCAAAAGAGTCGTCACGGATTCATTAGAAGAAGTGAAATATTATTTGAATTGTAATAAAGCTTAAAATAAATTAAGTAAATTTGAAAATTGTTGGTGTAAGGAGATATTTCACTATATATATATGCCACCAAACTATATAATTTCCAATTGTCTTTGTATATATTTATAAAAATTTGAAAATTCACAATTTTTGGATTTCTTTTATTTGAGACCTTTTGGGCTACTTGCCCAATAATTGGCCGTCACACGGTTACGGTTCACAGCACTAATAGGGTCCACAGGTTGATGATTTGAGACTCGCCCTTCAAGACGAATCGTACAGCTTACGGTAGAGGCTATCGGTTGAGGATAAAGGACCAATGGGGCTTCTTCTCTGATGAGGACTCCTCGGCGTCTGATGAAGGACTCGGCCCATATACTCGGCAATCCTGGGGCGTATCAGGACGCTCTTATGTGGATATATGGTGATATACTCCAGCTCGCATGAAAAGAAACAATCTAATTAGCCATATACAAATCAGGTCAAATAGAACCCTGGGGAAAATGCAGCTTTAACGCCATGAGTCATTTTTATTAAACATTATATATCAACACAGGTTTATAATTGATTTATAGGGTGAATATTAATAACATCTATAAAAGTAGTTTTCCATTTTTTTAAAACACAAACTCAAATACACCTATCTTCTGGTTTATAATTTATTTATAGGATGAATATTAATAAAATCTATAAAAGTATTGTTACGAGCGTGGCCTTCGTTCGTTATTTAAAACACAATATTTAAATCATTATTCAAAAGTTCTTTCTTTATTTAACTTCACTATTTACTTTTATAACATTTACACACAATTATCAAATCAACTCTTTATAGTTATCGCTAGTACTGTACTTCTAATCATCGCAATCCAAATAGTTTGCTTCGTTTACTTCACTGTCTGAAATAAGACTCGCCTCCTGGATGTGAGTAGCGCCGTATTTATACTCTACGAATTATCCTAGAACCTTCCTGAATATTCCATTCTCCAAACCCAGTTTACTAGGATGTCACTAACCTAAAGTTGTTTCCATTTCCAATAGATGTCGCTTGTATCACTTTGTGGCGCGTAACACTGCCCCCTTGTTAAAATTGTTCGTCCCGAACGACAGGTGACCCACGGTCTTGATGCTCGCAGTATTGACATAAACGATCTAGATGAACGATTTTCCGTTTGCGTACCCCGCTGAATCCTATATACTACGTCGTTAATTCTAGTCACTGCCGAATACGGTCCTTCCCAGTGTTGTTGTAATTTGGGAGAACGTCCTTACGTCGTTTCGGGTTGTAATTAAATCCGGCTGAGTTATCACGTAAGTCATAGCTGGCCTTCAGCCGATCGGTATTTATTGCTAATTTTGCTCTCGTTTCCTCGTGCACATCAGCTAATCTTTGTCTAAGCTCCGATACATAATCGTCTGGTAACTTTTTTTCACCTCTGAGTGTACCAAACTTGAGGTCGCTAGGTAAACGCATCTCCTTTCCGAATATCACTTTTGCTGGAGTTTGTCCGGTCGTGTTGTGAACAGCTGATCGATAGGCCATTAAGAACATGGGAATATGTCGATCCCAATCGCGTCGGTGATAGTCGACTACTTTCTTTAGATGCTCGACCAATGTTTTGTTGAAGCGCTCTACCATGCCATCAGATTGTGGACGCAGAGCAGTTATTCTGGTTTTTCTTATTCCCAGAATTTTACACATCTCTTGGAAAGTCCGCGATTCGAAGTTCCGTGCTTGGTCCGAATGAAGTTCATGAGGAACACCAAATCTACTGACCCAATTCATTATTACTTGACTCGCTACTGTGGTAGACTCGTAATTAATGATTGCATAAGCTTCAGGCCATTTACTGAAATAGTCAATAGCAACTAATATATAACGGTTACCGTTATCTGTTTCTGGAAAAGGTGCAGCGATGTCTACGGCTATCCTTTCAAATGGGGCTCCTACATTATACTTATGAATTTCTCCTCTACTTCTGTGTGGTGGTCCTTTACAAGAAGCACAGATAGTGCATCTGCGGCACCATTCCTCAACATCCTCTCGCATATGTAACCAATAACCTTTCACGTATTGTGGAAATTGTTTTATTCACCCCCAAATGTCCTCCAGATGACCCACTGTGCATTTCTTCTAGAACATCTTTGACCTGGGATGCTGGCACGACTATCTGCATTCGGAATGACTCGCCGTTAGTTGATTCCCACTTGCGTTTTAATACACCACATTCAACGTGAAGAGAATTCCATTGAGCCCAATAGCTCTTAAGTTTCTCACTCCTCTCCGAGATATCTTTCCATTGTGGCCTTTCCATGTCTTCTTTCAAAGAAAGAATGGGTGAAATGTCTGGGTCTTCCCGTTGTGCTGTTCGCAAGCTCTCGTTGTCCCAACCCGTCGATGGTTCTACCGTTATCAGCTGAATAGATGCCGTTATTTCTTTTTCTTCCACCCGAACGCAATGTTTGCATTCAACTTTGCATGGACGTCGTGAAAGGGCGTCTGCATTTCCATGGATACGTCCTCTTCGGTGTTGGATTTTAAAGTCATAAGCTTGGAGTCGCTCTATCCATCTCGCCACTTGCCCCTCAGGGTTCTTAAACTGCAAAAGCCATTTAAGCGCTGCATGGTCAGTGCGGAGGATAAATTTCTGCCCGTAGATATATTTATGGAAATGTTTCGTTGAGTTTACAATGGCAAGTACCTCTTTCCTTGTAGCACAATAATTTCTCTCTGTTTTTGAAAGTGCTTTGCTAAAATAAGCTACTGGCACTTCTTGACCATCATCCTCCTGTGAAAGCACTGCACCAATACCTACATTGCTGGCATCCGTGTCCAATATAAAAGTTTTTCCCAGCTTTGGATAGTGAAGTACTGGAGTTCCACAGAGGTGTTGCTGCAAAACTCTCGTTGCATTTATATGACCATATGAACGGCTTTCCTTTTTCTGTAATTTGATGTAGGCTCCTTGCTATATCTGCAAAACCTTTTACGAATCGCCTGTAGTAGGTAGCTAATCCAAGAAAACTCCTTAATTGATGTTTTTCCTTTGGAGCAGGCCAATTTTTGACTGCTCTTATCTTCTCTGGATCAGTTCTTACTCCTTGTGATGAAACTATATGCCCCATATATTTTACTTCATTCTTGAATAGAGCGCATTTATTCGTACTAAACTTCAGTTTCGCATCTCTTAGTCTTTGAAGTACGTCCCGTAAGTTGTTTTTATGTTCCTCGAATGTTCTTCCGATCACAATTATGTCATCTAGGTAGACAAGACATGTTTTCCAGGTTAATCTTCGTAAAACACATTCCATGAGTTGTTCGAATGTCGCTGGAGCATTACTAAATCCAAATGGCATAACTTTGAATTGCCATAAGCCACTTCCAACTGAGAAAGCAGTTTTGCCTCGGTCCTCGGGATGTATTTCCACTTGCCAGTAACCACTCTTCAAATCCAATGTGGGACACCACTGCGCTCCAGAAAGGGTGTCCAATGTGTAATCAATCCTTGGTAATGGATAGCTATCCTTTCTTGTTACACTATTTAGTTGGCGGTAGTCCACACAGAATTGGGTGCTGCCATCCTTTTTCCTGACCAAAACAACTGGCGATGTCCAAGGGCTGCTAGATTCCTCAATTATGCCTTGTTCCTTCATGGAGTTTATCATATCTGCAACTTCTGGTTGTTTGGCTAATTGTAGTCTTCGTGGTGGTTGTCGAATGGGCCTAGAATCTCCTGTATTGATCCGATGCTGGACAAGATTTGTTTTGCCGAAATCATCATCATTCATTGCAAATAATTCCGAAAATTCATCGATCATCTCTTTGGCATCGTTGTATTGCTGTTCACTTAAGGCACTAGATGAAAGAAGTTTCTGAACCTGTTGAGTAGTAGCTGGTATACGTAATGCCTCCTTAATATTACTACCATTTTATAAATTAACAATCTGATAAACGGGTTCTCAGTTTCCAACTATAGCACCTTCTTTTAGTTGTACCTCATATTCGGATGTGTTGAACACTCTGACTGGAATTAATGTTGCGCCTTCTGCCTTCACTAAAGTCTTACCAACGATGATGTTCGATGTTACTTTTGTAGGGTTAGGCTCCACCAGATAGAATCCGCAGGTCCATATGTCTTCAGTAGGCTTTATCCATTCTAGCGTCTCGGAGCATGCAGAGAGAATAATATTTTCACAGACCATCGTCCTTATTTTGGAAGGATAATCTGCTCCTACTCCTAGTCTCATAGCAATTTCTATGTTGCCATATTTGAGGATCCGTTCGCCGACATCTAGATTTATTTTATATGTGGTCATGAAATCTACTCCAAGAATGCATTCATCTATGATATCTGACACCAGGAAAGTGTGACGAAATAGTAGTTCGCCTAGTTGAACATAAAGGGAATTTCTCCAAAAACTTGTGCTGCTGCTCCAGTTGCTGTTCTTAGTAGATATTTGGTAGTGTTGTGAAGCCACTTGTTGTTGACGAGATCTGCTCTAATAATTGATCTCGAAGCGCCAGTGTCAATAGTGATTGCGCAGCCATTTTTCCCTACACTTCCATATATAAAGAGACTGCTATTATTTCTCTGCAACTGGGCCAACTGAATGATGACCTCGGGGCTGCCGACCCTACCAACCAACTTCTGCACCCAAAGTTGGTTTTTACATGTTTTCCGACTGTCCAACAGAAGAGCTGATGTGACTAGTCGCTGCTTCATTTCTAGTCTTCCCACGAATAGCTTGCTCCCTGGCTGCACATCTCTGGCATACTTTTCTTTTGTCCTCTTCTTCGTCGGGGTTTTCTGCAGTCCCTTTGGAGGTGTCCGGGTCTATTACAATTCCAGCATCGAAGAATACCACGTGACGGAGTGCTCTATAATGACTGCATTCTGTTGCAGGTACATTCCTCCACTGAAATTTCTCTCATTCGTACTGCACTCCGAGAAGCTTGTCTAGCAGATTCGTATACTGATGACTTCTTTCCTGCTAGCCTTAGTGCTTGTTGTAAATTTTGATCTGCAATAGAATTCACAAATGCTTCTGTTGCCACTTCATAAAGGAATTCTGCACTGACGCTAGAGTATGAAAGATAAGCTAATCTTTCCACATCAGCCTGCAGTTGTTGTAGTGATTCGCCATGCTTCTGAATCCTGTTGCGTAACTGCAAGCGATATACTTGCTGCGTGTGTTCATCTCCATAACGTAATTCTATCGCCTGTACTAATGAAGTGTAATCACGTTGCCTGTCAATCGATACAGTTTGTAATAGCTCTGAGGCAGGACCTTGAAGTGCTAATACCAGAGCTGTAGCTTTGTCTGTTTACTTCGGAAACTGCCTCGAATTGTCTCTTGCAAATATGCCACGAATTTTGTCCATCAAATATTGGAGGTTTCATTCTGCCTGCGCCGGATGTTTCAGTTCCTTCATCCCAAGGATGTCTATGCTTCATCTTCTCCAAATCTGCTTTAAAGTTGTCAAGCTTCTCCGTAACATTTTGTTGTACTTCCGATACATGTTGTTGAACTTCTACCACTTCCTGCTGGATTCCTTCAATTTTCACATTTTGTTCGTCTAATGAATTTTTAAGAAAATTTTTCTGTTCCTCCAAACAGGTTTCTAGACAATTCTGCAAAGAACTCTTTTGTTCATCCCAACGGGCTTTCAGAGAACTCTTTTGTTCTTCTAAACATGCTTGCAGAGAATTCCTTTAATCCTCATTAGCTTTTTTCTGCTCATCCAAACGGGCTTTTAGAGAATTCTTTTGTTCGTCTAAACATGCTTGCAGAGAATTCTTTTGATCCTGATTAGCTTTCTTCTGCTCATCCAAACGGGCTTCTAGACAATTCTTTTGTTCGTCCAAACGGGTGTTCCTCGAGAGAATGCTTTTGTTCCTGGAGAGAATTCTTTTGTTCCTGGAGCGAAATCTTTTGTTCACCAAAACGGGCTTCCATTTTGCTCATTAAAGTACTTAAAAGCTGTTCTATGTTCATCGCAGGCTCTTCTTCAACTTCAGGTTCTTCTTCGAAAACAAATGTCTCAGGATTCTTTTCTTCCTCTATCAAAGCTATCTTTAGACCTGTGGTTTGCAATAACCGCTTCCCCAACTCCACTTTCAATTCCTGTATGCGAAGCTCCTCTAGTTTGCGTCCCATTACTTTTATACTTCACTCACAGTTTAATATAAAATTATCTCTCTGAATTTTTACACACGATTTCACACAATTAATCACTCTTTGAATTTCAAAAAGTCAAATGCCACCACTTTATTTCGCGATTTTATTTTACTTCTGACACCAGTTGTTACGAGCGTGGCCTTCGTTCGTTATTTAAAACACAATATTTAAATAATTATTCAAAAGTTCTTTCTTTATTTAACTTCACTATTTACTTTTATAACATTTACAATAAATTATCAAATTAACTCTTTATAGTTATCGCTAGTACTGTACTTCTAATTATCGCAATCCAAATAGTTTGCTTGGTTCACTTCACTGTCTGAAATAAGACTCGCCTCCTGGATGTGAGTACCGCCGTATTTATACTCTTCGAATTATCCTAGAACCTTCCTGAATATTCCATGCTCCAAACCCAGTTTACTAACTAGGATGTCACTAACCTAAAGTTGTTTCCATTTACAATAGATGTCGCTTGTATCACTTTGTGGCGCGTAACAGTATTTTTCTATTTTGTTTTTTAAACACAAACTCGAATACGTCTATCTTCTAATCAGACAAAATCTAGACTCCCCGTTTTGTACATGTTTTTCTTTTTTATTTTTTACAGTCGCCTACTCAACATATTTTTGGATATCCTGCAATTACCTTCGATATTTAATTTCCGAAAACCTACTAAATGACAAACAGGAATCTCGCAGGGAGCAGCGGCAGAAAAGGCACAACTTCGGTTGCGTCGCGTCATGTCGCCACAGTACTCCCCGGCCAGCAAAACGGAAAGTTTAGCAATACGAAAGATGACTCGGTGGTCTGGTGGTTCTTCCAGTGCGAGTGACTCGCTGCGGTATTAAGGTATTTACCATCTGCTAGGTGTCTTACTCTCCGGGGGCTTGAGCCGGAGGAAAGTGGATCCCCGTAGCCCAGCGACTGTTCGTGTGCTGTTGCTATCGCTGGCATGCTGAATGTCTGGTTGAGGGAGTCCCACGTTGGGTTCTGTCTCTGCCTCAGGAAGTGTATATTCATGCGCCTTTTGTGACACCTCTTCGGAACTGTTAGCTGTGGGTAAGTTTTCGGCGATTGACGTATTTTTCCGGGTTTCGATTGAGTCCTCGACCTCAGTAAAACAGGGCTTCAGGCGATGGATCGAGACGTTCGCATCTCTATTCTTTTTCTTCACTGTGAAAAACTGGTCCGTTCTCCTAATTATTTGATAGGGACCCTCGTATGGAGCCTGTAAGTATGCCTTCACCATATCTGTCCTAACGAAAACATGTGTGCATTTATATAACTCGTTGAATTTAAACGGAGACAGCTTCGAGTGGGTGGAGGCCGGAATGGGCCTAACATCAGCGAACAATTTGCGTAATGAGACCACAAAATCAGATTGGGCGCTATACTGGAAATTTTGAAGAAAGCTCCAGGCAGGCGTAGACCCTCTCCGTAAACTAACCCTGCCGGAGTTGCTAAACATTCCTCTCTGAATATTGTTCTGAGGCCTAACAGTACGAATGGTAAAATTTTTGACCACGTCTTATTTCTATAAGTCATAATAGTAGCTTTGAGCGTCCTCTGCCATCGTTCCAGGAAACCGTGTGCCTGAGGGTGGTATGCGGTGGTTCTGTTACGGGCAAAACCTAACGATTTAGCGAGCTCAGCAAAAAGGGCTGACCCAAATTCAGTCCCTTGATCAGTGACGATAGTCCTAAGTATCCCGAAACGGGATATCCACGAACTACAGAGCGCATCGGCTATAGTTTCCGCATTGATGTCAACAAGTGGAACTGCATCTGGCCAACGCGAGAATCTATCAATAATAGTGAGACAGTATCTGAAACCATTGGAAGATGGGAGGGGACCGACAATGGCAATATGGATGTCCTGAAACCGGCCGGAACTAGGTGGGAAGGAGCCCAAAGGTTTCCCTACGTGGCGCGTGACCTTGCCTTGCTGACAAGCTTGACATGCACGAGCCTAACTACTGATGTCCTTGTTCATCTCCGACCAGAAGTATTTGGAGGTTATCATCTTGTTAGTGGCACGAACGCTCAGATGAGATAAATTGTGTACTGCATTAGAACCTTGTTTCCTAAAAGGTTTGGGGATAAAAGGTCGATTCGTTTTAGCGGAAATTTCACAATGGATTTTTTTGTCGGTACCAAAAATTGGGTACTTTTCAAATTTATATTGTGGATTTTGAAGAAGAGCTAGCAGCTCAGGATCACTGATTTGCTCGTCGACGGTGGAACCGAAATCTATAGGACTAGGAATGCGAATCTCTTCCAATCGACACAACATGTCCGCTGCTACATTGTCTTTACCTGGAACATGTTTGATGTCGGTGGTAAATTGTCCGATGAAGTCTACATGACGAAGTTGTCTGGGTGATGCTTTCTCTGGATTCTGGTTGTAAGCGAAAGTCAGGGGTTTGTGGTCAGTAAACAGCGTGAATGGTCGCCCTTCTAACAAAAACCGAAAATATTTGACACCCTGATAGGCTGCCACCAACTCCGGGTCATACGCGCTGTACTTGCGTTGTCTGTCTTTTGCTGCACCGTAGCTCCTACGGCCGTATCAGAGGCACCGACCCATAAAGCTAACGCCGAGGTAGCATTAGGGAACGCCAAAACTACGACCTCCGCTAATTGTTTTTTTACTAAATCACAAGCCTTGATTGCCTCCTTAAACCAGCTTTTTTTATTGCCATCTTTTTTGGGTCCTCATAAATAATCATTCAAGGCAGCCTGATGTTCTGCCGCATGTGGTAAGAAATGGCTATAGTAATTAATGGTGCCAAGGAAACGTCTGAAATCTTTCACTGTAACATGCAGATTACAATTTGCGATGGCTTCTGCTCTTTCTACAGGTGGCTTAATGCCGTCTGGCGGGATTAGGCGTCCTAAAATAATCACCTCGGCAGACGAAAACTTACACTTATCCACTTGATGATAAGTCCAAAAGCTTCCAGGCGGGCGAAAATTTGTTCTAAATACGCAAAATGTTCACTAGCAGATTTTGAGGCGACAAGAATATCATCTAAATAGACGAAAGAAAATGTGAATCCTTGCAGTATAGTATGTATGAAGCTTTGGATTGTTTGAGCCGCATTGCATAGCCCAAAAGTCATACAAGTAAATTCAAAACGGAGTACAAATTGCGGGTTCGATCCGAATCTGGTGATAAGCCTTAGTTAAATCATGAATCAGTGGGATCGGGTAGCGATCCGGAATTGTACAAGAATTTAAACGACGAAAATCACCGCATGGTCGCCATTCACCATTTTTCTTCCTAACCATATGCAATGGTGATGACCAACAGCTATCTGATGGACGGCAGATGCGTTGCTTTAGCAGAAAGTCAAACTCTTTCTTTGCTGCGGCAAATTTGTCTGGAGGAATACGACGTCCCATTGACGCTATAGGAAGAACCCTAGTGGTAATGTGATGCGTGACCGTATGCTTAACTGGGGGTTTGAAGATTGACTGCATAGTGATGTTTCTGTATTTACGCAGGAGATTTTGAATTTCGATGGGAATCGATGTGTCAATGAGGATGGAGAGTGTGGAGGAGCAACCAAACATACTTTTCCAGATGGACTTAACCAAGGTCAGAGGGTCAATCAATGTCCTTTTCGTGACATCTACCACGAGACCATAATGTTGTAAGAAATCCGCACCTAGTATGTGCTTAGGTACGTCTGCAATTACAAACTGCCGCGAGAACACGCGACGTAAGCCCAGGTCTACAGATAACATTTTTTGACCGAATGTGCTGATTTCCGATGAATTAGCTGCCATAAGTCGTGAGCCCGATTTGAGCCGACGATCAGCTCGAGTTGCCGGAATTACAGACACGTCGGCACCTGTGTCGATGAAGAAATTTCTTCTTTAGCACCTGGCTAGAAAGTAAAGTGGATTCCCCCACCTGTCGTCAACGGTGGAGGACCAATTTGTTTAACGAATTCTCATCTTTATTTACAAAATAATTCTTACAATTGGGGTTTGTCGACTTATAAGTACATGACGGAATACATCCTCTAGCCCTATCTTCGCACTTTCTCGGTGAGCCTTCTCGGGATAAATCTCTTCGGGAAGTGATAATCCTTTAAACAACCTTGACAATTCTTCAACGTTTCGAGATAACTCTTCACGAGACTGGCTCTGCTTGCTGGCCTCAACCGAAGTCACAGCGCAGATCTGAGAACTTGGACTCACCTCAGCTATCGTATCCGCACACGTTGCTACATCATCCAGGCTTCCCGGCTTACACGCTATTATACCTTGTGTGAGCGCGGGCAACCGCTGCAACTACGAAGACTTCAGCACTTCCTCGCTCAGCTTCCCCCTGACATCGAGCGCAACTCACGGAGTGGCTGCGACTCAACCGTCCCCTAAGGATAGCTCGGTAAAAAGTTGCCTCCACTTCGAATTCTCGCTTCTTGACAACCGCTGAATTAAGGTTTCTTTCAATCTTACGTATCTGCTCTCTGCGGGCAGATTACCAATCATGTCACTTACCACGTGAGCCAGACTCCCCTCCAATGCACTGACCACATGATAAAAGCGAGTCTTATGCTGTGTAATTCCAGACAATTCAAACTGAGCTTCGAACTGGAGGAAACAGAGGCCTGGAAGATGTCTACAACAAGGAACAGGCTTGACGGAAACCGCGTTTACTACTGCTAGTTGAGGAGTACCGGACATCATTGACAAATATGAAACTGGAAAAGTAGAGGAAACACACACATTTGAACCCTGAGAGTCATCTGTTAGTTCACTCGCGAGCGACTCATTTGGACGAGCCATAACGATAAAGGCTACACATAAAACTCAAACAACGACTTTACCGACCGAAACGAAAGTACCTTGCAGGATACCCTAAAATTCCCACATTATTGCAGATTATACCAACTAAGCTTATGAAAATGTATAATAGAAATAATACGCTTTCGCATACCATGTCAGGAGAATAGAGTGTGATTTTAAATTTATACTAAATATGTAATATTAAAAAATATATAAATAAAACAACAACAGACAGGAAGCAACAAAAAAACAGCTACTTCCCTTGCTTCAAACTGACCACCCGCTTTAGGGTAGCTTGACAGACGCCACAATCTGCTGCTCCGTGGAGTCCGGAACTGCCTGCAGCGAAGAGTTTCAATTTTTCTTTCTTCTCTCTGTTGCTAACTATTTTTCAGTGCAGGAATATACAGGCCTTCTTCCGATATCCTACAGAATTGTTGTACTCGGGTAGGGGATGACCTAATGCTCCGGAACTCCAGCACTGCTAGCACCACGTAATCGTCTCAAGTCACCAGATGAACTACATTCGTAAAACGGCCAGCAACCAAACTTGCGTCTAGGTTACCAATCACGTCGGGGTCACCAGTTTTGGGCTACTTGCCCAATAATTGGCCGTCGCACGGTTACGGTTCACACTAATAGGGTCCACACGTTGATTATATGAGACTCGTTCTTCAAGACGAAACTTACAGCTTACGGTAGAGGCTATCGGTTCAGGATAAAGGTCTAATGGGGCTTCTTCTCTGATAAGGACTCCTCGGCGTCTGGTCAAGAAGTCGGCCGATATACTCCGCAAACCTGGGGCGTATCAGGGCGCCCTTTGTGGACATAATTAATTAGTCATATACAAATCCAGTCAAATGGAACCCTGGGGAAAAGGCAGCTTTAACACCATGAGTCATTTTTATTAAACATTAGAGATCAATACAGGGTTATAATTGATTTATAGGGTGAATATTAATAAGATCTATAAAAGTATTTTTCTATCATTTTAAAACACAAACTCGAATACACCTATCTTCTGGTTTATAATTTATTTATAGGATGAATATTAATAATATCTACAAAAGTATTTTCTGTTTTTTTTAACACAAACCCGAATACGTATATCTTCTATTCAGAGAAAATCTAGACTCCCCGTTTTGTACATGTTTTTCTTTTTTATTTTTTACAGCTACTCAACATATCTTTGGATATCCTGCAAGTACGTTCGATATTTCATTTCCGAAAACCTACTAAATGACAAACAGATATTTCGCAGGGAGCAGCGGCAGAAAAAGGCACAACTTCGTTTGCGTCGCGTCATGTCGCCACGACCTCATCAACTCAACCGACTTCGATTGAGCTATAAATCCTTTTCTTTGTCACTTGAACAGCTTTTAAAAATCGTTCAAATAAATTTCTAACGAACTGTATAAATTTCTAACGAACTGTATAAATTCAGTTTATTTATTTACTCACCATTTAAGAACATCTGGTCTGGTTTAGTCTGCTCTTTGCTGTATAAACATATCCACATATATCCTGCAAATGGAGCAATAAACGTTTAAGAGAAATTCACACGATAAGATTTTCTATTGCATCCGCGCAATTCTTGCATTACATTGTTTTAACTTAAGCCCCAATACTATGTATATTCTCTATTTCTTTAACTTGACCAAGTATATCCGAAATAGTCTAGTGGTGGTCGTATATGTGTTATATAGACGTAAGAAGATTAAAAAGAAATAAACTATTTTCTAGCTTTTGTGTATTTATGTATCTTCGTTCTCGCAATTTTCTTGCATTATTCGTGCAGTAGAATCTAACTGTAGTTATAAATTGCATTTTCTTTCGCTAAAAGAGATTCTATCTCAACGGTATTTAAATATAAATCTCAATTTTGTGTATAGAATAAAGAAAACATCTTACGCGGAGTATCTTGAGAATTGATATAGATATTTTGGAATGAGGTATAAGATCACAAGTGGTTTCAATCAGATTGCATTTTTGTACCGCCCGAAGATAATTATTAATAAAGTTCGTTGTAATTGTTTGTCGTACATTGGGTTAGACTTTGACTTTAGCAAATAAATCCCGAAAGAGAAAATCATAGGATCGAGACAGCCATTTGACGTCGTCGCATAAATATATTACTCGACCGGGAAATGCTGCCTTCAATAAAACCATTGTTTCTCTGCTTGTGTGGTATATAGCGTAGCCATAGTGAAAATAAACTTGGTCTAGGTCTATAGAAACTGCATATAGCTCTTGAATAAACTCTGTAACTCTCAGTGTACGGAAGGGACTCCTCAAATATCTTCCTTGGGCTTTTAGAGACAGAAATATTGCAAGTTTTGCATATACCCTTATCATTCAAAGTGATAATGAACCTCTTCGATAAGGAAAATTTTGTTTTGTTTTTCTTGTTTTTTACAACATTATGGCAACGTTTCTGTGTTTTCAACACATAATTGCAGAATGTACGAATGTGCCTGTCATTTGTAGGCTTTAATTATATAGGGTTCACTTGAACTTGTGGGTCTTTTCGACAAGGTCATTATCCAGTATACGGTTCATGCTTAATTGCAATATGCCTAATTGCTGGGACCACCTTCAAATCCAAAAACCTGCATCTTTTGTAAAATATCACTACGATTTCTACGATTCCAGAGCACTAAGTCAGATTTCACTTATACCATCCGCGAAGTTCCATCAGTTTTTATTTTAGTTTGCGTTGATAGACATTTTCCTCCAAAAATCAGTCCCAAGTATAATTTCGTCTGGCAGAACTGGAATAATTAGCACTTCTAAAACTTTCACATTACCTTCTAAAACTATAGCTAAATTTGGAGTACCATATACTTTCACCTCATCTCCGTTTGTAAGTGTGATTACATATACGTTTGATTTCTGTATCTTCAGTTTCAGTGGCCTTAACGTAAGCCAACCGACTCCACCAACTACAGTTTTCGAAGGACCTGAGTCCAGTAGTTCAACCAATCAAATATATAAAACGGAAACTCTAAGATATGACCTTTCATCATTTTTCACTCGTATGAAAAAAAAAACCAAGCATCGTTGTTTCGAAAGACTCCTCGATTTTCCCACTCTTCAATTAAAAACATTAAAATTACTTCTTACTCTTCTGGACACCTCTGAGCTCACTGCACCGCTCACTACCGAGCTCTTGGTTTGTTTCCCGCACTTCTAGGGCGATTATTGGTTCTGCTTTATTGGTTAAAATATTGTCATCGACTCCTGATAACACCCACTATACCACAACCAAAAGAACGACAGGGCTCTCGGCAAAAACGAAATGTGTGACCTTCTCTCTTACAATTGTAATGTTCGTACGGGGGCATGTGCTCACTTGGGTTGCGATAGTGGCAAAACTCGGATTTTCACACGAGACATTTGGAAGATCAGGTTCAATTAAACATGTATTTCATTTATATGGAGGAGGTACGGAGCCTTCTACTAAAACGCGTACAGTTTCAAACTTTCCACATTTAATTAATAAATCTTTAATAGAATCAACTTCACACAAACCAATCTGACTCTGGTAGAAAGGGCTTATATTTCTCATCAAGATTAGCATCTTCTGAGCTACAGTCATCGGGTCAATCAGTCGCGAAAATAAGGTTGTCATTACTGCTACATAAGTAGCTATTGGATCCTCTTTCCCTTGTATTCGCCTTTTGATCTAATCAATAAGGCGTTCATCATAGTCTATGGGGAGAAATTCTTTACGAACTTCTACCAACTAGTCCCAGGAACGAAAATTTGCTTGGTACCAGATAAGAGCAGGACCACTATACAAATCTAGTTCTGATTTAAATAATTGTACCTTCGAAACTTCCCGAGCTTCTGTCACTCGCTCTAGGAACGAACTGAGTGATTGACCCTGATCGCTTGAAAATTTAGTGTTCCATTTGTAGACTGGAACTCTGTGGCACATTCGTGGAGCAGAAGATATCGTTTGATCTAGATTATATTCATTATCTGAGGAGATACTCACTGAATCATCTTCAACTTTTATCTTAAGGGATCCGAAAACAGAAACTAACTTTCAACTTTCAGATTTTTCTTAATAGTTGGATGCCCTGTCTTTTCGGGTTTCATGCGCTTTACTCGATCTTATGACCAGTTGATTTTTGTAACAATCTTTTTGTAACTTGCAGAAGGTGAATCACCCGCGAGTGCTCCTATCATACTAATAATCTGGGAAACTTTACTTTTTAAAGGATATTTGTCGGCCCTTGAAAAATAACCTGTCTTTTCCATTTTCAAGGCTCTTCTTATATGTTTACGCGTTTCATCTACTTGCCAATTTCTAAACATCGGAATTGCAACTGGTAAGACAGCTCCTCTTGACTAAGGCGAGTGACATCCATTTTACTTCGGGAAAATTTATCCGGACTCCCTCTCTCAGTGCAACGCGGTACTCGTGCTTTGGGTGCCAGGTAACAGAGATGTTAGTGGAAACGAGAAACCGTATGATCGTGCGCGTCTTAGGGCGGTCTTGGGGGCACCTCCGTCCGCAATTGGGATCGCACGGATACACCTGGTCTCTACTATTACGACTTGTGCGCACTGCTAACACAGCAGTCTTTGGTGAGACGTCCCTTCGAGTAGAAAAACAAAGCAACTGTGGGGTAAACGTAACCCAAGTTCACAAAAAAGCTGCTATTGCTGAGCAAACCTACCATGAGAACTCTGGTGTCTATTCTCACTGGACACTGTTCTGTCAAAGGTCACCTACATATGATAGGACTGGTTGATATCCCTACATGCAGAAAATACGGAGAGGAATCTGAAACGGTGACCCACTTTCTTTGTCACTGTCCGGCTTTCTCCGGAAAACGTTATAGATTCCTTTGCTCACACCTCCTGGATGAATTGCATGAAGTAAATAAGGGGGATGAACAATGCACTTTATAGTGGCCTACGTTCTAGGGTGCTCCCCCCAGGAAGAATCAACTTCCTTTCAATCCATCCATCCAACTAATAAAAACAAACTACGAAATGCGAGATTTCGATAACTTTGATATTTTTGAAAACAATTTGCGAAAACTTCAATACTATTATTATTATTCTAGGTGCTCCTGTAATCGGAATGCACTCGGTTCATTAAACTTATCATAATTCATCTGACAAAACAGATCTGGATACTTTAATATTTCGGAAACAAATTGCGAAAACGTTTAATACGTTTATATTTTTCTAGGTTCTCCTGTAATCGGACTACACTCGGTAAGTTCATTGAATATTACAATTTAGTTCGATAACATTAATATATAAGACTAAGTATGAAAACTTTAATATAATTATCTTATTGTAGGTGCTCCGCCGATTGGATTGCACTCTGTTTTTTCATTAAAATTGTTAATTTATTCACTATCAAATTTTGGAAAATTCATTCCATTTGTTTTATTGACCGGGCGCTCCGTTGGTCGGAGTACGCATTGTGAGTTGGTGCAAATATATATCTTATGTGTATATGACCATGTGGTTTATTACTTATCCTGTATAGTTCAGGCGCCCCTGTAGCCTGACCATGCACTGTGGGCTTATACAGATATGTATGCACAGGAAATCATATCGATATAACTTTGAGGTTATTGTTCTACTGCACCTTGCTGACGACTGCACTACCCAAGTAGCACAGCTTGCTGTATTTCGGTTTTGACAACCTTGTGCTTGCCAAATTAAAATCTTTTTAGCTGGAATGGAATTCCATCACAACCACTTGACAACGCTTTGAAAACATTCAGCCAGCAATGTGGCGCACTGCCTTACAGCTTTTTAGAGGTTGTAGTATCCATTATGCTTTGGTTGCCACAGCTAAAAGTGAACCAGTGACAATGTTTTGGAAACCATTTACCAACCTTTATATTATGATGTTAAATAGTTTTAACAAACTCATTGCAACTAAATAGCTGTACCTTTTTAAACCATTTAAGAGCTAAATAAAAGCCATTTCGTAATTGCTGGAAAGTGTCTTTTTAAATAACTATTTTATTATTTCATTTGGATCATTTAGCTAATTAAGTTATTTCTTTACATCCACTCTACGACAATTTAGTTATACTGTGGTTTTCTTTCTGGTATTTTTAGTATATTTTAATTGAAATGAATGAAGTAAAAAAAGCGTCTTGTTAATATTCAGCCACACTAATTTTTAATGCAGATTTCTTTTAATATTTCAAGCGCTTAATTTTGCGTAAAAGTGTTAACCACTGAAATTTTATCGTTGATAGGCATGTAATAGCTTGAAAAATAACAATGCGCCGCGTAAATAAGTGATAAATAAAAAGGTATAAAAATTTTTAAAAATATGATTTTGTTTATTTCTACAACATAGGGTCATATAAATGGTTTTGACTTTACCCGTATAGCTTAAAACATTATAATGTATTGCTATTTTGCATTTGGCGGTATTGGGAAGTTCAAAAGTTTGACATTTTGTGTTTTCAAAAGAGGGAACGCTATTTTTGACAAAATATGGCTGACAGTGGATTAAAGCTGCATAGTTTTAATTGCAGCCATCTTAATAGAGCAATATACTTAACCACAGTAAACGAGCTAGGACATCTAATTGATTGTTTCGTGGTCTATCACCACAAACTAAAAAGGTGCCATGCCAGCTGATTTGCTTTAATTGTAGATAATTAACTCTGATTACAGGCCTAAATAGAATAAGACACGACTGCGACTTGTGCATTTTATGTTTACAGCTATATGTCTGTAGCATACTGTACGTACACAGCTAAATTGTTGTTATTTCAGCAACTTTGAAATTTTTAGAGACAAAATGATCGTTTTGGAAAGATAAAATGCTTACAAGTTGGAATTACACTTATCTAGTTGAAGTGTATTACTTCAACACAGCAATAATTGCCACCATAGCTAATTGGATGCGTTGCAGTCTATCAATACAGCTAAAATGCTGGATGCCCACCTAAAGTGCTGGATGCGTAACCAAAATGCTGCAGATTATTGTAATTTAGCCAAATAGCTCCATATATACAACTAAATGGTTGTTAGTTTGGAAAAAAATTCTGTATTTACCGTTCCAAGTGTGTTATTTGTCATAGCAATCCAAGCCTTTAAAGAGAAAGCATCGTGTAGAAAATATGTCTTTTTGTAAGTTCTATGTGTGCTTATTTTATACAAAAATGTACAAGATAGTGGAGACGATCGAGGGAAACGAAAAGACATTGTGCGTGGTTCCATCATCGTGGGAAAAAAATAAAATTCTATATTGGCCACCAGGACGGAAATCTATGACCATGCGAAAAGATCACCGAATAATGCCGGACCCAAAAACATGGTCCAAGCAACCATGTTCTGTGAAAAGGAGCAATTTTACATCTTTTGAAAATGCTCTACAAGTTGAAAAAAAGCGTTCACAGTTTTCAGATACGGAGGAGGAAGAAAGATTTCACAATTTGAAAGGTAGTACGGCAAATTCTGTGCGCAGGAGAACAACGCTGAATGCCACAAGCAATATAGAGGAAGACTTCAATTACTTACTTCCGGGTAGTGTTCCAGCTGTTGTGAATAGTGCTCCTCTTCCTAGTTTACGACCAGCTACTACTGTTCTGCCACCCCCTGCAAAAAATTTTATTGGTAGTATGGCTACCGAACAAGCTCTCGAGGGGCCAGTTATAATACAAAATTTTATGGAGAGTACATCACAAGCTTCTAATAGTTCGGATACCAACATAGTAGTGACAGATGGCATTTATGAAGTGCCTCATATGAATTTTTCATCACCACAGCGTAAATGAAATAGACACAAACTTAACAATTTTGAAATTTATGTAATTTTTAGTTGAAGAAGATATTAATGATCTCCTGAAAAAGCATGAGCAGTTGTCTCATGATGTATTAGAATTAAAAATGGAATTAGCTGGTTTGCACACAAAATTTGACAAATTAATTGAAATCATGCAGAAGTACATCCCACAAGAAAAACAAACATGTAGTGATACTAGCATCAATTATGGTAATAAGTCAGTAATCTTAAATCTGAAGAAGTTGCTCCCCATTTCAAAAGAAGACCATTTAAATGAACTGGAATCTATATTAAAAACCTCGGAAGTCGTGGCTTCAGATTTTGTAAGTTTAAAGTGTTTTTAGATTTTTTATGTTTATGTTTTATTATTTGTGTATTTCAGATAAATTATATGAGTGAAATTGGTGGAACAAGTGGTACTAAGAATGGTACAAAAATAGCTTATATGGTAGCAGACAGGATATTTTCACGTTCATTTCTAACCGAGTGCTCGTGGACAGGATCTTCCAAATCAAATGAAAACAAAATTGCTTTCCTCAAATACACATCTGTATTTGACAACTTTTTTAAGATTATACGTTTGCAGATACACGGTACAGCGTTGATGACATGGAAAGTTTCTGCCATAGAATTTTAAAGAATAGCGTTAGTCGCTTTAATCAGACAACTCGGAATATAATTCAAAGAGAAAACGGTAGGGCAAAAACTTTATTACATCTAAACCCAAATTAAGCAAATTCTTATTTTAGTAAATGTACTCTGCAAACGCAAACATCATCATCATCAGCATCAGACGGAACTTCAGAATTAGTAGAAATCAAAAAAGTATTCCTAGAAACATGTGGACAAGAAGTTTGTGCAACTGAAACGGAAAGTACAGTGAGTAATGAAGATCATTTTGTAACCGAAGAAACGAAATCCAATCCTGTTTAAAATATGCTTTAATAGAAACACTGCAACGGGAACTGCCATATTTTTTGTTTGTTTTTTTTTTATTGTTTTTTTTTTTATTGAATTGAATTTTCAAATATTATAGGTAGGTACATTGTAAATGGATTAGCTTTATTGAACTATAATCTAGATGTATGTATTAATAAACATTTAACCAAAGTTTTGTTGTTGTTCTTATTCTATTCCTTTATACGTATTGCATAAATCTAAAGTGTGAATCAGAGGTATAAAAACAGTTTGGCTATCGATATCTTTCACACATGCTAATTTACATTTAATACTGTACAATGCATATAACTTCGGAGAATTTTCTTCACAATTCGATGCAAATATATTTAAATGCGAGGACTTTATCGGTATATCAAACAAGTTTTTGTTTAGCTTTAAACTCGAACCGTAAATGTCAACATTTTTTTGAAATATCCCTGCATATTTCATTGCTACTATTTCACCATTTCTCGTCAAAAACCATTTGTTGTTATTAGCACGAGTTAATGTTAAACCATCCATTAATGTTATTTTTGAAAAACGTTTTCTGCACATTTCTAAATCAGTTTCATCAATAGTAATCTCATTTTTAAAATTGGATACAATTCCTTTGATGTTTCGTTATCATTATGAGCGGAATTTAGTTCAATTATCCGTCGAGCTACTTGTGGTAATGGATTATTTCCAGTCCGCAACAAACATTTTATCTTATAAAGCATATTTTCAAATGGATATGCACTGAATGTTGGCAATGATCCGAATTTTTTAACCTCATCTGTCAAATGACATAAATTGTGAGCGTTGCTTCCGATGGAGCCAATACCGTATATTTCAATGTATTTTTCAATAAATACTTCTAGCAATTTTTCAGCAGCTGACAGAAAATTTGAATACTCTTCACATGAAAGTATTGTAACTGCGTAGAAAAATAATATAAAATGTTTGAATACGTGTGGGCTTAAAAAATGTTTTAAAACTACAGGCCCGATATAAAATAAGAAAGTTCGAAATTCTAATCCTTTCCAAAAGGAAAGACAGTCAAGAGATCTTACTGCTCGATGTATTTCGTTAGGCATTCTACATTGAAGTAAAAAGTTCGATATAGCTTTTATATCAGACGCAGACCATTTCGTCCTAAAATTAAAACTTCTGCGCGACCATCCAGTTAACAATTTCTTCATTATACCAAGGTCGACCAAATGTAAAGAATCACCTAAAAGAATTTAAGAAATAACCGTATGTAGATAAGCTTAGCAAAAGTATTTCTGTTGACTCACCTATCACAATATCGTCTACCATATTTACAGGAAGGTCTTCAAGTGGTGTGTCTGCTTTATGATGATCTAAATCTATTTTTCAGTTCTCCGTGGTGAGTCAATTCTTGGATAGCTCATATGATGGCCCTTAATATGGTATTCGCCAATTGCAGTACATTTAAGGCACGCATTAAAACCATTAAAATTAACAGTACCTATAAACATATACATACATGTAAATACATACTAATTAGAGAATTTGAGGTTAGAGAGCTCCAAGGCAAGAACCATAAGTTAGAGACCAATTAAAATAAAAAAAGAAAATATGGATTGATTCCAGGTTAATAAAAATGTACTTGAGTGTCTTTTTTTCGAAATTATGTTAATTATATTGCCATATCCATTATGCCAATATTCACCATCTCCCATTGAAGTTACTACGACTTCCCCTGGAGTTCTTAATAGCGAGCGACGATATTATCACATGATTTCAGTATTTTCAACAAAGAATTCAACGCTGTATGTGCTATGTTAAATTTGAGAGCCCATTCCCTGAGTAACTGCATAAAATTGTGTCCATTTTCTTCCTCACTCGTTTCAAAATAATACTCTTCTAAAAGTTCGGGATTTTTGACATCAGCTGTTTTCTCCATCAATGCTTGATGGGTTTTACTTGCATGTGTCTCATTCGTTTTGCTGTGGGTAGATGCAGCACTAGTTGATGCAGAATATTCACAGCTTGGCGCCATCATTGACATGTGACTTCGCAAGCCTTGAAGATTTCCAGCAGCATTATAATCACGGCGTGCATATAAGTCATCGCCACTTTCACTTTTACTTGAAATTGCTTTCAATCTATTTTTAATATCCCTCGCATAACTTCCACTTCGCTTATATTTTTTTAACTTTTTCAAATCAAATGCAAAACTCTGTACCTTCATATTAATTAATTTTCTTTGAAAAAATTAATCGCGCATTAAAGTGACACTTGGAACCAAACTATAAAAAATAGCTATATTCTAGATTTTTCTCTGACGAATATTTCCAATATAACATAGTAAAGCAATTAAGCAGCATTTTGGCTATATATTTCAACGTGTAGATATAAATTCAAAATGCTGCAAGGCTAAATGGCATTTCAAATGCGTAAATGATAGATATCTCGGATCAAATTTTGCTAACCAAGTGACAGCAAAATGTCTGTACATCTAAAAAGGTTTTCTTCAGCTATAATTATCAACGGATAAACTAAATTGATATCAATGCTACTAGTCTGGTTTTTAGCTATTTTACCAGCGATATTTTACAAAAGAAGTGAAAAAATGCTGTCGAAGCAAAAATGTTATTATTTGGTAACTTTTTCAGCTAACTGGATTAAGTTATAACTAAAATTTGGCAAGAAAGTTATTCAATCATTTCGGCTGTTTTTATTGTTGCGAAAACGTTCCCACAGAGAGGCAAAAAGAAAATATTCCTGTACTAACTAAAATGCTGCAATTTTATCTGTGACAACGTTGTTACAACCAAATTTTGGCTGCTAAAACTAAAATCGATGCTTTGTGCTAATTGGGTAGGTGCTCTGTTACGCGAGATACTGTAAGTCCATGCAAATGTTTATTTAATCTGTATGTACATTTGATTATGTGGTTTCGAACGAAACTGTGAGGTTCATGTCCGAAGGTATCATGATAATGAATATCGTAAGCGCTCCGTTAAACAGGTTATATACAGTAAGTCCACACTACTATTTATTTAATCACTGCTAAAATAATTTATGAAAATAATAAGTTTTTTTATTAATAGGCAGGCGCACCTTTTGTCAGCGTACGCACTGTTAGCCTGTTACAACACGTATATGCAGGTAATTAAATGCTTTTAAACTAATCTATTAATAAATTAACTGGCAGAAATCATATAAATAATATCACGTTATGGTTACTTTTTTTTTGCAGGCGCTCCTATGACCAGACTCCACACGGTAAGTTGTGTCGATATGTACGTAGACGCGATCATTTAAATTTTAAATGAATATTCTTGCCAATACTTTCTAGAACCTTTTCCCTTTTTCTTCCTTTCGATGTGAATTCTTCTTTTAGCCGAAATTTTAGCACGATACTTCGCCGACTTATGTTTTCTTCAATTCAATTCACCACCTCACCGGTGCAACGGTCGACACTTCATGAATCTCCTTTTCCATCATGACCGGCCGTCATTTTTTCCGGCATCTTCGTTGGCCAGATTCTCTTCGTTCCTCCTCATGCTGCAACTTCTCACTGACAGCTCTGACTCGTAGATGCCGTAGATTTAAGGGCATTGATAGTAGTATATATGCCAAACAAGGTGAACTGAGAAGCAGTTGTTTTGAGAAGGTAAGGCAGCTCGCAGTAAATCTGGTCAGTTGATAAAATTGTAAAGTTAAGAACTCGTTAAGTTTGAGTAAAGGATATAATAATATAAAGAAAATTACTTAGTATAGTCAAATTTTTGCCAGGAACTTGATAGCATAGTAAGGGCAAGAATATTAGAGGATACGAAGTATGTAAGTACGAATTACACTGGTGCCACGAAGGGGTAAGCAATAAGGTTGCATGTGTGTAAGCAACCTTAAGCGATGTTTTCGACGTAAATCGCGTGATCAAGGAAGTCAAGCATGAAAAGAAAGAAAAATGAAACAATAGAATGTTGAACTAAAAGAGTTTAAAGCCCGGTACGCTAGAGCCAAGGAATTTTTGTTCCTATACAAAAACTATGTAAAAAAAGTGTCATGGAATGCTCAAGGAATTTTTTTCTTGGCCGATTCCTTGAGGTTGTACGCTAGAGAAAAGTAATTCGAACAGAAAAACTCTACTTCCCGATTGACAAAAAGATGTCGCTCTTTTACGAAAAATCCATTTATGTCAATATTTTTTGAAGAAATAAGTACCGATGCACTTATTTCTGTAAGGAATTTTGCCGTTGGTGGAATAATTGAAAAATTGAACGAAGGAACGGCGATTTTGCAAGAGGTGTATCAATTTTAAAATGACAAATGGACGACTAAAAATTGTTTTACGTGTATCTTCATTTTTCATTGGAAATTATCCATTTCTTCACTTTCTTTATTGTCAGAAATATCACACAATTGACAAATCCAAATTGTCATAAATTCCTCGACCTAATGTCAAATTTTCTTTAAGAAATAAGTGGAAAAATTCCTTGACCTAATTCCTTGGCTCTAGCGTACCGGGCTTAATGTAGCAAACGGAAATGTAGGAGAAATGAATAAGGAGAATTAAATACAGAAGAAACAGCCCGAGTCCTGGAAGGTAAAGAAAAGAAGAAAAAACAGACAACGTTGTAGCTCCAGGAGAAGATAAAGGTCTTGTTCCTCAAGATTGAATATTCTAAGAAAAATCCTTTATAAACTAAAGCTTTCTAATATACATATATTATGTTTGCTTCAAAATTTCATGATTAGGCTTATGTTATCAATAACTTCTTTGTCAACGCCGCACCGACCTTCGGGCATCAGTCCAGACAATCTTAGCCGAAGTGCATAGATGCTATATTAACGGCAAAGATAAGTAACAAGAAACTGGAGCAACTTAAAAACTTTGGTTCTCCAAAGTAAATTTTAATCAAACAGTCTGGGCATTGTCAAACAAAACAGCAGAATTAATTAATGAGAGGAGATTTTTCTAGTAAGTAAGTTTTTAAATTTGGTTAGCGATTTTCTATTATTGTAATTTATTAAATGTAACTAAACTAGTGTAATAAATATTTAAAAAGGTGGTCAAAGTTTTAAGTGCGATAATTGTGTCGGGAATTTTTCAAGTACGGTAACTGTGTGCTTGTACATTTGACTTATTACCATTCAATAAGTTTCTAGTGCGACAACTGTGTGCTTGAACATCCTTATAAAAGGAATATGCTGTAGTATATTATCGATACGTTCCTTAATAAATTTAATACGTTGTTCCAAATCGATACTTTTGTATATCACGTTATTACTTCATTCGTATTGGAGAGGTCTTGAAACGAAACTTTCAAGCTTTTTTTTCGGTGTAAGTTAAGAGTATAAGAATGTCCACTTTGTGTATCAACTTTTTCGAATAAACTCAGCATACACTTCTATAGTACGATATTTTACTATATTAGCCAAAATTAAGATCTAATACAACTAAAGTTAAGATCCTGTATTTGTACTTAAGCTGTTTAATAACGCGATCTTCACTATCAACGCTACATATGCTTGCAAGTATGTGGGAATCTTTTAAATATTTGTAAACTCCGCTTGTAATTATTAATATTTAGCTTTAATTCAGTGAATGCAATAACTAAACTTTTAATTAACAGGATGATAGTGCTGATGGGAATGGATGGCAGTTGCGGCGATGACTTCTGCTGCTACTTCTTCTGTTGCCGGTGCGAGAGTGTGTTTTGTGTTCCCCCTTTTTCTGTTACACCAGCTCAACAATGCCATATCGGCGGGTACGGTCAGCAAATGGGCGATGTTGTTTTAGAATCCCACATGTATACATAAGAGGTCTTTGGTTATGCTAAGAACTAAAGAGTCTTTGAACTGCAGAAATATCCCCAAATTATATACCTAGTACATACGAACAGTGCCGAACATAGAAAACGATTAAACATTATTAATCCGTAAACCTCGATAATATAACCGTTTCATCTAACCAAAAGTGGTAGAATCCAGTTTTCAATAGCACGTTATAATTATAAGTATAGAAGAGATAGTAAACAATACATTTGAAAAATAAAATTACAGTATTCTCACTGTTAGAGCTAGTCTCGGACCTGGGAGGGAATGCGGGTTTATAAATGACAACTCAGTCGATTTAACAATTCAAATATAAAATTTTATTAATATTTTTCTTTCTTAACTAATATCACAAAAACAACTTCAATAAAAAATTCACAATTCAAAATTTAAAACTAACCTACAAACTATTATATAATTCAAAGAGAAATATTCAAGTAAAAAAAATAAAAAAATTCAAATTAAAAACTCAATCGTGTGAATCCTAGATTTATTCTTTCTGAAATAAAGAGAGAAGAAATCCGAATTAATAATTTTTCATCAGAAAGAAAGAAAAAATAAGTTGATGCTGTTGGTGCGTGAGGGCACAAAGGCAGCTAAATCCTCTGCTTGTACGTGAGGGCACCAGGGTAGCAAAGTGCTGTAGTTGGAAAGGCGAGTCAGATTAGTCTCTGACTATAGTTTGCGCGTGCGCAGGCGTGTAGCAATATGCTACCTTAAAAATTGCAGATTAATCTCTGCGCAGAATTATTCTTCTGCTCAGATGTGAATAGGAATATTGCAGATTAATCTCTGCGCAGAATTATTCTTCTGCTTAGATGTGAATAGGAATATTGCAGATTAATCTCTGCGCAGAATTAATCTTCTGCTTAGGTGTAGGTGGGAAATTTGGAATTGATAGGATTTTCAGATTAATCTCTGAAATATAGAATTAATCTTCTATAATGAAGTTGGGAATATTCTTGTACTTAGATTAGTCTCTAAACCAGATGAGCTCTGGACCAAGAATGATTTTCTGGTGCGGCTCGTCTGCTTTATATAGCCGCCGCATCCAGTTGTGAGGTCTCGCCTCTAGGTGTTGCCCTAGCGACGTTTGTTGGATTTGATGAGTGCGGCGAAATCAAATGATTTGACGTAATGTCACGATATATATATATGTAAACATACTGGTGGGCTTCGTACTTTAGGTAAGTTGATGATATTTTTCATAAAATTTGTTATAAATAATAATAAATTTATATGTTTTATACCATGTTCAGACTGCGCCGAGATTACGTAATTTTGAAATCATGCTAGGGTGTTCACGCTGCTACTGAGATAATTTCAACTGTCATATATAATATAAAGTACCAAATATCAAATTTCAGTGAAGCGAAACAGTCAGTCAAAATTTTTATTTAGGAAAAACTAGTAACCAAAATGGAAGAAAATATGTTAAATACAATTTTACTCCATGAAATAGACACTGGAAAAAAGTAAACATTATAAATAATACCTTTTGTAATAAAAGAGAATATTATCAAAGAAAGCGACGACAGCATATCCAAAAGATTTTAAATTTGCAACGACAGAGTGCTATGTTATTGAATGCAATTGCAAAACAAAAAGTATGTAGGAAAGTCAGTATCGAGCGGGTTGCTTCTGGGAGAAAGAAGTGGCAAGAAGTGACGAAGAGTTTTGTAATGAAAATTTTAGAATGTCACGACAGGTTTTTAATATTCTATGCAGCAGATTTAAAAATATTGAAAAGAGCGATACCACTTTTCGAAAGGCAACACCTTTGATAAAAGAATTACTAATGCTCTATACGCATTAGGGTCACCCGCAGAGTATAGGAGTATCGCAAACCTTTTTGGTGTCGGAAAGTCAAGTGTTTGTGAAATATTACGAGATTTCTGCCAAGAAGCGTTGAAAATATTTCAGCCTGAATTTTTAAATTACTACCCACTCAAAGAATTAGTGATAAAGGACTGTGTAAATGGCTTTCAGCAATTAGGATTTCCGCAATGTCTGGGAGCACTAGGCAAACTGAAAAAGTTTTCGTTTACAAATTCCTTACTTACAATTTTTTCTTTAGATGGTTGCCATATTGAAATAAAACCTCGTGCGGAAGACGCGGTGGACTACTTCAATTACAAAGGGTGGTACTCTACGGTGTTACTGGCCTTAGTTGACTACCGGTAAGAATTTCATTAAATTTGATGCTTTTATTAATATTTAAAATAATATAGATACCGGTTTCTGTACATTAATGTCGGCAGCCCAGGACGTTGTGATGATTCGCAAATATTTGAAAGATCAGCCCTAAAAAAACAACACCAAAACCCAATTCTAAAGAAAATGGGGACTTTGCTTTTCAATTCTCTGATATCATAATGAAACCATTTCCATTTAATGGAATGAGAAATGAAATGGAGAAAAACTTCAACAATGTATTGTCGAAAAGTCGTAGGGTAGTGGAGAATGCCTTTGGGCACTTGAAGGCAAGATTTCGGAGGCTCGGAAAAGGCCTTGAGAATAATATTGAGAACAGTTCTCAAATAATTAAGTGCTGTTGTGTATTACACAACTTCTTAAATGAGCACAATGAGCACATTAACAATAAATGGCTGATTCATGTCAGAGAGCAGGAGAAACATCAAAGTAATCATCAGCCACAATGCAATACTATTATCACTGACAACGATCCTTCTGCAGCAAATATTCGGAATGCGATTAGTCAGTACTTAGGTAAGAAAAACGAACACATAATTTTTAAATTATATTTTTATTGCCAATTGCCCGTAAAACAACTGAAGAAAAAACTTACATACTACTTAGAGCTTAAAAAATTTATCACCGCTTTTTGGAAATCTCTCGAATCATTTACGAAGTCCTGCAATAATTTATTCCGTTTTTCTTCGATATCGATTAGTTTTTTGTCCACTTTCTTCACTTCATCTAACTCATTTTCAATGTTTTCATTAACTTTTTTAAATTCTTTTAATAGCTTAGTTTGGATATTTGCACTTTTTTTTTCTTTTTGCAGTCTTTTCTTCTGGTGATACAACGGATGTCACAACTGATGATAATAATGGCGCATTATCCACTTGGACTTGCGGTGACAATGGGGACGATTCCAATGCTGACAGCGATGAGTACGCATGCTGATGGAAATGATCTTCCTCACCAGAAAGGATTTCAACGCTGCTATCTATTGTAACATAAAACGCAAATAAATATATAATAGTTTATGTAGGAAAGGGGTTCTAATTTGGTACCTTCCACAATACTCTCCTCTACTAATGACTCCACATTATTTGCTTTGAATTTCCCCAATATGGCATGAATTTTATAATATAGGGGCCAGTCAGATGGGGAACCTCCTGTTGAGCCTATGATTCCTTTTTCCTTCCTAAGAAGAAAAGCAAATTGGGATTAGTATTTGTTAAAAACTGTATTAAATTAAGACTCATTTGAACTTACCTGTATCTGCTGGATAAATTATGAATCTTAATCCTAATTTCTTCTATTGTATAGAAGCTGCATCTGTGTTCCATCGCCATTTGGATTTCGAGAAATATGTGGCTATTTTTCCTCAAACCCCTTAATTTGTGAATATTTTCAGCCCACAATTCCACTAAAATTTCCTCCTCACCTACAGACCATATTTTTTTTTTTTATATTTCCTTTTCAATATTTTCTTTTCCATATTTCGATAAAATGTGTCCTTCTCCTTTCTAATTTTGTATACAAATAGAACTGTCAATGCAATAGCAAAGTTGTGCTGAATGCCGCTGGATGAGTGTGTTCATTAATTATCACATGATTTTGCATGTAATTTCATCCAAATTACGTCGAAATTACGTGATTTTGAAATTACGCCAATTTATGGGAAATTACGTGATTTCGAAGGTGATTTCTGAAAATAATTCAAAATTACGTAATTTCGGCGCAGTCTGAACGCCATATTAGCTGTTAAATCTGTTCGTTGGAATCTTTGGACGTCGCTAGGCCAAAGGAAGGAAATTCCCAACAATCAGTTAAGTGGTTTTTCTTTTAATTCATTTTAGTCTTATATTCTTTGTGTTTTTCTTTTCCTTTTTCTTTAGGAGGAAATATTTCGTCGTGGGAAGGATTAGGAATGTGGATGGGATTTACACCGAGGGATCATCAACATGTATGTGTGGCCCAAACATCCTCCCGGACCAAAAATTATAAAATTTTTATATATTGCAAAGTAAACTTACGTTTGGTTGATGGAATATGTACATTTTTTCTCTTTTCATTTTCATTTCTACGCCTCCAGGAAGGCTCCATTTAATGAAAGATTTTGCATTCCTAACTTTTCCCAAGGAGTCTTTGTAGCCTCCAGCAACTTAGTGATAATTGGCGTGGCAATAATTTTTCTAATTAGATCCTTTGGAATTCCTAAATCTTGGTCAGCTGATTCTTTAATTCTCGATGCAGGCTTTTGGAACTGCCTTGGGGGAGTAATAGGCGGGTTTAAAAAATGTGCTGGTAGTGAATCCGGGGAGTCCATAAATTGACTCGGTCGATCAATGATAATTGTTTGAGGTGATAGGCTGGTGTTGCGTATTGCGCTGATCACTGGTTCTGGTCTTGTAGCACTATGTGTGGACACAGGTGGTGTGCTTATGCTAACCGGTCCTGTTTCACTGATAGAGTCCATGTCTTCTGGCAGACTTGGTAGTCTTGTAGTTGCTGTAGGTTTCTTCCTTGCTGACTTAATGGAGTGGAGCGTGGTACTGTAGGCAGCCTTGGCTGTGTTTGGGCACGAATTCCTGAATGCTGTTCTCTAGGCCTTGGCTTGAACTTGAAGCTGTCACTTGTTTTGGACGGCCTTTGAAGCCACTTTATGTCAGACGCGACCGCTATAGATTCGAAAGGCCTGACAAACTTTTTTATTGGTAGAATCTCGTGTGGAGGTGGTCGTACAATTGCTGATCGCATTTTTCTGCCTTTTTTTGGAGTTGGTGGCAGTGGATTTATTGGCCTGATTGGCTTAGAAGGTGATAATAGCTCCGGAAGTGTAGGTGCAAGGCCTACATGCACTGAGTCTAAAGACTCTGAGTTAAAAATTTCCAGGAATTCTTCCATAATTGACACTACTCAACGAAATAAATACAAAGCACTATTTTGAACCGCACTGAACAACTTTCAAAACTGAGGTAAATTTTGGCGGATTCTGACCTAATTTATATTTGAATATAACGGATATTTTTAATTTTGGTACAGCCAGAAAGCACAACATTTTGGAGGGGATAGTTATTGGGTTGAGTTGGTAATGGGGAGAGGACAAATACTTGAAATAGGACGGGTGAGAATACTTTTTGGGGTTTTTATAGTGACTGCTCTAACTAAGTCGTTATGACCAGTGTGAATGTCAATGATTCTCCCTAATGGCCACTTGCCAATGGGAATTTGATCGTCTTTTATTAAAACGAGAGTTCATATTTTTAAGTTTTCCTTCTCTGTCTGCCATTTATGTCGTTGATGCAAAGTATGCAAATAATCCCTTGACCATTGCTTCCAAAAATTATTAGAAAGACGTTGGATGTGCTGCTACCTCTTGAGAGGATGTTGCTGTGGATTAAGTGGGGGAGGTTCTAATATAGTGAGAATATGACGACCTGTTAGGAAGTGTCCAGGAGTGAGGATGTTGTAATCTGATGCATCATTGGATAAAGGAAAAAGGGGTCTGGCATTTAGACATCCCTCAATTTGAACTAAAATTGTGTATACTTCTTCGTAGGTGAGTTTTGTGTCTTTAATGGTTTTGTATAGATGGCGTTTGGTCGATTTTACACCAGATTCCCATAGGCCACCAAAATGAGGTGCTGACGGAGGGTTAAAATTGACTGGCCAACTCAACTTCAATTGCTCTGATCGACCTCTCTGCGTTTGCTTGTAAAAGTCGATTGGAGTATCGCAAACCTTTTTGGTGTCGGAAAGTCAAGTGTTTGTGAAATTTTACGAGATTTCTGCCAAGAAGCGTTGAAAATATTTCAGCCTGAATTTTTAAATTACTACCCACTCAAAGAAGTAGTGATAAAGGACTGTGTAAATGGCTTTCAGCAATTAGGATTTCCGCAATGTCTGGGAGCACTAGGCAAACTGAAAAAGTTTTCGTTTACAAATTCCTTACTTACAATTTTTTCTTTAGATGGTTGCCATATTGAAATAAAACCTCGTGCGGAAGACGCGGTGGACTACTTCAATTACAAAGGGTGGTACTCTACGGTGTTACTGGCCTTAGTTGACTACCGGTAAGAATTTCATTAAATTTGATGCTTTTATTAATATTTAAAATAATATAGATACCGGTTTCTGTACATTAATGTCGGCAGCCCAGGACGTTGTGATGATTCGCAAATATTTGAAAGATCAGCCCTGAAAAAACAACACCAAAACCCAATTCTAAAGAAAATGGGGACTTTGCTTTTCAATTCTCTGAAATCATAATGAAACCATTTCCATTTAATGGAATGAGAAATGAAATGGAGAAAAACTTCAACAATGTATTGTCGAAAAGTCGTAGGGTAGTGGAGAATGCCTTTGGGCACTTGAAGGCAAGATTTCGGAGGCTCGGAAAAGGCCTTGAGAATAATATTGAGAACAGTTCTCAAATAATTAAGTGCTGTTGTGTATTACACAACTTCTTAAATGAGCACAATGAGCACATTAACAATAAATGGCTGATTCATGTCAGAGAGCAGGAGAAACATCAAAGTAATCATCAGCCACAATGCAATACTATTATCACTGACAACGATCCTTCTGCAGCAAATATTCGGAATGCGATTAGTCAGTACTTAGGTAAGAAAAACGAACACATAATTTTTAAATTATATTTTTATTGCCAATTGCCCGTAAAACAACTGAAGAAAAAACTTACATACTACTTAGAGCTTAAAAAATTTATCACCGCTTTTTGGAAATCTTTCGAATCATTTACGAAGTCCTGCAATAATTTATTCCGTTTTTCTTCGATATCGATTAGTTTTTTGTCCACTTTCTTCACTTCATCTAACTCATTTTCAATGTTTTCATTAACTTTTTTAAATTCTTTTAATAGCTTAGTTTGGATATTTGCACTTTTTTTTTCTTTTTGCAGTCTTTTCTTCTGGTGATACAACGGATGTCACAACTGATGATAATAATGGCGCATTATCCACTTGGACTTGCGGTGACAATGGGGACGATTCCAATGCTGACAGCGATGAGTACGCATGCTGATGGAAATGATCTTCCTCACCAGAAAGGATTTCAACGCTGCTATCTATTGTAACATAAAACGCAAATAAATATATAATAGTTTATGTAGGAAAGGGGTTCTAATTTGGTACCTTCCACAATACTCTCCTCTACTAATGACTCCACATTATTTGCTTTGAATTTCCCCAATATGGCATGAATTTTATAATATAGGGGGCAGTCAGATGGGGAACCGCCTATGATTCCTTTTTCCTTTTTTTTTTTGCTAATTAATATATTTTTTTTGCTAATTAATATATTTTTTTTTTTGCTAATTAATATATTTTTTTTTTGCTAATTAATATATTTTTTTTGCTAATTAATATATTTTTTTTTGCTAATTAATATATTTTTTTTTGCTAATTAATATATTTTTTGCTAATTAATATATTTTTCGCATGCCTTTTATAAACCTGAGACAGTATGCAGTTATTCTTATGGTTTTTTGAAAAGATGAATATTTATGTACTAAAGTTAGTTGCTCATCGATAGTAGTAGTGAGAGCCCTTATCTTTTTGTATTCTAAGAGAGTATGTACATCTGGTGATTGTGGAGGCCAGAATTCTTCATCTTGAAGTAGCCAGTCTGGGCCATTCCACCACATAGATGTTCTTGTTAGAGTGATTGGTAAACTACCCCTAGACGCTATATCGGCAGGATTGTTCTTGGAGGGGACATGTTTCCAAATGGCATGTGGCATATTTTCATGTATTTCGCATGTACGATTGGCCACGAACGTTTTCCAAGTAGACGGGTGCTTTTGCAACCATGCTAGAACTATTTTGGAGTCTGTCCAAACTATGAGATTAGCTTCCTTTAATTATAAATCATTAGTGACTTGCATGATGAGGGGGGAGAGTAAGACAGCATCACACAGTTCCAAGCGTGGTAGAGAGACAGGTTTGATGGGAGCAACTTTGGTTTTTGCAGTTATTAATCTTATTCTAGAGTGTTCATGTTTCTTTAGGTATAGAACTACTGCATACGCCTTATTAGAGGCATCACAAAACCCGTGGAGCTCAATATCAGCTGTATTCGGTTGGTAGCCTAGCCATCGTGGAATCTGGATGTGTTGTATCGCATGTAGTTTATCTTTAAAATGATTCCATTCTCTTGAAAGTTCTATGGGTACTACGTCATCCCAGTCGCATTTTGAGAGCAAAAGTCTCCGAATTAGGATTTTCGCATTGATTATGCATTGGGCCAGCCATCCCAATGGATCGAAAAGACATGAGACTTCCGATAATATTATTCGTTTTGTATAGGAGTTTTTCGCCTCGGGAATATTAACCTTGAATGAGAAACAGTCTGTGGTTGGATACCAATGAATGCCGAGAGTTTTTATTGACTCATGTTCAGAGAATTCTAGATTCGTTTTTAACTCTCGGTGGTCCATTGGTATATTCTTTAATAGATCATGGTGATTGGCTGTCCATTTCCGCAAGTTGAATGTTCCTGTGGCTAGAGCTTCAATAAGCTCGCTTTGTAATTGTCGAGCTTCGCTCAAACTGTGTGCTCCTGAGACCAAATCGTCGACGTAAAAGTCTCGCAAGATGCTCTTTGCAGAGAGGGGATAATTAGTCTCTTCATCCTTTGCTAGCTGCTGTAACGTTTTGATAGCTAGGTATGGTGCTGGTGTAGTTCCAAATGTGACAGTAGTAAGAATAAACTCTTTTAATTCTTCATTTGGACTGCCTCTCCAGATTATACGTTGGAAATTTTGGTATTGAGGTGTCATTTGAATCATTCTGTACATTTTCTCGATGTCCGCTGTAAATGCGAATTTGTACAGACGCCATCTCAACAGAGTGGTCCAAAGCGTTGGTTGGATTGTAGGTCCAACTAGTAGTTGCTCGTTTAGTGACATGCAATTTGAAGTACGAGCTGAGGCAAAAATTATCCGAAGTTTTGTAGTGGTGCTCTCCTTTAGCACAGCGTGGTGTGGTAAATAGTAAAAGGGAATGTTGTCGTACGATTTATTTCCTGACATTGTAGGTGGGATAGGCTTCATGTGGGCAAGACGGATGTACTCATCTATGCAATCCTTATATAGCTTATGTATAGTTGGATTATTGGACAATTTTTTCTCTAGTTGTAGGAATTGTTTGACTGCCATATTCCTAGATTGCCCAAGCTGTGGTCTATATTGACTCTTGAATGGTAAATGAACCTCGTATTTACCCGAGGATAGATGTCTTGTTGTATTTTTGTAGAATGTTTCACACATTTGATCTTCGTGTGATAATATTGGTCGGGTGATGCATTCTTCAAGTTCCCAGAATTTTCTCAATTGATTGTTTTCCTCAGAATGAATTGTAGTGTGGGTGGCTAGCACTGTTGAAATTGCGCTCGTAGCTTCTGGTACTGCTCCGACAACAATCCAGCCAATTCTGTATTTTGGGCTGTTGGAGAATTGCCAGATCCTCGTTTAATACCATTTTTAATGATGGCGGCATAGATGTCTGCACCAAGCAGGACATCAATTTCTCCTGGAATTGAGAAGGTGGGATCTGCTGTTAGGTTGCTGATGTGCTTCCAGTTTGATACTTCGATAGTTTGGGCTGGCAATAACTCTGTGATTTTTTTGATAATGAGCATATTGCTCTCTATTTTGAGTTCGGTGTATAAGGAATTAATTATGACAGTTGCTTGTCTTACTGCAATGTTGGTGGGTATAGTGCCGAGTCAAATGAGTTGATGGATGGTCGGTGATCCTTTAAGCTGTAACCGCTTAAGAGCTCTTTCGGTCATGATGGAAACTTGTGACCCAGAATCCAGTAATGCTCGGAATGTCATTGGGATTCCGAATGGTGCTATGATATTAATTAGGGCTGTAGAAAGAAGTGCCCTTTTCAGATTTGAAGTAAAAATATTTTTAACTTGTTGTTCATTCTTTCTATCGTTGGGTGACACTTGCTTTATTTCCATATTGGAACTTTGAGAGTGCTGAATGGATGATTTTGTGCCCGGATCGTTTTGCTCTTAATGAAGCAATGTGTTGTGAATTTTCTTACAATGATAACAATCTTTTATTGCTGGTGCAATTTGAAGTCGTATGGTTAGGTGATAAGCAATTTTTGCATAAGTGCTTATGTGTAACAACTTCATGCCGTTGTTGGATGGTCAAATTTCTGAAGGTTGGACAATGGAATATTATGTGATTACCTTTGCAATGACTGCAAGAGGATTTTTTTGTAGGTGGGTGACTTGGTGTTGAACTCTTTTTTTTGTTCAAGAGTCCATGCGTTGGTTTGGGAGAGAATGGTTTTCTCTGTGTCGCATTTGGCAATGTGTTTTTATTTCCTATCATTTCCAAGGTTCTGAAGCGAGACTCTAAGAATTTTGTTAATGTGTTTAGTTTTTGTAAATCAGTGCTACTATGTAAGCTCTGTTTCCATAATTGGTGAGTTTCTGAGTGTAATTTTTGTACAGTCAAATATATAATTATTGGATCCCAATTGTTTGTTTCTACATCTAAATTTTGTAATGCTAATAGCGCCTCTGTTATATTGTCTAGTAGCCTTTTGATACTTTCGACAGTATCATGATTTGTGGTTGGGAGGAACAATAATTTTTTTAGTTGTACGTTGACTAAGATTCGCTTATTTGAGTAGCGTTCCTTTAGGAGTTGCCAAGCTGGTTAATAATTTGCGTCGCATATTTCATAATGCCTGAGCATTTTTTCAGCTTCTCCAATTAGATTAGTTTTTAAAAAATATAACTTGTCAACGTCTCTTAAATTATTGTTGTTATGTATAACCGAATTAAATAAATCGTGGAATGAAATCCACGTAGAGTATTCTCCATTGAAGGTGGGAAGTTTAATTCTGGGGAGTATTTCATTATTACATGAATTTGTGCTAGCATGTGATGTCTGAGTCTGAGGAGGATTGTTGACAGGCGTTGGTGTTAGTTTGTCTATATCTTCTTCCATGCTTGCTGCTTTTTCAATATAATACTTCTGTACATCACTAAATGTCCTTTCGTGAAATATCCTAATTTGCAATCTTCCTTTGTCGCTCTCTTTTGAATTACCCTATGCCGCGTTTGGAATTCTTTCCAATATTCGGTGAACGTTTTTGGCGTTTTTCTGTCGATTTGACAGTTTTCTTTTTACCTTCTCTTTGATGACTTTTAAAGAGGTCTTCCATTAAATCTTTGACCTCTTTTTGAGACTCAACCAACTCTAATGGTTTCGTCCCCGGCGTCAGATATACTGCGTTCGTCATCTGTAGGCATTTTGAGTGGAGAGGCTTGAATCACGTGATAGTATTAAGCAAGTATTCAATTTTATATTTGATTCGACTGAGTTATCCGGCTCGAAGGACCAACGTTAGAGCTAGTCTCGGACCTGGGAGGGAATGCCGGTTTATAAATGACAACTCAGTCGATTTAACAATTCAAATTTTATTAATATTTCTCTTTCTTAACTTATATCACAAAACAACTTCAATAAAAAATTCACAATTCAAAATTAAAAACTAACCTACAAACTACTATATAATTCAAAGAGAAATATTCAAGTAAAAAAAATAAAAAAATTCAAATTAAAAACTCAATCGTGTGAATTCTGGATTTATTCTTTCTGAAATAAAGAGAGAAGAAATCGGAATTAATAATTTTTCATCAGAATGAAAGAAAAAATAAGTTGATGCTGTTGGTGCGTGAGGGCACAAAGGCAGCTAAATCCTCTGCTTGTACGTAAGGGCACCAGGGTAGCAAAGTGCTGTAGTTGGAAAGGCGAGTCCGATTAGTCTCTGACTATAGTTTGCGCGTGCGCAGGCGTGTAGCAATATGCTACCTTAAGAATTGCAGATTAATCTCTGCGCAGAATTATTCTTCTGCTTAGATGTGAATAGGAATATTGCAGATTAATCTCTGCGCAGAATTATTCTTCTGCTTACATGTGAATAGGAATATTGCAGATTAATCGCTACGCAGAATTAATCTTCTGCTTAGGTGTAGGTGGGAAATTTGGAATTGATAGGAAATATATTAAATATAGAATTAATTTTCTATAGTGAGGTTGGGAATATTCTTGTACTTAGATTAGTCTCTAAACCAGATGAGCTCTGGACCAAGAATGATTTTCTGCTGCGGCTCGTCTGCTTTATATAGCCGCCGCATCCAGTTATGAGGTCTCGCCTCTCGGTGTTGTCCTAGCGACGTTTGTTGGATTTGATGAGTGCGGCGAAATAAAATGATTTGACGTAATGTCACGATGTGACATTACGAAATGTAAAAATACAGGAGGGCTGTGTACTTTAGGTAAGTTGATGATATTTTTCATAAAATTTGTTATAAATAATAATAAATTTATATGTTTTAGCTGTTAAATCTGTTCGTTGGAATCTTTGGACGTCGCTAGGCCAAAGGAAGGAAATTCCCAACAATCAGATAAGTGGTTTTTCTTTTAATTCATTTTAGTCTTATATTCTTTGTGTTTTATTTTAGGAATGTGGATGGGATTTACACCGAGGGATCATCAACATGTATGTGTGGCCCAAACCCTCACCTTGAATGATCTTTTCTATAAAAAAAAAAACTTCGATCATTTTACAGCACGATACATGTTTATATGTAGGTGCTTCTTTAATAATTCAAGTTGAATTCAATTATGCTGGCAAGTAAAACTATATTTCTATTTTCTACTGTACGATGCCCTCCTGGGGCCAAGATTTTCCTAATTAAACACCTTTTCCTATTGACACAGGCATCCTTTTGTATATCACAACTCTGATCATGTGCACTTGCACTTAGCAGTGCAAGCGTTAGTTCCGTCCTTTGTTTCACACCTGCATAACTCACTTAAAGATCTCTTAAACACAGAACAAAATGCACCACACGACTAAACAGCAATCGAATCTAAATTTAAAAATAAATGCCTTTTACTATGAAAAATACCAGCTGTGAACTTGAATTGGTAACAATTGATGAGGAATGCAATGACCTGCAATATGTGATTGATTTTATGTAGAGCCCTTGCATGTCCCCGTTATCAGCTGCTGCGAATCGTGCAGGAACGGAAATTAAATTTTGCTGAGCTCTGGAAACAATGGACTGATAAAAAAAATCTACATATTTTGTAGGCACCAATAAAAATGCGATAAGAAAAATTTTAACAGCGATTCTGTGATAGGCTTTTAAGTTGAGATCAATTTTATGCACACACACCAGTTATGTTTTATGTTGCAACGTGAAACGATGATTACAAATTTCCCTTTGACGAATTATATCCATTTCACCTTTAATTTTATAAATAAATATTTTAAAATATTGTTGTTATATCCAACTTTCCCAGATCTATAGATGTTCTTTTTTATGGCCACTTTTACTACTTTGAAAAAATTTGTGTAACTTTCTGAATTTTTGAGATGATAATGTTGGCTTAAAGCTTTGGGCCCCACGTTGGGCACCAAAAATGTTACGCTTCCTTTGAAGCGTAAGTGATGGTAGCTCAAGTGGAGAAGTGTTGGTTCAATTCGTGAACTAGTTTGCAGGAAAGTTTGGTTTTATGGGCGCCTCGTGGTTTTTCACGAAACTTTTTAGTCACAGAAAAGGGAATACAACAAGAACTTTGCGAAACTTGAATTTATTCAGTTAATATGATAACGTTCTAATATCCAACAATCATAATCCTTAAAAAAAAAATAGCCGCATTAGGAAAGACTACAAACACAATTTTATTGAATATGAATACGTATTTTTTAACCAGTACAGTACTAGCAAAAATAATGATTATGCAAAATATTTCTATCTGGTTTAACAATTTTAGGTCTAATATTTAACAAAAGGGTTTTTGCAAGTTTATAATACCAACAACCAATTATATAGTAACTTAGATGTGTGTATGTGTATCAGTGGCGCGGCGTGGACTTGGTGCGAGGGGAAGCAATAAGATTGTAATTTTACGAAAGCATTAAATAACCATGCGTTCAAAAGTTATTGCAGCGATTCTAATTACCCCTCTCGTTAGCTGCTTCTTAATCACACAGGAGTTACTTTCGTCTCGCGCTGCATGTTTAAGGATGGAAATTACTGGAGAAGATATTATCTTTCCAAATAAGATTTGCAAGCTAACTTCTAAAAGCTCGTAAAAAGATAGATTTAGCTGAACCACTCTAGATTAGTTTAGTACACAAAAGACATCTCTGGTCGCGGTGTCCGCAGTGTCTTAGTGACCTAGTCACCCTTACCCTTAACCTTAAGCTTAAGCACCCACGATCGAGTATGTGAGAGTAGGCATGAATTGTCACTTGCTTTCAAATTAAAATAAAAGTTGTGAAGAAACAGTCATAGTCAGGTCGGAATTTTTATATTATTATATTATACACTTCGCTTCAATCATTGACTAAATTAATCATAAAGAAGCGGGATATCGTTCGAATACAGTGTACGTGAATAAGACACTTACTGACAGTCGGAGTTGAACATACTTTGACGATTGTGAAAAAAAATATTTCAGAGTTCCGGAAGTACAGTGAAACTTTATAAAATTTAATGATATGCATAGTTAAAATTGTGTTGTTTCGGAAGCTTGAAGTGTATAGTTTTATACAGTTTAGTGTTTTGTGAAATAAGGGGAGCAAACCCTTTATAATTTTCAAAAAATTGAATTTTTTTCCTCATATTTTGAAAATATACTGGAAAGAGGAAAAATTCAAATATTAAATATTTACGGAGTTATTGTAGTTATTCATACAGTATACTAGCGAGTCAGGTAGCCGGAGCGCTTGGAGTAAAGCAACCTTTCTTTCATAATACCTTTGTACAATTTTATTGTCCCATTAGAATTGTCCCACAGCAGCAGATGGAAGATAATCAGCTTTTCGAGGAAGCTGATGGTTAGTGTATGCGCCTGGAATCGCTGATTGATCGATAAGCCACTCAATTAAGTTTAAACGCGATTATCTCGAAAGTGCATCTTCAAAAACTGCTGCTGCTGTAGATAAAAAAGTTATTGATCGATCTGGATGAAACTGGCAGAGGTTACTGTCTATAATATTTTCGGATGGATGTACCTAAAGTTGTATAGATATCGCGTAAATAAATTTTTTGGGGTAAAAATGATAGAAAATCTGAGCATTTGATAAAAAACGGACGTAAGTTTCTATTTTATACATTTTTTTTTATTTTAAAGGTTTCTCCTTCCCCTGAACATGTCAGTAATCGATAAATAATTTTCTTGTTTGTTTATGATCAATAGAAAAAAGAATTACAGAGGCAGCAATTTTCGATGTCACGTAAAAGGCACCTGGAGGAACTACCCTACAACGCCACCATTTTCTTTAAAAGAAAACAGCTGAGAGCTGTAGCAGAATAATGTTAAAAGTTTAAAATAATGCGTTTATCTTTAGAAAAATTCATAAAAAAAGAATCATTTTTGAGCGTCTAAATGGTTTGCTCCCCTTAAAGCGTGATGTATTGTGCGGTGCAATTATACAAAAACAATTGCGGAAATTCCAGCGGAAAATCGTATTTTATTCAAGTGAATATATATAAAAAAAATATATCATCCTTGTTTTATTATTATTCGTGAATTTTTTTTTTAAATATGTATAACAGAAACAGAGAAATATACGACAGTTTTAAGATCGTGTGCGATTTGTTTATTCGATCAATGTCAGAAGGGATTTCTACTTTTCAATGACAGCCCTATACATATTTCTTTGGAGGCGCAAGCGTTTTGGTTATTTACACAGCATTTTGGAGTATAAAAAAGTTTCCCATTCACAATGTTACGATTTCACTACTGCCATAACGAAGCGAATAAAAACACAGCACACTAATCCAATTCATGAGTGGCTGAAGTTTTCACCCGGTAATCGCTTCCATATTAGTGATTTATTCAATAGTTTCAATCAAAGCTATAAACAAATTTAAAATTTTAAATTTTCTCGAAAATGAAGGAATGATGAATGGTTGTCAGAATATGGAGAGATCCTCAAGAATGTTCTAATGCACTGGGTAAGTTGCCTGATAATAACGTCATTTGAGCTCTGTGAATGAAATTTCAAAGAACTTGGAAAATGTGAAAATGGAGGATTTCAAAATCGTTTATAGTTTTGAAACAAAGCATATTATTCATCGCTTTATTCATGCCTTCGGTTGAGATGTAACAATTTTTGGAGTAAACTAAATATCTGAAAAAGTAGATTCGTGATTATGCACAACGGCTACAAATAAATTCTAAATATGATAAATTAAAATATCAATAATTGCTCATTTTTTTCTTATTTGCCCCCGACTATACCTTTTTGTCATTAATATAATATTTAAAGATCTTTGCTTTAATGTAATACTCCTCTGTCTAGCTTGAAATTCCCGTCAAGAACTCACTATTTCCTCCCGTCATATTAGCCGGTAACTGAGATGCTTCCTAATCGACCTACCGACAGAAATTGATGGAAGCACAATTGAAAGCACCTCCGCTCGAAACAAACACAGCGTTGATCTATCATAAGAAATATATATATTCATATGAATGAAATTAACCTAACACATGCTTCCAGTATAGCAGTGATTGTAGGTTCCATAAAAGCACTTTTTCAATTGCATCCCTTAGGCTTAGAGTTAGAGCCAGTTCGTATTGAATGTAGCAACACTGAAAGTGGCGAGGGAGCAACAGAGATGTGTGGCGTCATAGGTAGATACATTACGGGTTCGAATGCCATACATTTTGTTGGATGTCGTTCGATTGCTGATGGAAGCAGAACTACAAACCACCTCCTGCAGGCACCTGATGCAGGTTATGATATCTTAGACACACCTCAGTTGTGTTCGAATGCTATACTTTTCGTTCCATGTTGTTCGATGCCTTGTTTTTGATTGTTTTGTTCCGAGGTATTGATTTTATTATTGCATCTCTTTGATAGTTTACAGCGCAGGGCGAATAAAAATCCTTTACGGAAAACATTGTTGATGAAAATTTTTTGAGGGTATTTTTATGTTGGAATTTTTTTTGATTTCATTTTTATTTGATTTAATTCATTTCAATCAGAAATCCACTGATGTGTATATGTGTGTTGAATATACTCATAGTAATTTCTGTTTGGGGCCCTTTATAAAAAGTGTTGATCCATTCGGTCCAAAGGCGTGATTGTGCAGGTGTGTATGTGTGTAAGTGTATGTTTGAGCGTGCTTGAAGTGTGGAATTATTTTTGATTTTGTCCTTTGTTTATCCATATTTCCACAAGTTACTTATCCAAGTTTTAACATATCCAATAAAACCTTTAAAAAAATCCACGCAGTATCAAATGTTACCACAAAATTTTATGAACAAGACGAACACATAACATCTTACATGACTAAAGCGAACACAACGTACGATTCTACTATGCGAAGAAAATGCAAAAGATTTCCTTGCTCATAGCCAAAACCCTCGAGAATACTTCCCAAGCCATGAAACAGAAACCTGTATGTGTGCGTTCGGAGTCCGTTCTATAAAATGTCCTATATTGATGCTTATGGAAAAGTTCCAAACATTGATTTTATATATGCTATAGAGCCTAAACTACTATCCTTACAGGCAAATAGTCTGCTATTAATTTACAGCTTGGTTCCTTACCTTACCAAGGGCTACATTTACTATATACGTTACTTAACAAAATAATAAAATAGTTTTGATTACAAAGTAACCTTACCTGACTGATAATTGCATGTGTGGATTAATCTGTGTCCGTATTAATCTGTAGGCAGCTACATTGCTCATCAGCCCACGGCATCCCATGACGGCACAGCGACATTACAATGATTACTCACTCAACTGAGAATTTTTTGTTTGAGAAATCGTAGTCATTTGGTTAAGATACATTTTTTTAAATAATTTTGTAAGGAATGGTATGAACATTTTATAACGGTTCGGGAGATAAGAAAGCAAGCTTAAGATTATCACATCACCATTTTTCTGTATGAATAGTAGTTTAGGACGGAAGATCTATTCAAATCAAACTTTTGCCAGTTTTACTGCAAATATTTTAGAATGTAAGGACTCCGTTGGCCCTCGCATGTAGTAGGGAGGAAGTCTGTTTCATGGCTTGTGAAGTATTCTCGTGGGTTTTGACATAGCGCATTTGAAAATCCTCTGTAGTAGTGTACGTGAGGAGGGGTGGAGAAAATAAAAAACTTCATTTAAAAAACAATTCATAAAAGTGGCAGTGTGGCTGCGATCCCGTGCTTCGTTTTTGCCCTTTCCTTACTCCTGTAAAAAAAAGAAGGAAATGCGTTAGTAAGTTGGCACGAGACGGATGATCTGTGAGAGAAGATTTAGTCTTCCTCAAGTAATATTTTGCTCGAAATGCTACGTGAGGGTAGTCGAGTTGTTCTTGCTCGAACTACTACGTGAGGGCTGGCAAGTTGTTCACATGAAGTTTGCAGTTTCACGAATCTAGCAACTTGTTTTACTGCTATGAGCAATTTGGGGAAGGTGGAAGCAATCTGTTCTGCTTCTAACGTACAGTTTTTTAGGTGTGCTGGTACGTGAGGGTATGGAGGCATCACTGATGACGTTCGTCTTGTGCGTAACTTTTAGATGCCGCAAATCGGAATGCTGCTGCGTATGAGATTGCAGTAATGGTACTTGTGACTTTCAGTCGTGTGCGCTTTTATTAGTGGAGCGAATTGACTGCTGCTAGGTGTGGGATTGGAAGTTCTTCCAATCTGGTCAGAATCAACTTCTGAATTTATTAATCGCAGAGTTATTTTCTGGAAATGGATCTGGACTAACCTTTGTATAAAGTTGTCTAGATCTTTGGATTAGCTCCCGTGTAAGATAGCTTGAGTTAACCTCACTTTGTGCAATCCTTACGATTAACTCCTAGCCGACATACTTTGAGTCAACCTCAAGTTATGTATTTTGGCTAATGTTAATACGGCCATCCTCCGATTTTCGTTAAAGCAATGCTCACTCATTCTACACACTTCACAACACATTTGACATTTTCACAACTAATTTAGTCTTCTTCTTCTTCTGTTACGTAGCATCAATGCCCTTATTGGTGGGTTAATCCGAAAATTCGGGTTGCCAGCGTTGTGTTTTATAATATTTTGACAATTCTTGCTGTTGGCATAAGTTTATCACTTAACTATCATTTCCATTCTTTAAAAAATTGTGTTTAATAATGACGGTGTAAGGAATAAATGATAGAAGTTATTTTCAGGCTGCATTGACTTCAACTGAAAGCTGGTATGTAATGTAAAATTATTGTCAAAATTACTTTTTTATTATAAATTTACTTTTACAGGTGTGGACCATATCAGAAAATGGCACCCTTATTTGAACAATTTCCCAACAAGTATGTAAGGGCTATTTTCGTAAAGGTTGATGTTGATAAGTATCAAGACACTGTTGCTAAGGGGAAACTCTGGTGAAAGTGGTGAGGATTGTATCCAAGAGCTGTTGAGTTGTTTATTTTGACTTCACCATTTACATAAATAAAGAGGCCCTTAGTTTCTTCTATAAGATGTAACTTACCACCTTAATTTTGAAAAATCAATGCGAATGCTTGAATGAATCGGACGAATATCCAATGGTTTTACCGCAAATTGTGGTTTTCTTCAATCAGATGTTGACGAGCAACGCATAATTTAAATTACATTTAATCAACCTATTCAAATTCACTCACTTAAAATTAAAGCTCCAACGGAATTTGGACTATAGACTTTGTCATGACTGAGTTTTGTAACTGCGTTCAAGATTTAAGGTATATGTAATGTGAGAATTTTCTTTCATCAGTTATAAAAATCATCCGGATTTTGCAGCTTAACTCGTAAGGATCTTGACGGACAACCAATCAATCTGCGATATGTTCCAAAATGTCTAGAATATTCAAATTTTTGTAAAAAAAATCAATGAGGATGTGATATGACAGAGGTCGATTATCTTTTATTCATTGGATCTCCCCTTGCGACAACTAAGATGAAAGCGTTTAAGCGAGTCGCAGAAAAAAAGGAGAAAGATATTAAAAAAGAAAATTTCATTGCAGAAATGTAACATTTATTTGAAAAAACATTGTTCCCGAGATAATTATAAATTATAAAATATTAAAAAATTTTGAAGCTAGAAAATAGATTTGGTCTGTGGTTATTATTATTATATTATATTACTTTTTTGGCCGTCTAGTAGTTAACAGTATATATTATTTAGTTGTAAAATTAGTAATAGTATTCTAATGTTATTTTATCTAGTTGTCTAATACCTAATAGTACTTCATTACAGCTTTTATATTTTACAAAATCAATATATGCTAGGTGCTAAGCATATTGCATAAAGTAATTCATTGGTTTTTAGAATTATGGCTATTACTAATTCTATTTTATTATCTTCACTTGACTAATAAAATTTCTTCAAATTACATTTTCCCAGATACTTAGTATAGGGTGTATTATAATTCAATTTCAATTTAGTTCTTGGTTTCCAAATCTGACAACTTAGTGGTATTATAATTCAAAACTTACTTCATTGTATTTAAAAAGCTACATCCTATGCCTGTACTGACATATTCTGCTGTTAATATTGTAGTTGATCTGAGAGAATGCGCGCTAGAAGTAGATTTCCGTCTTTCGTGCGTTAAAGCCTCGTTACTAGTCCGTTGGCAGATAAGTAATGTGAGTGCAGAGATTATTCCTCTAGTTTCCTAGCCCCTAAAGGTAGTCATTTAATAAAAATCATAAATGACAAAAATGTAAATGATTTGGTCTGTGAAGACCACTTTCAACCAAATGGAATCATTCTTTGGTATGCCATTGTCTTTGGGCGCTGTACCTGTCTTTGTTGTTTGTTTGTTTGTAATGTTTTACATTAGCAATTCTTTTTTCATTGACATCTTGATATTTTTGTTAAAGCAAACCCTTAATTAAATACTCCATTGAATGTTTAATTATGTATAACAAAATTAAAACAAATTTTTAAGAGACCGACGCGTTTCGTCTGACTAAGACATTATCAAAGGCTACACTGATCTTAGTGGTTTACATTCATACAAACATATTTTGAGATACTTAATTAAATAATAGAGAGGAACAAACAGACAACAATTAAACAGATTGATTTCTCATTTCCTTGTGTTATGCTGGGCTGTTCTTCCCCGCAAGGTGGAAATTTTTTGTGAATTTGCCAAGCTCCTGTTGTTTTGATTTATGTTTGGTTGCGTTTTATCTTCTTCAAAAGAACTCTTAAGCTATTCTACATATACAGGTAGTCTCAGCTTTGGTAATAAAAAGGGTTTGTATTGGGGAAGATTTCTTAGATGTAGTAGGTAGTGTGCGTTTACATAGGACATGAATTATTTATAATTATTTACTTCATCCGAGAAAATAATTACACTGCTAGGCAATTCATATATGATTGAGAATTCATTTTACCTTAACGTTAACAAAAAATTTGCAATTGCATCAGAGAAAAAATTGCTAAAGAGAGCGATGGACATGCGTGACTGCTTGGAATTCAGGCAAGATAATTCAATTTCTAAGAGTTCTAATCCATCACACACCTCGGACTTCAGGTCCATAACCATCTTACTTGCGCTTTCCAAGTTTTGGAAAATTTTAATTAAGAACCGGCATGCATTTTGTCAGCACAGTTAATATTTTAATAATTACCAAGTAAAGTTACCTGAGTATATTTTTGCTTATTTTTGCCTCATTTTGCCGGTTCTATTATTTATTCAAATACAATATAAAAATGCAATATTTTATTGAGAAAGCCTGGCCAAAGCCACATCCTTAAACGGTGGGTGCATAGATCCAAAATGATTAATTACATTACTAAAAAGTATTGGCGTAACGGCATAAGCTTCTTGTTGTAAACAAATAAATAAAATAACTGACGACCAAAAGTCTATGTTAAGATTGTAAAGAATGTTGTAAGTAAGGTGCAGTGGAACGCAACTACTATAAATATTCTAGGAGAAAAAATAGCGCAAAACCTCATGACAAAAGTGTTATAGGAGAATTTTCATCATTAGTTTTTCGTTTCAAAATATCAAATTCTATTGCAAAAAAATAAACAGATTTCAAATTTACATCACTAATTTGACTCGAATCATTTCATTAATGTCGTTTTCGTTTGACCAGCACCGATTTGGATCCGCCCAAAGTGATGTCAAAGTGTTCGTTTGATTTGAAACAAAAGGGACACACAAAGATCCGACCTGAATCCAACCTGTTTGCCTTAGGTTGGAACTGAATATTTTCTCGGATTCAATTCAGATTCACCTGCACACATAAAAGCTATTTGCCCATTTTGTAAAATATCATATTCTGACAAATTTTGTAAAGCATTCATAATGAAATCGAACTTGGTAAATAAATGAGCATTTTCTAGCGTTCCGTTGCGCCGATTTGTGTTTTCGTAAGCTTTGCTTTCAAAAGATCGATTAAAACAGATACGCATCCAGCATCCGTTGAACAAAAGTGAAATGAAATGTGATGTTACTAGCTGTTACGCTACCCGTTGATGCATAAAGTGGCTAGCTATGCTGATAACGGCGTAGATTTTTTTAGCAACGGTGATTCCTTTTTTTTTTTCTTTTTTGGGCGCCACGTAGTTTTTCTTTGTTCTGGCTTCAGAAATCGAGGTACTACGAAACTCATACGAAGCAACAAAAAAATCCAGATTTTTCGAGAAACAAGACTTAATTTATTTCACAAATATACTGTTCCGTCGCGGAACAATTAAAACTAACACTAAACTTACATACTAAAAAACTCACGCACTATTTTATAATAACGAATCCCACGATGAGCATCGGAAATAATTCCCGCGATGTCCCACGAAGCACCCAAACAAAAATCTAAAAGAAAGAACAACTGCGGGTATTTATAAAATCAACAAAATAATAAAATCTCAGATCATTTACAAATTTAAATGATCTGAGACTTTACCAAAAAACAAATACTCACTTATTAAACAAGGTGAACAATCCCGCGCCACAGTCATGTCTCCACCACCTAAAAAGAAATAGAAAACAAAATCATTAATAAAATGAATCAAATAAACATTAAAAAAGAATGTAAACACTTACCAGTTTCAATCAGCTGCCACCAACAATTTGACATAATCAAAATGGTGGCCCATAACATAGGAAAGTATTCCGGTTAAAATTATGAAGACGCCAATTTTGGGCCAAAATGGATAATTCTTGGACCAAGTGCATGAAAATTCACACGATGATGACATTTGTGGACCAAATACGTAAAAATTAACCCAAAGACGCGGGCGTCATTGGCAACGCCACCGGCAGACACAATCTCCATTGTGTTTCTGCCTATAAATAGCGAGCGATTGGAAATATGAAATCACTTGCGATTTGACCAAGCGACAAGACAGATCGGTGGCTCTGAAACCAAAATTAAGTCTTGATTAACAAAACCAAGGGAAGTATTTCTGACTCCCATTTATACTAATATTTTTATATAAACATTAATAGTATTTCAGCACCATATACTGGGAGTTTTCTGAACCCAGCTACAATCCGTCTGAGCAGTTCATTGACGCTCATTCTACCAACCAAACCTCGGTTATTCAAAAATTAATAATTATTTCTTTCTATTACAGATTAAGAAATAATAACCAGTGGAAGTTTACTTACTTGAAAACGCTTAGAGTTAGTACTTGTAGTCAATTTTTGTTATCTACTGTTAAGAAAAAAAGTGAATTAATCAAATTGAATTTTCTAGGTTAAGATTTTTGTGATAAAATAAATTAGTGAATTTTTGTTATTTGAAAAAACATCCTGTTTTATCATTTGGAAACCGGCACCTGTCCCCTTTTTTATGCTAAGCCCATATTGGGAGCTAACATTGGTCCTTCAAAGCCGGATAAGACAGGAAGATTTCCAAAATGACAGAGATCGCTAACTTGACATTATCACTAGTCGCGATGAACGATCAGATAAAAATAGCCGCCATAAATCACAACAAAGCTAATAGTGATACAAAGGCAGGCAAAAATACTATGCGGCACGCATAGACTCTCTAGAAAAACTCTGGAAATCTTTCACAGATCTGCATATAGCAATCTGGACGACCAAAGATGGCGCGCAAAGCGACTACGCCAAAGGAGAACTATATGAGGAAACCGAACTCATATATATAAATCTCCTATCCACTCTCTTAGAGGAATTAGAGGAGTCATTCCCAGCAATACCTCTTAGCACAAATACAAATGAACCCAGAGTTCAGTCAGTACGACCCTCAAAGCCTGAAACACGGCTTCCACCAATCCATATACCGACATTCGACGGTAATTACAAATCATGGCGGACATTCCATGATTTGTTCAATTCATTAATTCACACAGACCTAAATATATCCAAAGTCCAAAAACTACACTACCTCAAACTCAGCGTCACTGGCGAAGCTGAACGCTTATTACGTCAGTTTGAAGTGACAGAAGCAAATTATGTAAAGGCATGGGAGCTACTACAAAAACGATATAACAACAAGCGGGCTCAAGTTAACACACACTTTAAAACTTTACTAAATCAGACACCAATAAGAACGGAGTCAGCCCACGCCATCCGCGCTCTTCTAGATCAGACAGAAGGGAGCTTACACGAGCTGAAATATTTAGAACTACCCATTGAGCACTGGGATGCAATATTAATTCACAACTTGGTTCAACGCCTTCCATCAGAAACGCATCAGCTATGGGAGCAAGACCAAGGCAGCAAAACTGACATACCGGCATATACCGATCTGTCAACTTTCCTAGAGTCACGTTTCCGTACTCTAGAATCCCTTCAAGTGCGTCAGAACTTGAAACCATTAGATTATGGACGACAAACAAGGTCTCCTAATCAGCAAGAAAATCGTCGTGGTTACAACACCACAAACGACCACCCATTATCAACAAAGCAAACATACAAAGACGCATATGCATTTATGAACAAATCTCATACATGCGTCAAGTGTAAACAGAATCACACGTTGTTTCACTGCGCAGCGTTCAAAAAATTATCTCCAACAGCGAGACTACAATTCGTGCAGCAATTCAAGCTATGCAAAAATTGTCTTGCCTCAGGACACATCATCCACAGTTGTCCCAGCCAAAAAACGTTCTTTCAATGTCACAAACGACACAACACGTTACTACACGTAAGTCAATCTCCTGAAACAAAAAACGAGACAACCAATAGTGACTAGAGGCAAGCAGAACTGAAGCTTAACCAACCTAGCGGCAGTAATGATCCAACCACACTTTTCACAACGAAAGTCAACCGTGCATTATTGTCAACAGCTCTCGTTCACATTGAGGGGCCGAACGGACAAAAACACCAATTGAGAGCACTGATAGATTCAGGCTCTCAAGTTTCATTTATAACAGAAGCGGCAAGTAGACGAATGAGACTCCCGAAAAACCCTATCAAAATCAAAGTAACAGGGTTAGGCAAAACACAAACAGCTTCCATAAAGGCACAAACGTCATTTAAACTAATGTCACTCCACACAAGATTCGAAACAAATATAGACGCATTTATCTTAAAACAGATAACAGATTTCATACCAGCTGACACGATAGACAGCAGCAAATTGCCCTATCTGCAGCATCTAATACTAGCAGATCCTAAATTTTACGTGCCCGGCCCAATTGACATATTGCTAGGAGCTGACATATACGCCGACATAATTGAAAACGGAATAATTAAGGGTGCACCAGGAGAACCTACAGCACAGCACACCCAGCTAGGTTGGATCCTAATGGGTAAAATAAAAAAAGGTGACGACATCAATAAGATTAACGCGCTCACGGTACAAGTGACAGGCGATGACAAGTTGAGTCAACAACTGAGAAAATTCTGGGAATTAGAGGAAATTCCACAAAGATTGATCCATCCCGATGATCAGTTATGTGAGGAAAAATACAAGGACTCACATCGACGTTTAAGCCATGGAGCCTACCTAGTCAAATTACCCTTCAAAAACGAAAACGGACCCGAACTAGGGCAGACCAGACCCATGGCAATAAAACAGTTTTTTCAGCTAGAACAACGTTTGAAAAAGCATCCAGAAATGTATGCCGAATACCAGGCATGCATAAAGGAATATCAAAACTGCGACACATCACAACCGTCGCATGGTGCGATTCTGAGATAACGTTGGCCTGGATACAAAGCCATCCGACACGATGGAAAACATTCGTCGCTAATAGAGTTGCAGAAATCCAAGAGAACATCCAGCCACAACTCTGGCGTTTCGTGCCATCAAAGGATAATCCGGCAGATTGCGCCACTCGAGGATTATACCCCACCGAGCTCAGTAACTACAAGCTCTGGTGGAACGGCCCCTCTTGACTTCAGCAACATGCTGACAGGTGGCCACAACAACACACAACTAACAAGTGTCTTGAACTTGAGTCACGAAAAGTCAAAGCTCTGATTTGCACAGATAACCTTAGCGACTGGTTAAACAAGTATTCGTCATTTCCCAAACTCATACGCATCATCGCATATTGTAGAAGATTCTACTTCAATTTCCAGACAACCACAAATCACAAGAATGGTTATCTCACATATGATGAACTTCGACAGGCAGAAGCAAAAATCATCACACTAATCCAAAAGCAAACATTTGCTGACGAATATGAAAGTTTAGTCAAACAGAAGCCAATTCCAACCAAAAGTCGACTATTAAGCTTAAACCCATTTTTGGACACCAATCAAATCATTCGAGTAGGTGGCAGACTTGAAAATGCCATCTTAACTTACGATCAAAAACATCCCATGATCCTACCCAACAATCACCACGTGTCCAAAATAATCATTGACCACATCCATTTGTACACGTTACACGGAGGTACACAACTTGTTCTCAACACCCTAAGAAATAAGTATTAGCTAATAAATGCCAGAAATACCATCAGACAACGAATTCACCATTGCATAACATGTTTTCGGACTAAACCAAAGACGTCAAATCAATTAATGGGGATTTTGCCCTCCCCAAGAACAACGCCATCTATGGCATTCGAACACACGGGAGTAGACTATGCTGGTCCAATCGACATCAAAACCTCGAAAATACGAAATGCCAAAATTACAAAGGCATATCTCAGTATATTTGTATGTATGGCTACCATAGCTATACATATTGAAATTGTGACAGAGCTCACAACAAGAGCATTTCTCGCAGCCCTCAAACGTTTTTCCAGTAGAAGAGGACTATGCAGACACTTGTACTCCGATTTGTGGCACTAACTTCATTGGAGCTAGCAAAGAACTGTCATGCCAGTTACAAAAACTGTCAGGTCAGCTCCCACAAGACATATCCAATGACATCACATTAACAGGCATCTCTTGGCATTTCAATCCACCAGCAGCTCCTCACTTCGGAGGGCTATGGGAAGCCGGCGTGAAGTCAATAAAAACGCATCTAAAGAGAACACTACAGAATACGACACTCACATACGAAGAACTATCCACGGTCATATGCCAGATAGAAGCATGTGTGAACTCTCGACCATTGACACAACTTTCAAATGACCCCAATGACTACAATGTGCTGACACCCGGTCATTTCTTGACAGGCCGGAGTATCAAAGCTATTCCAGAGCCATCTATATTAGAAAATTGCAATCTACTCAAACGATGGCAGTACGCACAAGTTTTGACGGAACAGTTTTGGAAGAAATGGTCCATCGAATACATCCACAATATGCAACAACGCACAAAATGGAGAAATACGAAAACCAGTTTAAGGATTAATGACTTGGTCTTAATTCATAACCAACATTGCCCACCAACGAAATGGTTACTGGGAAGAATCACAAAGATCCATACAGCGGCAGACAAACTCGTTAGAGTCGCCACAGTTAAAACGGCATCCCAAGAATATTGTCGTCCGATCACGAAATTATTTAGATTACCAATAGCAGAAGAACCAAAACTGCAACAAAAGCCAGGAGTAATTTACTATTTTGTTACCCACACGCCACAACAGAAGAAAAATTACAGCGCCATCTATTTGAATCATGGTAAAATAAAGTGCCGATAATACAGTGCACTAGCAACAAAACCAAGCCAACTTCATCACTAACTCAATGCGCCAAAAATTGACAACCTCACACGAAATCAGAAGCAGCAACACCCCACATTCTTTATTTTTTAGTTTTTCATTTATTTTTTTATTATTTTTGCAATTATCTATTTTCATTTTTATTTTTATTAACAAACCTGTAAGTTTTATCGCTTAATTTTTATTTTTTATTTATTTTTTTTTCTTTCTTTGCACAACTTACAATTTGCTGCTTGGTATCATTTATTATTTTTTATTTTTTGTCTTTATCATAATCTTTAGGACAATGAATTGCCTACCGGATTTAGACGACTGCCTAGATATCCACGTCGTGCCGGAGCTTGAAAGTTCTTTGAAGGGCAAGCTCCGTTTAACAGATATGCCCAGGCGCCCAAAAACGTACTTACCGCCCTTCGAAGCCCTACAAGCACGCCCAAAAATAAGAAATCTGGCTGATGAAATATCGACCAGAAAACCGACAAGGCCAGCTAGACCTCCTACAGGGGCAAGAAAACAAAGTCTTCAAAAGGCGGAACGTCCTCTTGAACCTGTGGCTGGCACGACATCACACAATAACACGAACCGCAAAAGGTCAGCACTGACGGCCTTTGCCACAACAACAACGGCGGCAGCGACAACGCTTCATGACACGCCACACGACATACCACCCAAAAGGCCAGCATTGATGGCTCCATTCACGGCACCAGTTGATGCATCACAAAAAGGGGCTGCTTTAATGCCTCAAAGGCGACACCCGACTCCAGCACCACCAAGAGCATTCACAAAGCCGCCAGCCAATTTTGTGGTCGATCTTCGGCTGTGGGAGCAGATCCAGCATCAAAATATCCCATAGCTAAAAATCATGGCAGCTAAAAAGTGCTATCGAATTCCAACGGAGGAAGGGGATACACTTCGTTTCCTAAAATTGGCAACAGGAAAAATCAGGGTTCGTTTACAAATAAAAGACAGTAACGTAAGTTGCACACAATTTATTTATTAATTTATTCTTGCTAACAAAAAACATAACTTCTCTCTTTTCGAGAGGCGGGAGGATGTTCCGTTGCGGAACAGTTAAAACTAACACTAAACTTACATACTAAAACACTCACACACTATTTTATAATAACGAATCCCACGATGAGCATCGGCAATAATTCCCGCGATGTCCCACGAAGCACCCACACAAAAATCTAAAAGAAAGAACAACTGCGGGTATTTATAAAATCAACAAAATAATAAAATCTCAGATCATTTACAAATTTAAATGATCTGAGACTTTACCAAAAAACAAATACTCACTTATTAAACAAGGTGAACAATCCCGCGCCACAGTCATGTCTCCACCACCTAAAAAGAAATAGAAAACAAAATCATTAATAAAATGAATAAAATAAACATTAAAAAAGAATGTAAACACTTACCAGTTTCAATCAGCTGCCACCAACAATTTGACATAATCAAAATGGTGGCCCATAACATAGCAAAGTATTCCGGTTAAAATTACGAAGACGCCATTTTTGGGCCAAAATGGATAATTCTTGGACCAAATGCATGAAAATTCACACGATGACGCCATTTGTGGACCAAATACGTAAAAATTAACGCAAAGACGCGGGCGTCATTGGCAACGCCACCGGCAGACACAATCTCCATTGTGTTTCTGCCTATAAATAGCGAGCGATTGGAAATAGGAAATCACTTGCGATTTGACGAAGCGACAAGACAGATCTGTGGCTCTGAAACCAAAATTAAGTCTTGATTAACAAAACCAAGGGAAGTATTTCTGACTCCCATTTATACTAATATTTTTATATAAACATTAATAGTATTTCAGCACCATATACTGGGAGTTTTCTGAACCCAGCTACAATCCGTCTGAGCAGTTCATTGACGCTCATTCTACCAACCAAACCTCGGTTATTCAAAAATTAATAATTATTTCTTTCTATTACAGCTTAAGAAATAATAACCAGTGGAAGTTTACTTACGCGACACAAAATTGGATTACTTGAAACGCTTAGAGTTAGTACTTGTAGTCAATTTTTGTTATCTACTGTTAAGAAAAAAAAGTGAATTAATCAAATTGAATTTTCTAGGTTAAGATTTTTGTGATAAAATAAATTAGTGAATTTTTGTTATTTGAAAAAACATCCTGTCTTATCATTTCGAAACCGGCACCTGCCCCCTTTTTTATGCTAAGCCCATATTGGGACTTAACATATACCTTCACCAAAAGAACTATTAAAATTGACTTGAATGATATATTATATATAGGTATATATACTTATCTTGTTGCGTGGAGATTTAATTTACCAAAATAGCAAAGCCATCAGTATATCCCAAAAGAATAATAGAGCTATATATCCGAAATCCAGTCCAAATACTTTTTTTTTGTTTTAAATTATACTTGCGCACTTAAGAAATTGCAATCAAAACTAATTTAAATCAAAACTAATTTTTCTTTTGAAAATTTACAATCACCGTCTGCTTTTCGTCCACAATCGAGAAGAGGTCCTCGCCGGTCTTTTTTTTTCTTTTGGACTATCGATCTTCAATCGATTTTTTGTGCAGTCGTCAATGATACTCTCCAGTCGGGGGGTTTTTTTGAGCACCTTTAATGTTTATAGGTCTCAACCTCACCAATTCTGGTTACGCATCCATTAAAAATCATCTAACAATAATGACAGACTGCTTTAAATTTCATGGGGGAGTTTAAATCTGTTTGTTTTTTTTTCATTTATATTATTTTGTCTATTAATATTTTCCACTCCTGATTTTGTATTTTTATTTTGTGCGAAAACTTCTTCTATGTTATTGTTTCAACTTTATTCTGTTCGCGGCTTGTTGTACTTTTAAAAATGATCTGATTTAATTTGCAAGTAAGTATCTCCACACTAACAAATATTCGTAGATTTATGACCAACTTAAAACTTAATCTGGTTTATGTCTTTAGACTCCGAAAACAATTTATAATGATTACAATATAGTTAGAAACCGAAATTATACATATTTACAAAGCTAATTGTAATTCCTATAAAAAAAATCAATCCTGTCAATTTATTATGCTTATTGACTCCGTTTATATCTGCATTATTAATCCCGAATCCCTTCAGAGTGCACCTATGGCTCAGCTAAGGATCGAATATGTACATATATTATATAACTGGATGAGTGGTCCCACTTCTTGAAAGATGTCTTTCCTCCTGATCTGCGTTGCTGATTAGCTTTCTGATAGTGGAATTTGTGGGAAGTATCAACAATTATTTTGATATCCACAACCAAAGCCATATGACACATAACAACTAGCAATACTGACAAAAAAAAATATTCATTTATGCCGAATTTTTATTAATGCAGGTAGATAGGTAAGTGAGCTCTTTCATAGTTCTTTCTGCAATTCTTATGAGAGGAGAATTAAAACGCACTAATTTTTTGAAAAAATTCAATTATTTTGAAATAAACGTTTTAACTAAAAAAAACAAAAATTATAAAATCATAACATGTTTTTTTTTTTTAAATATGTATACATACGATATAATTATAATAGGTATGTTTTAGAGACCTAAAATTTGGCACACAGTGTTTTCATAACAATAGTAAAAAAATTTTGTTTTATGTTGATTAGAGAATTTATATTATCCTATGTGATGACGGAGAAGTTTGTCAAAAAGCTCCAAAAATGGAAAACACTTGCGGACATTAGCAGATTGTAGCGGTGTTTTAAAATTGTTGGAAGAGCAAGGAAGTAAATATTAAGATGGATGCTATTGTTAGTTGCTACAACAAAGTTTCGAGAAAATAGAATTGTATGTGATAACCGATAGACTAACTCTTTCCTGGTTTTTTCTTTTTCTAGATCATGATATTTGGGAATCTTCAGGAACCATAGAATTGACTTTAAGGTCATCGAATTGCAAGCTACTATATGCACTGCCGTGGACGGCGGGCGGTTCAATTTTATTTAAGGAAAGGAAACTTGAAACTACTTACCTTACTTTCATTTGTGGCACCTACTCTTCTTCGTCTGCTTCTTCTTCTTCTTTTATATCCTCCTCATCTACAATATATTCATTTTCTCCCACCTGGAAATTTTTACAATTTATACGGTAAAAAAGCAAGAAAAAAAAAACCAAATTCCTTACCAAAAGTTCAACTGAATCATCTTTATATACTTTGTAGGGATTATACACAGTACCTGCAGCCTTGAAGAACTGAATTGTAGGGTCCAACCCGTTCCGCTTACAGAAATTAAGGAATATAAACTTGGAAAGATAGCCAAGCAAGAATTTGTTTCTGCGATTATAAGTGGGCAGTCGGCATTTGACGTGCCTCCAGAGTCCGTCGATTTTATTGGTATGCGCTTCCATTACCGGATCTTTATAATTAACTGAGTGGTTAACTCTCAGGTGTTGGAACGTCGCTTCATCTACTTTGTCGTATGCCTTCCAGCAATCGCTAATTACGGTGGATCCCGGGAGAATCCACTTTTCAAACAAAGGCACCAACGTATGCTTGTCGCGGTGTTTCGTGGGTACAAAAAAAAAATCTCCGGTTTCCTTGCAAACGCCGCCAAACGCTCACTGCCATTCAACATGATGACCCCTATTAAACTTACGCTTTCCAAATTTCTACTCGTCTATTTCAACTATCATAATCGGACCTCCTGAAATAAATGCATATTAAACCTCTCCCCAAAACAGCAGAAACTTAAATTTGATTACCAATTGGTTTGCCTTCCCTCAATCAAAATTCCATTACTACTTCCCTGCCAAATGAATTCCAATCCACGGGGGTTTTTGTTGATATACTGGCTTGCATTTCGATGACCTGAAACATCACGTTCAGGCACCACAGATTCACAAATATCATGACCTGGGAAAAAAACTCAGTAAAGGCTCAACGAAAGTTTTAACAATTAAATCATCTTACCTGGTCGAGGGTTAACCTTGATTTAGACAGGAATGTGTGAGTCCTAATACTCTGGCGCTTATTACAAACAATTTTCTTCTTTTATTTTTCGAAAATCTATTGTGGCAACGCCAATAGTACCCATCCTGATATTTGCTGTTGCTTTCATCCTTTACCAACTTTAAAATACCGCTACAGTTTGAGCATTTCAGCTCCCTTCCTGTAGCAAGTACTTCCATTCTTGGAGCTTTTTGATAGCTTTCCCTTCCTCGCCACATAAGATAACAATATCTTTGATATTAATTTTTATCGTCATTTTGACCTACGAAATCAAAAAATAAAAATAAACAATAAAATAACTTCCCAATACAACTAAACATACAACAATTATTATGGTTTCCTGCAAATGTTTTGAAATATTCTACGGCGGTTGCAGAGAGCATACTGCTTTAGACAACGATTGACCAGTATTTAGCAATGATAAACACACACCCGCATATACATAGCTCTGATATAATTTACTATACTTAAATACAAAATGTGTTACCGTCGCCAAAACAGAAGAACAGCTCCAATAATTAACCCCCGTATAACATGACATTTACATTCATTTCGACGACTAAGCTCATCAAGTGCACTTCGACCGCGTCAATTCGTTTTCGACTTAATAGCTGGAATTGAATTTAGGTGCAACTTATGCCAACATTGTTTCGCACAAAATAATTACCGCAAAATTGAAATGCCAGAATACGTACCACAACGTCGACTCATGCAGGGTGTCTCGTAAGTGGTGTAATGCCCGAAGACGAGCGAGCAAAACATTGAATGGGAAGAGGGGTCCTAACGGTTTCCGGGATAACGGAACATGAAGATATTTGGGTATGTTTTCATAGATAACCTGTAACGTTACACCCTATGATGATGATTTTAACTTTGGTAGATAGATAATCGTTGGCCTTTTCCAATGGTCTATAAATTATTTGCTTCCTCCTCTCCGTTTTGAAGTTATGGCTCCACAAAGTTGAAATTTCGGAATTCTTTCTCGTGTTTTTTTAAGAACTATTTTTATAAAAAAAACCCCGTCATCACTACCAATTTTTCATATTGGATTTTAAGAAGTCCAAAAGCTTAACCCTTTCAGCGTTTTTTGTACTTTTTTAGCATATCTAGCGAAAATGGCCACTTTCTAGCACTGTTATTATTAGTTATTATTCCTCGCCACAACACGTAATTTCTTCCTAAAGATTTGAGCAAAATGCAGTTCTAAGTAGCGATATGTTGCAAAGCCTTAGGAATCATTATTGTGATAAATACAATAAAGTATGCAACCATTTCGTAAAAAATGGCTAAGTGTTTCCGCAAATGTTAAGGGATCGCCTTTGATAATATATGATAGTAGCCTTGTAATTAAACGGTCTTAAACGGTTCCTTTTAATTGTCTAACATGTATCAAAAATCGCACTTATTACGTTCAGCTGGAAAATAGCATCGTGATTTTTTCTTCAGTGAATACTTTAAACGAAATCTCTAATTAACTGTGGCGTGATTATTTTAGTTTTATAAAATTATTTTATCGTTATAATATTTACTGTTTTTAAACATCGGACTTTCTTTCATCTGTAATAATCAATCAATAATCAGTTGATGGTTGAAATTCATTAGCACATGTACGCAAGCCCAAAACGTCTTTTAAGAAGTTTAAAGTGAACGTTTTGATTAGATTGGATACAATACGTATTAGCCTGATATTCACCGCGATCTGAGAGATCTGGTGTGAATTTCTGTCTTTAATTTACTTCCATCCATTCCAGCCTAAAACTTTTTTGGGATCATTTGGTTCGATAAAAGGAATCCGTGTTCTAGGTGGAGTAGAATGTGCTTCACCTTTACTATGCTGCTATTTCTGGTGATAGATGGAGTCGTAATTTTTAGTTTCTTTCTTCTGTAATTGGAACAAATGTTTTATGAGGACTTATGAAGAGCTTTGTAAAGGGATCCGTTGCGAACTACAGAAAGGGCTTTTGTTAAAAAAAATCGGACATCATTGTCTCAAATCGAGTCCATTTATTCATTCGTGCAGTATCTTAAAGCTCGAGCTGATTAATTTTTATAAGAGACGTTTGTTGCCCAGGACCGTAGAGGGGAAATTTTCTGTGTGCGTACCTTCTAGGTGCGATGTCTTATGTTCCTGCGTGTGAGCACAGAATTTACCCAGTTCACTCAGGGGAGCCTTAAGCATTTTACCCCATTGATTGGAAGTGTTGTTATTGGGGTCTTTTTGCTCTTCCAGAATGTGAAAGTAGCTAGGGTACATCCTTTTCATTTTGCAGATGAACTGGTTAATAAATGGAGTTTTATTAATTTTGTATTAGTAATTAAATGTTTTTCCGTCCGAGAAATGTGGTGATCCATTCTGTATCGAAATTCGATTTTTTGTTTTTAAATACGGTAATTGAAAAGATCCAGTCGCAATAGCATGAACAACTTTATTGATTAGACTAGATTCAGATTTATATTTAACAGGACGTGGCACCGAGAGCTCGTCCCAATTCATTCAAAATTATAATTGACTATCCCAGCAGGAAACGGAAGCGTTTCGCATGCATTCCGAAAACATTCTGTGAAAGCAATGCGCTCTCATACCCAGTTCATTTCTTTACTGCATTGAACACGTTACTTCTACATGACCTGTAAGGTGAATGAAAGCCTTCCTTATTAATTCTTTCAAAGGTGAAAGGATGCATTACTTATTAATTTCTTGGAAGGCGAAAAAAGCATTATTTCAAATTCTTTGGAAGGTGACAAAAGTAATGCTTTTAAGTTCAGTGGAAGCATTTATTCTGCCAATTCAGAATAGTGAACGGAACCATTAAGCATGAATTTTCAGGAACAGAAGGCTAAAAAGAACCGTTCACTTTATGTGGTGGACGGAATAGCTCTTCCTGTTTTCACTGAGAGGTAAAGGAAGAACTTTTCCTGCTTTCTCAGAAAGGTGCAGAATGTAGGCACGTCTTCTCTTATTCGAATCTCGTAATTAAATGAAAATAATCCACTTCTTCTAAAATAATGCACAAATCAGAATATTTTTCATCTATGCACATTTCCTTCCTTCATTGTTCTTAGAAAACAATGAAACTATATGACTCATTATCGACCTGCACGCACCACCTCGAACTAGCCTCTGCCAATATAACCGAATCGAATTCTATCTCTTTGCGATTACAACACTTCTACCTCTACATTCTCTAAGCATTCCCTGGTACCTTTCAGGGACAAAAATACGATTCATCAACACATTACGCCTGCCTTCCTAAACCAGGTAAACGTAAGGTAAGTTCATGTACTCATTACTGATGCATTCCAGGTTAGATTGAGAGTAAACCTAGCTAAGTTAAGCATTCCTATTTTTTCCGGTGGATAGTTACACAATGGTTGGGGCAAGTATTAGTTTTATGTAAGTACACATCTCGGTACCAAAGAAGTCTTATAAATCAACTGTATACAAACAAAAATATATTTTAAAATTCGTAGCTCAGATGTAGGCTCTAGAGGTTATTTTAGAAAAGTAGCATACAGTACCTACATTTACATGAATACTTCAAGTAGAGATCACTCTCTAAAACTAAACCAAAACTAGATATTAATTGTTCGTATCTGCAGGCTAAGCTTAAACGGACATATGCTGGAGTACACTACGAAAATAAGTAGATATTATTAAACCAACTTATAGATATTAATAGAGATATATAGATATGTAAATATCATTTTTAACGAATGGTAGGAAAATGTTTAGAAGGGAAAAGTATTTATGTAAAAATAGCTGTAAGCTGTCGTCCTGTCGAATAACACAAACAAACCGAACACGAAATACCTGAACAAATAAGCACGTTAATTAAATTTAAATTAGAACTTAAAACGAATCAACGATCAACCAACTCGTGAGAGAATATGGGTAACGTCTGGTATTCTTTTCCTTAAGCGGGGAAGCACATCAGTGTTCGTTGTATTTCCAAAACACGATGAAGCAGATTTATTCTTCATGGCCGACTAAGTACAAAGGGAAGAAATTTCTTCCTTCCCTAAAAACTTCTCGTGTGGGTAGTCTTTTTTACTCTCTAGTCAATACAAGCTTTCTGGCCTGTCAGTATTGACTACTCAATAAATTTTCAAGGCTGAAACCCAGTGTGAGCGTACACAACTTCAACTCAGCCGGCGTAGTGAACTTTAGCTTAACACAGTGTGAGCGTTTGACTGCTTCGGCGTAGTGAACTTTCGTCACATCTCGCACCAAACCAATCAACTTTTCTTGCGACATTTTTTTTATTTATTTTATTTATATATTAAATCAGTTCAAGATGTGGAAATTTCACTACATTCAAATCAGCTGCTGGCTGTAAACAATGAAAATCATGTTACCAAATGGCAAAAGTTGCGATGGAGTAGAAACTAGGGCTGTATTCAACATTAAAGCTATAGCTGCTTTTAGCTGCTTTTTCTTACTTGATTTTTGACATTTTCTCTGTCCATGATTTTAAGATAGCTGCTATCATATCAGCCTTTTGTTGCTTACACTCCTGACTCTAAGCACCAAAGTAGCTATGGTAATATTTATGTATGTGTGCCTGTCATTTTCTTAAAAATGGTAGCTCTGGAAAATAATAATAAGTTTAATACTTCTGGAAGTTGTAACCATTTGGAATAGAGACAAAATCAATATTTCTGGTCGCAATTTAATACAAAGACCTTAAAAACAGCTTTTGGCCGTCCAAAATCTCGCAGCCAATTTTTATTGTTATGCCTAATTTGACAATTTTGAAAGTATTGCTCTAGTGTGCTATCGCAACAGCTATACGTTTGCTCAACGTAGTGGGCGCAGCCGACTTCACCATTAGAACTGGCACAACTTCTTGTCATGTTTTCTACAGGAACTACCAAAGGCCGGCTGCACTCCTGCTCGCACTGTTTCCGCATTCAAATGTCAAATGAAAATGGCCGCAACTGAAAATAAATAGCAGATGCTAGGGAAAATTTGTGTTTATATTTCTAATCTTCTCTCCTGAGTGTGAAATTACTGAAAAGAGTTTAATATACATTGTAATTTTCATTTGTTACAGAAAAATTAAGGAATAAGGGCGATATAATTAAAAGCGCAGAAGAGGAATATCTGCACCGCTTGAAGACTTTTTATAATGGACTGATTAGTAAATTAATCAAACGCAAAGCGTTTTAAGTCAGTAGTCAGGACTGTCCAACAGCTCTATTGACTCCTGTACTCGTCGGGTACATGCGATTTGCGGTGATAATATAATATTTTAATTATGTTTACGTGCTCTGAATTTTGATAATTGTTTATATCAAAAACTATAATTTGTCTGAGCACGCACACAATTAACCTCAATAATCATATAAGGAACTACAGCAGGTAACAAAATTATTGATGGCACGTCTAGGCACAAAAGACTCGCAATTTTCTCATGCAGTATACTACACGTGTACGCCAGCCCTCTAGTTACAATTATGGCCGGTTTCACAGTCAAGGCTTAAGCCACGGCGTTGGCTTAAAATGATTTTGGATTCACAGTCAAGGCTTAAGTGATTTTAGTGGTTTAAGGCAAGCTTGACTTAAACCCGTCATTTCGAAGGCTTAAGCCTCAGATTTTGCTGTGAAAAACAGGAAATCATTGCTAAATATATATTTTGCATAAATATTATAATTTTGCTATTAAACGAACGTACATATTTCAAAAGTTATACTTTAAAACTAAATTGAAATTTTCCAAGCGAAAAATAGTTATCTAGTTTGCAGTTTTGAGTACTGTCTGGCAGCTAGTGTCAGCATTCCATTTGAAGTTTTAGGAAGAAACCAAATAGTTTAAGACAAAAATCAGCTATTTATCTGATGCATAGGTTATAAGTGACGAAGAAGTGTATAATATAATATCGCAAGGGCGACCTGTGAAAAATTATAAGTAGGCCCGCGCAATATTTCGAGAAATGGGATGACGTAGATTTTTATTCTCGATTCCGACTGTAGAAGCATTCGGCTATGATGGTTTACGTTGTCGAAACATTCTGGAAAAATCAGTACGTTTACATGAATACTTTAAGTATACTGCAAGTAGAGATCAAGTAATAAAAATATCATGTAAACCCGCATTGATTTCCAGTATACCTGAGTCAAGTAAATAACAACATTTTGTTGGATTTACTTGAAAAATTCATGTAAACGCGTCTTCAGTACTTGAAAATTTTTCATTTGGGCGTGATATGAAATCGGTAAAGAGAAAAAGAAGAAGATTATTGTTGATAATTCAGGCTGCGTTTTTAGCACTTTTCTCAAGATATTTATCTAAATATCCGCATTTTTATAAGGTGGATTGTGAATGCGGACGCACATACATAGGTGTGACAGGTAGGGATATTAAAACCAGGATGAGGGAGCATAAAAACGACTTCAAGTCAGCTACGCGGTGCATCGATAATCAAGCACCTAGATACTACAAGACAGCATGCCTTCAACATGCGATGGAAGAGCAACATAACACGTACACACCGATCTGTTCAATGTTAATTTATTTAGTTATTTAAGTAAAGGGTTTTTCAATAAGAGGTGTTATTTTAATTAGCCCACTATTTCGGTAGATGTCACTTTTTGAGCTGTCATTTTTTTAACATTTGACAAGTAGAAACTACGCCATTAATAAAAATGGAACGATTCACGATTCAACAATGCATCGAAATTATTAAATTCACTATAAAAATGGTGAAAATCTGGCAGAGACGGTTCGTAAAACTCGAACAATTTTGGGTCGTCGTGAAGCACCTTGCTGGACCGCAATACAGAAATTGGTAGAAAAGTTCGAGCTGTCGGGACAAGTTAGTGATGTGAAAAATAAAACCCGTGCACGTCGCTCAAGAACAGCCGAGAATATTGCTGCTGTAGCCGAAAGTGGTTTGTACATTCCTCGTCGTTCTTTGGAATTAGGCATTCCACAAACGTCATTACACCGTATTTTGTATAAAGATTTGGGTCTTAAGGCTTATAAAGTTCAGTTAACACAAGAACTCAAGCCGGCCGATCATCAACAACGTCGAGTCTTTGCTGATTGGGTCCTTGAAATGCATGAAAATGATCCGGAATACCATCGAAAACTCATCTTGAGTGATGAGGCCCATTTCCACCTCGATGGCTTTGTCAACAATCAAAATTGTCGTATCTGGGGCTCGGAAAATGCAAGAGTTATTGTTGAAAAGCCTCTGTATCCTCAACGTGTGACTGTTTGGTGCGGTTTATGGTCCCGCGGGGTCATTGGACCTTACTTTTCGAAAATGAGGCCGGAGCAACAGTTACGGTGATCTAGACAACGTTTACTTTCAACAAGACGGCGCTACGTGCCATACAAGCAACGAAACCATTGATCTTTTACGGGAAAAGTTTCCCGACCGTGTTATCTCTCGAAGAGGTGATCACAATTGGCCACCGAGATCTTGTGACTTAACACCTTTCGACTTCTTCCTTTGGGGCCACGTGAAAGAGAATGTCGACGCCAACAGCCCAGCGTCGATTCAAGACCTCAAAGATGGAATTCGTGAGGCTATCGAGGACATAGGGCAGCCACTTTGCGATTTGGTTATGGAAAATTTCATGAAAAGGATATGGTGATGTAGGCGTGGTCGTGGTGGTCATTTGGCTGATGTTATTTTTCATTTCTAACGGCATACCTTCCTCTTTATAATGAAATAAACATCCGATCATTTATCTCAAAAAATGGCATTTTTCTTTGAATATCAAACTAGCACCTCTTATTGGAAAACCCTGTATTTAATTTATTTTCATATATGTACCTAGTATTGCTTTTAATTTTATTTTTATTGACTGTGATAGCGTTTTAGCTTTTTACTTAGTTTCTGTGTGCAATATTTAATAAGAACATTGATTTAAATATGTAAGGAAGAATTAATTGTATCTAAGTACACAATATCCATATAATAATAGCCAAAAGCGCCCATGATGACGAAATACTTTATTGCCCTGAAGATGGACCAAACAAAGGACCGAAATATTGGCAAAAAAAGAAAATAAATAAACGTTCACAAGGTCTGCTCCGTCGCGGAACAATCTTTAAAATTAAAACTAAACTTACATACTAAACTCACACACTTATGACAAATGTCCCACGATGATCATCGATAATAAATCCCACGAAGCACCCTCAAACTGAATCTAAAAAGAAAACAAAAGCATTTATACAAAATAATAAACAAATTCAATCACGATCTGAGACTTCAATTAAAACGAAAACTCACCTAAAAACAAATTACACGATTCCCACGATGCAAGGAATCATCCCACGATGACCCAAGGAAACCAAAAACCTGAAATAAAAAACGAATCATAATCAAAATTAAATGATAACATTAACATTCAAACTGTAAACACTTACCTATAACCAAACAGCTGCCATGAACCACTTTGACAGATTCAAAATGGCAGCTTCAGTACATAGTCGATTAGAACTATGATGACGCCATTTGGGGACCAAATGTATGAAAATTCACACAATGACGGGGGCGTCATTGGCAACGCCACCGGCAGACACAATTTCTATTGTGTTTCTGCCTATAAATAGCGAGCTACTGGAAGTAGCAAATCACTCAAGTTCTGACTGAGCACCAAGACAGATCGGCAGTTGATATTGAAGCCAAAATTAAGTCTTGTTTAACCAATTAAATCAAGGGAAGTATATGAATCCCTTTTACTAACAAATTTAATATATATATATTTTCAGCACCCTACATCGGGAGTCTTGATCCCAGCCATTTTAAAGAGCAGTTGTATGACGCTCACTCTGATAAAACAAAATCCTACCCCCTTTATTTGAATTTATTAATAATAGTGTCTTTTTTATTACAGATTAAAATTTGCCAGTGGAGGCTCGTTATTTTAAGGTAGTCGTAAGTGGAATTAAATTAAAATAGCTTAAGTGAATTTTGGATTATATTAGATTTAAGTACTGAACTGCATAGTTGTTAAGAAGCATTTTGTGATTAATAAAACTAGTGAATTATTTTGTCAAATTGAAAATACTGTCTCATCATTTCCAAAACTGGCACCTGCCCCTTTTTTGCATGCTAAGCCCACATTGGGAGTTAACATTGGTCCGTCGAGCCGGATAAGACAGGAAGATTTTCAAGATGACGGAGATCGCTAGTTTGACATTGTCACTAATAGCTCTTAACGATCAAATAAAAAAGGCCATAAATCACACCAAAGCAAATAGTGATACAAAGGCAGGCAAGAAATACTATGCAGCACGAATGAACTCACTGAAAAAACTCTGGAAAGCATTCACAGATCTGCATGTAGCAATCTGGTCGACCAAAGATGGCGCTCAAGGCGAGTATGCCAAAGGAGAACTATATGAGGAAACCGAACTCGTATATATAGAAATCCTATCCACTCTACTAGAGGAATTAGAGGAGTCATACCCAGCAATACCTCTCAATACAAACAAAAATGAAACCAGAGTGCAGTCAGTACGACTATCAAAGCCAGAAAGGTGTGGGAACTACTACAAAAGCGATACAGAACAAGGGGGCTCAAGTTAACACACACTTAAAAGCTTTACTAAACCAGACACCAATACAAAACGGAGTCAATCCACGCCAGCCACGCTCTTCTAGATCAAACAGATGGGAATCTCCACGAGCTGAAATATTTAGAGCTACCAATAGAACATTGGGATGCAATATTAATTTACAACCTTGTTCAACGCCTCCCATCAGAGACTCATCAACTATGGGAGCAAGAGCAAGGCAGCAAGTCCGAATTGCCAACATATGCTGATCTGTCAGCTGGCGCGGCTACAGACCCACGAACTCCAATGGCACTCCGTCATCTAACCACGCACACAAAAGTGCTTCCACGTTCATGAACAGAACATACACTTGCACCAAGTGCAAGCAAAATCATTCACTATTCCACTGCGCAGCATTTAAAAATCTATCTCCAACAGCGCGATCACAATTCGTGCTACAATACAAGCTGTGTAGAAATTGCCTGGCATCGGGACATAACCTATACAACTGTCCCAGCCAGAAAACATGCCTCCACTGTAACAAAATCAATACACTTACTGCACAGATAAGCAGAAATCAATATCCAAACCAACAAAGAAGAAGAAAAAACGTGCATCCCAGTGCGAAAAACCAGAAAACCTCACACCAACGCCTAAGTCAGAGCACAAAGCATGTCAAATTCCCATCTAAAGGAAGCAACTGTCAAATAAAATATATGACAATAAAACTGTATGGACAATTCCAAAACAATAAGGAAACTAAAATAAACACATCTGAAAATCCGACAAATCATATCAGAACGAAACGGAACGAAACTGAATCGAAAAAGTGCTATGTTAAATGCCAGACTTACAATCAGGTATCGACGACCTCATGGCGCAGCACAGTTTCAAACCAAATCAAATGTGACAGTTCCAATGACAGAAAACATGCCTACTCCAAAAATAACGCCATCGTTGGCATCCGACCACAACGGAGTAAACTGTGCGAGGCTAAGAAGCATCCGAAGGCATTCGTAGATGTATAGCTTTACAAATTATACATATCAAATAGTTGTGACAGACTTCACAAATACAACAAGTGCTTAACATCAGCAAAACTATCAAGGCAATCTGTCACATGACAATCTACCCCAGATCCACCTACATCAGGAAGTTATAAAAAAAAAACTTAAGTGCCACTTAGACGCAACATCAAGTTGCTACAATCTTTCAAGAAAGCTGCTACATGTCAGTTCTGCCACTTCAAAAACTGGCATCATGATTACTGACAAAAATTGTCCAAATATAAAAAGTGACATACAGGTCAGACACAAGACAGCAGCAAATCTTTAAATCACTTTCAGTTATTACAAACACTGAACGTTTCGATCAACTGACTAGTCAGCATGAATTTAAACTAATCAGTGTAAGTGTCAGAACCACTGACACATGCAAAATAAAACCAAGAATACTGTCAGCCGACTACAAAATTACAAAACAATCAAGTATAAGCAGAATAATACGTTTTAACAAAAATATTCTACTACCCACACTCTGCAGCACGAAGCAGTAACGCCATCTTACAAAATAAAGAGGAAACATTATACCATTAAAACAGTGCCTACTTCACATATGATCCAATGCGCCAAAACTTTGCCAACTGGCGAAGCAGAAAGAGACGGAACAATTTCTTTTCCTTTAAAATTATTATTTGCAAACTTATTTATTTATTTTTTTATATTATTATTTATATTGACTTCTCCATCCTTTCTTTTTATCATTTGTGAGTTTTTATTTATGTGTGACTTATTATTTTGGCTTGCGATTTTTTTTTTTTTGCTTTTTATTTTTTATTTAACCACAAAGGAGAAACATGAATTCGCTACACGCTTTATTTTTTAATTAACCACAAAGGAGAAACATGAATTCGCTACCCAATTTGGACGACTGTCTGTAAATTGTTGACGTCTCTGAGCTCGAGATTCCTTTAAAGGACAAGATCAGGACAACAGATATGCCAAGACGTCCAAAGACATTTGTACCTCCGTTTGAGGCACTTCCAGCAACAGACCATATAAAAGGGCTAGCTGACGAAGCAACGCTTCGAAAACCAACTAGGCCGGCTAGGCCTCCTACTGATGCCAGGAGATCTGCCATACAACCAGCAGCAGCAACAAATCCACACAAGGCCACATTCAAAGGGCCGTCATTTACGGCCTCAAAGTTGGCACCTCAAAAAACGATTCCACCCAGCGCATCGTTTAAAAAGCCAGCTTTGTCGGTCTCAGCCATAACGTCGCATCCATGCCTTCAAAAATCAGCGCTGACGGCTTCATCAGCGAGGCAGTGCGACGCATCAGCAATTCAGCCAGCTTTGACGGCTCCCTCAACGTCAACGCATGCTACAGCATCATCGGCTTTAATGGCAACAAAGCCACATGACGCGTTGACAAAAAAGGGCCTGCAAGTCAAACAGCGCAAGAGTCCAGCTCTGACGGCCTCAACATCAACCACAGCACAATACGACGTGCCTTTAAAAAAACCAGCGTTGATGATGCCATCGAACGCACCACCCAAAAAGCCAGCTTTGAAGGCTTACTCTAAATATGATACAAAGCTAGCTACAAAAGCTTCCTCCACGACGCACAGCGCGTCAACTCAAAGGCCAGCGTTGACAGCGTCTTCCGCAAAGCAGCAGGTCGCATCAATCAGAAAATTAGCCTTTACGGCTCCCTCAACGTCATCACATGCTACGCCAGCATCATCAGCTTTAACTGCAACGCCAGCAAAATCAAGGCCGCATAACGCATCACCAAAAAAAGGGCTTGCAAGTCAAACAACAACATCATACAACATGTCCCGCAAAAAGCCAGCTCTGACGGCTTCAGAACGTCGTCCAAACATAAATCCAACAAAGCCTCCTACGAATTTCATCGTGGAGCCACATCTATGGGAACAAGTACGTACTCAGCCAATTCCATGGCTGAAAATATTCACCGCTAGAAAATGCTTCCGCATCACGACCGAAGATGGAGACACACTCAGGTTTCTCAAGTTGAAAACGGGACAGATAAGAGTAAAGCTACAAATAAAATCAAACACAACACGTAAGTTCACACAATTTATTTTTTTCTCTCTCTCTAACAACAAACATACTTAACATAATTCCTCCTTTTTCGAAAGGCGGGAGGATGTTCCGTCGCGGAACAATCTTTAAAATTAAAACTAAACTTACATACTAAACTCACACACTTATGACAAATGTCCCACGATGATCATCGATAATAAATCCCACGAAGCACCCTCAAGCTGAATATAAAAAGAAAACAAAAGCATTTATACAAAATAATAAACAAATAGAAGTCTCAGATCATTCACGATCTGAGACTTCAATTAAAACGAAAACTCACTTAAAAACAAATTAGATGATTCCCACGATGCAAGGAATAATCTCACGATGACACAAGGAAACCAAAAACCTGAAATAAAAAACGGATCATTATTAAAATTAAATAATAACTGTGATGTAAACAATGTATAAGAAATAAGTACGAAATTAATGTGTAATGTAAATCAGTTTAAGAGGTCGATCGAATATTACAAAACAAGTACACCCAACCTAGATAAATAATGGTCACACAATTATGTTGCCACTAGGAAGCGACTTGTAATGTATCGATGCCTAATTGTTGAAATCACAAATCAACAAAAATTAATTAAGCAATGCCATGAAAGTAGGTGAGTGCCAGTATCGCGAAATGATTGGGAAGGTTTCGAGACAGCCTGAGCTTGAGGAAATGTCGAGTTTTGAGTAAACCTTCGTTAGGTTAAGAACGCGGCGTAATTTTGTAAAGTAAACATATAGAGTAAATAAAGTAGTGGTATTTACATTATTTCGGTGGTTTGTTTCAATAATTTTATCCCCAAAATAAATATCCATTACAATTGGCGCAGCCGGTATTTTCGACATTAGACTCCCTATTGAACAGTAACTGGAAGCCAAAAGTTAAAGTGCGTGAAAAAGTATATATATATACATATCATAACAGTTGTGTTCTACAAAAAAAATTTTTTTACAAAAAATATTTAAAAAAAAATCAGTTTTAAAAAATATCTGCTATCAGTTATTACCAAATAGCAATCAAAGTGATAAAATCTTAAGTGAAAAGTTTGAAAGTTTCACACTGGTGTAACCCGATATTAAAAAAAAGAAAAAGAGAAGATCCAGAATACACAAAGGCAAGGCCGCATAATATACTATAAGGAGGTCAAACCATCAACCCATTTTAAAGAGTGAGTCACAATGGAATTGGTATAGATTTAGGCTTGTTATTATATTATGTGTATATATAACTAAATATCCATTACAATTGGCATTATAATTTACAAATTTAGAAGATAGGTATATCACAGATCATTAGAATAAAAAAAAACAATGTTTGAATGTACACATCGTGATGTATGTACACGTCTAAAAAAGAAAAAGAAAATATAATCATTTAATGTACACATGATGTATGTATGTACACATAAAAAAAAATTAAGACGCCAACCGATAAACAAAGAGCACAAGCAATTAAGGTGTTATGATTTAATTTAATTAAACTGCTCGTTCAGCATTTTTTTTTCTCGTATTATTACTTATGTCATTCAGTTCGAAGATTCAAAATCTAGGTGCACGAAATCGACGTCATTGTTTTCTTAATACTACTCAAACTCCAGAATTTGCGCGATTTTGTGACAGAATTGATTTCCTAACTCTGGAATCCGAATTAGATGAGGTGTTTGAAGCTCCATTAAATCCCGCTAGAAGCGACGACTTACCTAATCAAGTTCAATGTGACCAAATAACAGTCCCCATTCAGCTCAGTGATTGCAGCTTAAGTACTGCAGAAACAATAACACGAGCCCAAACAAACCCTGATCTTGTTCAGAAATTAAATATTTGTATTGATAATATGGCCACTTTGTCACTAGAAAAAATTTCCAAGCTGGTCAATAACATCGTACCTGTATTTCACGGGCAAAGAAATTATAATTCAAACGAATTACTTATTTTTCTCGATTGTTGCAAGCAAGTAGAGAATTCTTTGACCTCCTCCGAAGAAAAAAGCTTGTTGATACCCCTACTGAAAACAAAACTGAGGGGAGAAGCTTATGATGTGGTTAAGTACTTAAAAATCGAATCGGTAGATGAGTTAGAGAGCTTACTTTTAAGCCCTTCCCTGACGGGTCGGTACGACATCGGTACGACATTGACTCGGTAAGCGTGCAACATGCCGAGCCACTGTCGCCACCGTGTATTTAAATCAGTAACCACACACGGGTCTGCACTGCGCGGACGAGATGCAACATCTTTTCGATATGCAGCGTTGCGACATGCCTTGTCAGTAGAGAAGCGGTATTTAACGGGGTGACAAGTGAATTTTGTTAGCAAAATGTCAGTGGAATTGAATTTAATTTTGGAGTATTCGCGGAAAAATTTGACGGAAAGAGCTTGGGCAGAAGTTGCAGCAAAAGTAAAACTCTCTGGTAAGTACATATATTTTTTTTTCATAATTTTTATTACAATGTCTTATACACAATAATTATACTGCCATGGAAGCGATGTACTTGGTTTAATGAAATAATTAGCCAAGTATTTACGTACTGTAGCTGCAGGTGATGTTGAAGTTAAATTAAAAGTACGATCTTCTTCTATATTAAAGTTTTGAGATCTAGTAGCCTGCATAGGTTCATACGTAGGTATTGAGTACTGTATGCCTTCTTTAAAACGGACAAAATTATGCAAAATGCAAACAGATTTTATTATATTGACAATGGTGTTGTAGTTAACATATTTTATTGTATTGAGCAGCACAAGAAATTTTTGTGTCATCATACCAATACTGCATTCTATAGTTTTCCTTGCTCTGCTCATTCTATAATTATATATCCTTTTCTTATTGTCGATTCTTCCAACAGGATATGGCCTCATTAAATAACGCTTTAAAGGAAACGCGTTATCGCCTACAAAAAAATATGGTACTTCTTGCTCAGTTTCATCATGAAGTAAGGGAGCACCAGTTGGTAAATTTAAATTATTTTTTTGTAATAAACGATTGAGACTGGAGACTCGAAAGATTCCTCCATCATTATATCGACCAGCAAATCCCGTTTCTATTATGGTAAATATTCCATCTGCGTCACAAACTGCTAGAAGAACAATGGAATGATACTGCTTGTAGTTATAATTAGTAGAACCAGAGTTGGGAAGCTTTTGCATCCTTACGTGCTTCCCATCAATTGCTCCTAAGCAGTTTGGTACATTCCATATATCATCGAATCGATTGGCTATACGAATCCATTTTTCGGTGGAAGGTATACCCATGTACGAATCACGTAACTTATCCCAAATTACTGATGTTGTTTCTTTTATTACATCAGATATTGTACTATCTCCTATAGCAAAGTACAGCCCCAAAGAGACAAACGAGCATCCTTCAGCAAGATACCTTAAACATAAATCAAAGAAAAAGCTGATAAAAATATCAATAAATAAACATAAAATTAATTGTTAATCTTTCTTTGCTCTAGTAAACGACTGTAAAGAAAATGGAGAAATATAAGATCAGCGTTTCTTAGAAGTTTGAAATGTCCACCAAGTGGATCTGGGTCGAAGGCACGAAAACCATACTACTTAGCAGAATATTTATCGTTTATACTACCATACATAAAAGCATCAAACACTGCAGAAAATCCAGGTAATCCTCCACAACCTGAAAGGGAAACGACTTTTACGCCAAGTTTGGAAGTCGTCACGGATATATTATCTGACGAATCACAAACTGCAGATGTCAATACTCACAATGAGACAGCTCTTAGTACTTCTATTCCTACCACAACAAATGTGCAACCGTCAACCGAATCTCAGGCATATTCAGTTGGTCGCAAACGCAGACATCCAATCCCAGACGTAGACAAAACATTCGCAGACTATTTACGAAGTAAAACTGAAAGGAAAGAAAAGGCTGAAGAAACTCTACATAAGCATTGCAAATGTGATTCTCTGATAATAGAGAGAAATCCTATGAGTTTATTTCTCATGAGTTTATTACCAGAATTTAACACCATGACTGAGGAACAAATAAGAACTTTTAAAATAAAAGCCATGATGCTAATCGATGAAATTAAAAGAACAAACATGTCATCGGAGATACATCCTCTGGAGCCTACAACATCTGCTGTGCGCTCAGGACCGTCGAATAGATTCTTATTTGAGGAATCGTCATCATACTCCTCACAATCCGCAATATCTCCTCAACTGCCTAATCAATTTGAGCCCATTCATTACTCTAATAACACATCACCACCAAGGGAACAATTTCAAGAAAGTGGTAATGCTGTACTTGATGCCCATGATAATTCTTATCCACGTAATTATAACAACACTTCATAAATACATATGTATAACTTATATCTTATCTTGATTCAGTAAAAATTGGGAATATTAAAATATAAATTTTATTTACATACCTTAACGTTATTAGAATCCTTTCTTCAGCACACACATTCCCTCATATTAGTATTTTTTCTACTAATAGCTGGCAAAATAACCCGAGCAAGTTCCTGAAAGGTACTCTTTTTCATCCCATACATTGATTGAAACTTTCTATCATCTTGGGCTAGTTCCTGAGCTGCCTGCAGTTAATGTTTCTTTCAATGTATGGATGTACCCAATATAATTTCCTTTTTTTGTGTAATCTCAAATATGTATATAAGACAATATTTTCTTTTTCACTTGACGACGACATTTTTATCCACGGATGAAAAACTACTGAAAGCTGGTCGAAGCAGGGTTGCTAGACTGCAACAAATGGATTCTCGTACCAAGTTTACAGAAATCTCGTACGTCATGAAAAAATCTAGCACGCTAGGTTTATTGGGAAATTATTGAGAAATGGCAGCTAAATTATTAGTGGGAAACATTTTAGTAACATTTTATACTATTTTTTTTATAACAAAAATAATGGATACCAATTTACATGTACGAGAATTATCGCACGTCTAGAATCGCTGGGTCGAAAACGTGTCCTTGTCCATAGCATGTAGGACCGTGAGGGAGCTCTATGCGGTACAACATCGACGGGATAAATGTCGTACCGATACTGTGTCGCTACCGCACCGACCCGTCAGGGAAGGGCCTAAACTGCGTTTAAGCCAAGTAGCTCAATTAATGACATCATAAGCAATATACGTCGTGGTATTCAAATTCACAACGAAACAGTAGGCTCGTTTGGTACGAAATTAAATATGATGCTTGGTTGAATGTAAACGTGCAATAAATTCTAAATATCCGAAAGGAAATGAGGCGCTCTTAAAAGAAGTTGAGGAAGAAGCATGCTGCACGTTTAAAACGGGAATTATCAGCCCTATTATTCGTCAAGTGGTAATAGGAAAAACTAGTAATTCACTAAATGAATTAATAAAAATGGCTACAGAAGTTGAAAAAATTGAAGATCGTCTAATTCAGAGCCGACAAATAAGTACAAACTGGCAGACTTCATCATCTGCATGCCAGCAATTTAACGAAGATGAAGTGAGGCAACTAAGAGGTTTCTTAGAAGCAAATTTTCAGCTCTCACAAGACGCTACCCCAAAAAATCTGGTAACACACCCTTTTCTAAACTTTAATCCCTCTCCAGTCTTAAACACTTCTTAAGTAAATGTATATTCAAAATTATTCGAGCAAGTTCAATATCCATCACACAATAGGACCAATTTTCATTTTTCATCAGGGAAAACTTCTGAGAAAGAAAAGCATGAACAGTTAAAAAAATTTGATTTCTGTAAAAGATTTGGACATACTTTTTCTGAGTGTCGCACCCGAAGACGCTCACAATTCTGTCACGCTTGTCGTGCTTACGGACACTCTCAAGAATCATGTCAATTAAATAATATACAACAAATGAAGCAGAAAGAGTTCCCCAGAAATGGAGGACAAACAACCGCACCAAAATGTGATTGGTGTGCTAGATCCTCACATTCCGTAGCTGACTGCTACGCAAAAAAATCTTGGGAGGAAAAACACAGTAAAAACCAAAATCATTCGGGAAACTAAAGCGGGCTAGCCTATTGTGCCCAATGGCTAACCCTTCTACATATGGGTGCAAAAATATTCATTGTGGAGAATTTGAAGAATTAGCCGATAAGTACGAAGTTTCAAGGTAAGAAAATAAAACTATTAACAACAACAAAGAAATTTGAAATTATCCTAACGTTTCTAATACTATAATTTCACTACAAAATAATGCGCTAACAGTAAATGAAGCAATAACTGAACTTCCCTTGAATATATCTAGAATAGGTAAGGTTAAGCTTTTGGTTGATTCGGGAGCCGAAGTAAGTATTCTAAAAAGAAATAGTTTATCTGACCATACATTTGTGAATCAACAGAAGGTTATTCAATTACAACGCTTGTACGGTGGCACTGATCTCACCCTTGGGTCTTGTGAAGGTATTTTTCTGATAGGTAAGGGCTTAAATTGCGAATTTAATATCTGCCAGGAAAACATTTCGATTCCTTTTGATGGTATATTAGGACGCAACTTCATATGGGGCAAAGCAAACATTCTCACAGTTGAACGAATGTTGCATTTCCCTGGCAATAGTAACAACTCAACCAAATTAAAAATTCCTTTTTTATGTAAAGGTGAAGTTAACCAGTTACGCAATTCATTTAAGGAAACAAGGAATACAAAAGATTGCTTGTCATCTAGCAGAAACGAAGTAGTTTCTAGTACTTTCCATGCACTTCTTACAGCATTAAGCTTGCCAGCCTCTCAGAAGCATAGAGAGACAATCACTCAAGATTCATACAGCAGTACGACGCATATCCCTCCGCGATCAGAAATGGTATTAGAAATACCTGCAATGAGCTGTGATGATGAAATCTCTCAGGAAATTGTACCTGTCGTTTTTATAGCTAATAGTTTAATTAGGCCACAGAATGGGAAATTAAGACTTAGTATGATAAATACACTTGAGCAAGAAATTATTTTACCAAATGTGGAGCCAAAGCTAGAATCGTTACGAAATTTCAATATTTACAAGTTGGAGAAGAACCATATAAGTGATGCAAAGATATCAGAAAGAAACGTTTTCAGCGACTGGAAAAAGAAATATCATTAGACCAAACACATAATACCGAGGAAAGAAAAGCAGTAAAGGAACTGTGTGAAGCATATAGTGATATATTTCATTTAGAAGGAGAACAACTACCATTTTCTAACGTTACTTCTCACAACATCCTCATGACGTGTGATCAAGCCCCTATCAATCAGAGACCATACAGACTGCCAAATATTCATAAAAATGAAATTAACAAACAAATAAAGAATATGTTAGATGAACACCTTACTGCCCCAAGTAGCAGCTCCTGGAATTCGCCCCTATTGGTAGTTCTTAAGAACCATCGGAGATGCATTTCCTCTACCCAGAATTGAAGACATATTGGACCAACTGGGAAATTCACGCTATTTTTCAACATTGGACTTAGCTAGCGGATACCATCAAATCCCAATGCACCGTTCAGACCGCGAAAAGACGGCTTTTAGCACGGAATACGGATATTATGAATTCCTTCGAATGCCTTTTCGATTAAAAACAGCTCCAGCAACTTTCAGCGAGCAATGAATCGTGTGCTTACTGGTTTGCAAGGCATAAAGTGTTTTGTTTATCTAGACGATATTGTCGTCTACGGGAAAAATTTGGAAGACCATATAAAAAAACTGGCCGACATTTTTGAAAGATTAAGAGAATATAACTTAAAGCTTCAACCAGGAAAATGTCATTTTCTCAGGAAGGAAGTGGTCTATTTAGGCCACAAATGCTCCCATGAAAGTTGTGCTCCAGATAATGAGAAAATTAAATGTGGTCAAGAATTCCCAATACCTACCACCATAAAGCAATTGCAAAGTTTCTAAGGACTAGCCAACTACTGTAGAAAGTTCATTCCCGGCTTTTCTAAGACCGCAGAGCCGCTAACGAAACTCTTACGGGGAAAACAAAAATTCATTTGGACATCGGACAGTGAAGCTGCATTCCAACTCTTAAAAAGGTCGCTTACCACGCCGCCAGTCTTAGCTTATCCAGACTTTAAAAAGCCCTTTATCGTTATAACAGATGCCAGCAATGAAGCATTGGGTGCAGTATTATCGCAAGGACCTCCCGGCCATGATCGGCCTATAGATTACGCAAGTCGGACCCTCAACAAAGCGGAAAGGCACTATTCAACAATAGAGATAGAATTGTTAGGTATAGTATGGGCCGTGAAAAATTTTAGATGTTACCTCCTTGGAAGAAAATTTACAGTCTATACGGATCACCAGCCATTGATAGGAGTGTTCAACGTTAAGGATCCCACGTCACGCTTAATACGGTTTCATCACAAATTATCGGAGTATAATTATAAGATAAAGTACTAACCAGGCCGAAAAAACTGTAATGCCGATGCTTTAAGCCGAATCCCTCAAGAAGGTACTACAATGTTTGTGACCACAGGGTCGCAAAGTAAAAAAGAGCAAACAGAAGACACATTAAACCCTCAATCTCAACTTCAAGAAGAAATACAAGTAAACATTGAAAAAATTCAAGAGAATTATTAGAAACTGGGGAAAAATACAATTACAACACATCGGAAATAAATGATGGTAATACTCAATATGATATTCTCACTGACAAAAAAGAGATTGATGAGATATTAAAAGTCTTTCATACAAACCCACTAGGGGGCCACCAAGGGATTGCCAAAAACAATCACGGAATTCGGAGAAAGTACAGGTGGAAGAATATGTTAAAGGATATAACAAAATTCATTAAATCTTGTCCTAAATGCCAAACAAATAAACATTGTAAACTAATCCGGATGCCAATGGTACTGCCTGATACAGCGGAAAAGCCCTTCGACAAAGTGTACCTGGATATAGTGGGACCACTCCCAGTCACGACCCTTGGAAACAAGTATATACTAACATTCGAAGATGATCTAACACGCTTCATGGATGCTTATGCTCTCCCAGATTGCGAAGCAGCTACGGTTGCAAAAACTTTCAACGAAGAGATTATTACACGGTACAGAATACCGAAAAAACTGATCACAGACCAAGGCACGAATTTTATGAGTGAACTTTTCAAACGCTTGTGTAAATTCCTACGCATACAGAAAATAAATACTACGGCGTACCATCCACAATCGAATGGTGCCCTGGAAAGGTCTCATCGACCACTAACGGAATACTTGCGAAATGTCGTGAATGAGAAACCTCACTCTTGGGATGAATGGTTACGGCAAGCCGTCCATGTACATAATAACACCAAACACTCCTCAACACGTCTGACTCCCATGGATTGTCTTTTTGGTTTTACAACTGACCTGCCCACGAACCTTAAACGCAAATCAGAACCAATTTATGATCATGAAAATTATTTTTATATCCTAAGAAATAAAATCCAACAAGCCCATAATATTGCCAGGAAAAATATAATAAAAAGCAAGGAAATAACGAAAAATTATTACGATGGAACCATTCGGGAAGAGTTATTCAAAACTGGTGACTTAGTCCTTTCAAAAAACGAAGGCAAAAATAATAAGTTATCATCTATTTGGATCGGACCATATGAAGTAAAGGAAGTAACCTCCCCTGTGAATTTAAAAATTCAGATAGATCGAATGGTGAAAGTGGTTCATTCGAACAGATTGAAGAAATTCCACGCTTAAGTATTATTATATATTTCATTTAGTTAAAATACCTAAATTAAAGTTAATTGATCATCAAAATCACAAAATACATTTAGACGAACAGAAACTCAGCCTTAAAAACTTTTTACATAAAATGGAAACGTGAAAACCGACCGAGAGTCAAAAACACATAGCCACTATAATAGGAACCACGCAATTATTCTGAGTGTTTTAGTATGCCTTATTGTGATAATTTTAATAGTAATAATAGTAAAATTTAAACAGTTGAGCAAAAAGAACACATATTTTCAAAAGCGATTTCCTACTATCCACCGGAAAACGCCCAACATAAAGGGTCAATTTGAAATGCAGGAAACTGATAACGCAAAAGTCAGAAGTGTTAATAAGGAAATCCAGCGTGATCTAATCCGTGAAACTGTTTTCAGTGACGCACACACAACTAACATTAGTAAACCAACGATCCCTCTAACAACCCCCACAGTAAAAATTTTTCGTCCAGAAGAAAAACCTAGCAAGACGTAAGCGATTTTGAAATTGTTTAAGTAAAACATTCTTTTTTAGTACCTACTGAAAAATTTTGAACTTTCTGAATAGAACACATTTCTACTAATATATCGAGGTAATAATATACAAACGAAAATCTTTAGCATGGTTACTTGTGTTATTAATTCGATACGCAGTCGGTAAACTTTGGCTATATTTCTCAATATATGTATAATATAATTTTGTACGTATTTTACAGAAAATGTCCCATAGATAATTTAATTTATTAAATAAAAATAGAGCATTTAAAGATAAGAAAAAACAAAATTTGTACAATACATTCATTGATATAATAAAAAGGAAAGTTATGTTTGGACTGTCTACATATACATACATAAGCATATTTCAAACCGATTCAATTTATTATAAATATTATACATCTATGTTTGTGACAATACACAAGTCAGACACAATTCCTATATACAAGTTATAAAAAAAAGTTATTGTTTAAAATATAACATACTACATAATTTACAAATAAATGAAACACGTAGGTATAATAAACTAAAATTTAATAGTAGGTATCTAATATAAACAGCAAACTTTTCCAATAGTAATTTTCTAGATAAAAACATGTATACATATGTATCTATTATAATTTTAAAGATTGTTTAATTTCACCTAGCAATAATTTTTACAGATATGTCAAACTAAAATAACGAAATGTTTTCTAATTAAAAATTTCAGGCATTCACTAGCTCGGGCTCTCCCGGAATCTCATTTCATTCATTTCCTTTCACAAGGCACTTAAAGTTTTCCAGGAAAAAGTGGCACAAAGAATGTACAAAAAATTTCAAAAGGCACAGCCTCCACTTCAAAGTGGGGAGGAATGTGATGTAAACAATGTATAAGAAATAAGTACGAAATAAATGTGTAATGTAAATCAGTTTAAGAGGTCGATCGAATATTACAAAACAAGTACACCCAACCTAGATAAATAATGGTCACACAATTATGTTGCCACTAGGAAGCGACTTGTAATGTATCGATGCCTAATTGTTGAAATCACAAATCAACAAAAATTAATTAAGCAATGCCATGAAAGTAGGTGAGTGCCAGTATCGCGAAATGATTGGGAAGGTTTCGAGACAGCCTGAGCTTGAGGAAATGTCGAGTTTTGAGTAAACCTTCGTTAGGTTAAGAACGCGGCGTAATTTTGTAAAGTAAACATATAGAGTAAATAAAGTAGTGGTTTTTACATTATTTTGGTGGTTTGTTTCAATAATTTTATCCCCAAAATAAATATCCATTATATAACATAAACATTCAAAATGTAAACACTTACCTATAACCAAACAGCTGCCATGAACCACTTTGACAGATTCAAAATGGCAGCTTTCAATACATAGTAAAATATTGCGATTAGAACTATGATGACGCCATTTGGGGACCAAATGTATGAAAATTCACACAATACGAGGGCGTCATTGGCAACACCACCGGCAGACACAATTTCTATTGTGTTTCTGCCTATAAATAGCGAGCTACTGGAAGTAGCAAATCACTCAAGTTCTGACTGAGCACCAAGACAGATCGGCAGTTGATACTGAAGCTAAATTAAATCTTGTTTAACCAATTAAATCAAGGGAAGTATATGAATCCCTTTTACTAACAAATTTAATATATATATATTTTCAGCACCCTACATCGGGAGTCTTGATCCCAGCCATTTTAAAGAGCAGTTGTATGACGCTCACTCTGATAAAACAAAATCCTACCCCCTTTAATTGAATTTATTAATAATAGTGTCTTTTTTATTGCAGATTACAATTCGCCAGTGGAGGCTTGTTATTTTAAGGTAGTATTAGGTGGAATTGAATTAAAGTAGCTTAAGTGATATTTCACAGAGTTTCTGGAAAACACCGTAGAACTATTTTTACTTTTAAAGAAACAAAAACGAGAAGACGTTTTTTCTAATAAAAACCACATTTTATTGCTCAATTACACGTTTGAAAAACACTAGTTAAAGAAATGTCGCTAAATGCATTCGGGCTGATTTGTCCATCTTCAGTAGCTTCCTACTTGACTTTAAATGAAACTAGTATTATGGTATATGACTATATTTACAAGTACACTATCATTAGAAATGCAATCGTCAAAGTTGTCAGCAAAAAATACAAATGTAAAAAGATGATTTTAAATGAGATTAAGCTGTGGTATGTGATTGTCGGTTCAAATACATTAGCATTGAAAAAAGAACACAATTACTGTCGTCATAAAGACTAAAATATACATATATAAAAAATTACCTTAATTTTAATTTTTAATTTTATCCTACTGGCTTTATGAAGCTGAGGAGAGATGAAGTTATTGGTGGCTGATCAATGTTCATTAATGTGTTGTTTAATTTTTTCATGTACACACTCTCCCATGCATCTAATTTGTATTGCTTTTGTACTGACTTTCTCAGATTTAGGCTGTTCGTATTGATGTTTGTGTGGCCTTCAGTGACCATATGTAAAGGTACAGCTGATACTGGTTGAATCGATTTTATCTGCGAAATATGTTCTTTAAACCTGGTTATTATCTTCCTTTTCGTTTGACCTACATATATCTTGTCGCAATCTCCACAATTAATCGAGTAGATGCCGGATTTTTCTGCATTATCTATTCTGTCTTTAGTATTCCCTAGTAGAGTTTTTAATTTGTCATTATTGTTATATACTAAATGGATGTGGTATTTATCAAAAATATTTTTTAATTGATTGGTGATTGCTGGATTATAACCGAATGTTGCTCTTTTTATAAGTGGTTTTTGCTGTTTATAAAAGGTCGTTCTTTCATTGTCCCTGATGCAAACAGCAAAAACCACTTATAAAAAGAGCAACAACACATTAATGAACATTGATCAGCCACCAATAACTTCATCTCTCTTCAACTTCATAAAGCCAGTAGGATAAAATTAAAAATTAAAATTAAGGTCATTTTTTATATATGTATATTTTAGTCTTTCTGACGACAGTAATTGTGTTCTTTTTTCAATACTAATGTATTTGAACCGACAACCACATACCACAGCTTAATCTCATTTAAAATCATCTTTTTACATTTGTATTTTTTGCTGACAACTTTGACGATTGCATTTCTAATGATAGTGTACTTGTAAATATAGTCATATACCATAATACTAGTTTTATTTAAAGTCAAGTAGGAAGCTACTGAAGATGGACAAATGAGTCCGAAATGCATTTAGCGACATTTCTTTAAGTAGTGTTTTTCAAACGTGTAATTGAGCAATAAAAGGTGGTTTTTATTAGAAAAAACGTCTTCTCGTTTTTGTTTCTTTAAAAGTAGCTTAAGTGAATTTTGGATTATATTAGAATTAAGTACTAAACTGCCTAGTTGTTAAGAAGCATTTTGTGATTAATAAAACTAGTGAATTATTTTGCCAAATTGAAAATCCTGTCTTATCATTTCCAAAACCGGCACCTGCCCCTTTTTTGCATGCTAAGCCCACATTGGGATTTAACAAGGTCGTTCAACGTATCTTTTTATTAAAAAAAATACATAAAATCTACACGACCACCCTTCAGTTTATATTAATAACAACGCGGGATATTGAGTTACAAGTAAAGTAATATAGGTTAAGTTTATCATCATGGCGCGTGAAAACAACACATAATTATTTTTCAATAATATTCGTAACAATTTTGGTGAGCAGAGGGTGCAACAAATGAAAATCTATTCATACACAATTGAAAAATTAGCTAATAGTAAAAACAGACTCATCCATGTCATGCAATGCAAACATAATGGCATAATACCCAAGTTCATCACCGACAAAACAAAGGTTTTTGACTCTTTGGATGCACAAGAGCATAATCATCACAAACAAATTAACGCAATACGTAACACATTTGCAAATAAATTCTTTAACTTAGAGATTGACATATGTAACTATGATATTAGAAAACTGGAAAAAACAAAATCTTTGAACGAAGCATCGATAGCACGATGACTGCCTGTAGAGATAAAAACAACATTCTTTCAATCTCAGAGAACAAAGTATGAAAATATTTATAGTGATGTACGCAAATGAATGCAACAAAAATATGAGCGGCTGAAAACTATGCAATTCCGAGAAATTAACAAAATTGCATACAGAGAAGATTGGTGCATCAACCTATCGGGCAGAAGCATTCCAACTGATATGATTAAACTCGCTTCGCTTTACCGCCTCAACTGAACCAAGAGAATATTTTTCAGCTGATAGCGGATACTGGAGAAGTTCTTTATCATTGTGATAACGATTATGCGAAAACACAAGCACGAAATTCAATTGTTCACTCTCTGACGAACAAAATTAAGCATAAAGTTAGGGTTACCAAAGAACAAAAACAAATTTTGCAAGCGCATAAAATAACGAAAGATTTCCTGAAAGAAAATAAAGACATTCTGATAACGAATAGAGACAAAGGCAATAGAACGGTTATATTAGATAGGGAAACGTATCATAATAAAATGATACAGCATTTATCTGACAATAGTACGTATAAGATCATAACAAACAACACACGACAGTTAACTCAGGATCTTATCAAAGGCAACAACGAATTGATCATTGAAATGCACAACAAAAAATACATTAACAAATCAGACAAGGAAGCCCTAATGGTCAGTCAAAAATGCCCAGCCGCCACGCATTTATGGCAACGTCAAGGTACATAAGAGTACTCAAGGCTATCCCATAAGACCAGTTGTATCTACGATCTAAACACCCACATATAAATTAAATAAATTCCTTAGCCAAATATTGTCTGAAGCCAGAACAGATAATGGATACAACATCAACAATGCATACGAATTTAAGGAACATATTAAGGAAATCAGCCCGGATAATGATGAATGTTTTATATCCCTTGACGTAGTATCCATGTATACGAACATCCCTCATTGAGAAGCATTACGAAGTGCTCTAAAAAGGTGGCCACTAATAAAACAGCATACGCGTCTTTCTAAAACATTATTTCTTAAAGCGCTTAAACTATGCATAACAGAAGCGAACTTTTTTCTTTATAACGATATTTATTATAAGCAGATTAATGGACTTGCTATGGGATCAAGCTTATATAGCATCTTAGCAGAATTTGTAATAGATGACCACATAGATGTTGCAATGGAAAAACTCACTGAAAGACCCAAACTAATTAAGAAATATGTAGATGTTCTAATTATTCTTCTGAAAAGGGAGCAAATAGATGCAACGTTACAAGCTTTCAATGACACACAGGAAAATATGCAATTTACATTGGAACATGAAGTAGATGGCAAGATAAACTTTTTAGACTTGACACTTAAAAGAAACACAAGTAACATAGAAGTATAGATTGGTACATGAAACCATTGGCGTCTGGAAGAATACTTAACGATCTCTCTGCGCATCCCAGTAAAATGAAACAAAACATAGGATATGCTCTAGCCAACAGAATCATTAGATTAAGTGATAATCAACTACACACTAAAAATTACGAGATTATCCGTAAAATACTTCACCACAATAATTACCCCTCACATATAATCACACGTATCATAAATAAAGTTAAATACAGGAAGCAAACATTGGCAGAAAACAATGAACAGGATATGCTTGAGAAAGAAAAAAATGAAACGATCATATACAAACGATTCCCATACATCCCTAACGTCACAGAGAATATTACAAACAAATTGAGAAACATTAACAGCAATATTAGATACACCTTGCTGCGGTGTAGTGTATAAGGTGGATTGTGAATGCGAACGCACATACATAGGGGAGACAGGTAGGGATATTAAAACCAGGATGAGGAAGCATAAAAATGACTTCAAGTCAGCTACGCGATGCATCGATTATCAAGCACCTAGATACTACAAGACAGCATGCCTTCAACATGCGATGGAAGAGCAACATAAATTTAATTTGGACAACGTTACTATTCTTAACAAGGAAAAACACTGGAAAAGGAGAAAAAACATAGAGTCCCTAGATATACAATACCACAAACCGGAGGCAGTTAATTTTAAAGTCGACACATCATATGTAAACCACCAGTATAAGCACCTCATTAATACACACAAATAAAAGGCACGGAATTAACTGACAACACATTCTACAAAATATCATACATAGGTATTTAGTATACTGACGACGTACACACCGATCTGTTCAATGTTAATTTATTTAGTTATTTATTTATTTAATTTATTTTCATATATGTACCTAGTATTGTTTTTAATTTTATTTTTATTGACTGTGATAGCTTTTTAGCTTTTTACTTAGTTTCTGTGTGCAATATTTAATAAGAACATTGATTTAAATATGTAAGGAAGAATTAATTGTATGTAAGTACACAATATCCATATAATAATAGCCAAAAGCGCCCATGATGACGAACCACTTTGTTGCAGTATTGTATGCCCTGAAGATGGCCCAAACAATGGACCGAAATATTGGCCAAAAACGAAAATAAGTAAACGTTCACAAGGTCGTTAAACCCATCTTTTTATTCAAAAAAATACATAAAATCTACACGACCAGCATTCAGTTTTATATATCCGCAATTATATATTGAACTTAATGCAAAGTTCTCAAAGGTAAAGTGTCACTTCAAGTAAATTTCCAGAAAATTTCAAGTCAAGTAATTGGAATTAATTCAACCAAAAACCCTACTTTAGTTTCAAGTGGATTTCAAGTCAAGTGCTGAAGTATTTATGTAAACGTTCTGAATGATTCGAGATTTGATATCCTTCCCGATAAAAACCATAATAAGCTGGTAAATGAAAAGTTCTTCTTTCCGCTTGGTTTTAAATCCACAATGGCAATTTTCCTTATAAAAAATTCACAGCTACAGCAGTGCTGACAACTTAAAAATTTTCATCTGCGGCTTAACGAAGCCTCAGCTTACTGTGTGGTGCGTACTGTGAAACCGAGTAGGCTCAATTTCTGGGCTTAAGCCACATCCGTTGCTTAGCTAAGCTCTGGCTTAAGCCTGGACTGTGAAACCGGCCATTATTAATTTAAACAATTTAAATAAACACAGGAAGTTAGTACGTGGAACCACTTTTATTGAAAATTTTCCAACTCTCTAGGCAAATCTGTATAATTAAAAATGGAATAAGTTACATGGAATAAACACAATTAGTATTAGTAAGTAGCTTTACAGCTCGGACATAAAATCACATTTCTTATGCTTGGAATAGAATGAATCACAGCCATCCCGCACAAATGCGGTGATGGAGTGTCCAAATCGTAGCCACCAACATGGTGAGCACATAGAATTAATAAAAAGATCTTAAATAATCAATTAAGAGTGCAAATTATAGGTATTTCAGACTTATTTTGAATTTTTGTATCGATAAAACTTTCATGGCACTTTGTTTTATTCGGACTGATTTCCCTGAAATGAGCTGTAAACTAACAAATTCAATGTAAATTTCTAGTAAGAAACTCATATTATATTTATTGCAACATTTTGAATAGATCCAATAGAATACATTTACATAAATATTGTTACGAGCGTGGCCTTAGTTCGTTATTTAAAACACAATATTTCAGATATAATTCAAAAGTTCTTTCTTTATTTAACTTTACTGTTTACTCTCACAAATTCACAAATAATTATCAAATCAACTCTTTATTTATCGCTAGTACTGTACTTCTAATTATCGCAATCCCAATAGTTTACTTCGTTCACTTCGCTGTCTGAAATAATACTCGCCTCCTGGATGTGAGCAGCGCCGTATTTATACTCTACGAATTATCCTAGAACCTTCCTGAATATTCCATTCTCCAAACCCAGTTTACTAGGATGTCACTAACCTAAAGTTGTTTCCATTCCCAATAGATGTCGCTTGTATCACTTTGTGGCGCGTAACACTGCCCCCTTCTTAAAATTGTTCGTCCCGAACAACAGGTGATCCACGGTCTTGATGCTCGCAGTATTGACATAAACGATCTAGATGAACGATTTTCCGTTTGCCTCTTGTACCCCGCTGAATCCTATATACTACGTCATTTATTCTAGTCACTACTGAATACGGTCCTTCCCAGTGTTGTTGTAATTTGGGAGAACGTCCCTTACGGCGTTTCGGGTTGTACAGCCAAACAAGGTCACCTTCATTAAATCCTGCTGAGTTAGCACGTAAGTCATAGCGGGTCTTCATCCGATCGGTATTTATTGCTAATTTTGCTCTCGTGACTTCGTGTACATCAGCTAATTGTTGTCTAAGTTCCGATACATAATCGTCTGGTAACATTTGTTCACCTCTGGGTGTACCAAACTTGAGATCGCTAGGTAAACGCATCTCCTTTCCGAATATCACTTTTGCTGGAGTTTGTCCGGTCGTGTTGTGTACAGCTGATCGATAGGCCATTAAGAACATGGGAATATGTCGATCCCAATCGCGTTGGTGATAGTCGACTACTTTCTTTAGATGCTCGACCAATGTTCTGTTGAAGCGCTCTACCATGCCATCAGATTGTGGATGCAGAGGAGTTGTTCTGGTTTTTCTTATTCCCAGAATTTTACACATCTCTTGGAAAGTCCGTGATTCGAAGTTCCGTCCTTGGTCCGAATGAAGTTCATGAGGAACACCAAATCTACTGACCCAATTCATTACTACTTGATCCGCTACTGTGGTAGACTCTTGATTAGGGATTGCATAAGCTTCAGGCCATTTACTGAAATAGTCAATAGCAACTAATATATAACGGTTACCGTTATCTGTTTCTGGAAAAGGTCCAGCGATGTCTACGGCTATCCTTTCAAATGGGGCTCCTACATTATACTTATGCATTTTTCCTCTACTTCTGTGTGGTGGTCCTTTGCAAGAAGCACAGATAGTGCATCTGCGGCACCATTCCTCAACATCCTCCCGCATATGTAACCAATAAAACCTTTCAAATGTCCTCCAGATGATCCACTGTGCATTTCTTCTAGAACATCTTTGACCTGGGATGCTGGCACGACTATTTGCATTCGGAATGACTCGCCGTTAGTTGATTCCCACTTGCGCTTTAATATACCACATTCAACGTGAAGAGAGTTCCATTGAGCCCAGTAGCTCTTCAGTTTCTCACTCCTTTCCGAGATATCTTGCCATTGTGGTCTTTCCATGTCTTCTTTCCAAGCAAGAATAGGTGCTATGTCTGGGTCTTCCCGTTGAGCCGTTCGCAAGCTCTCGTTGTTCCAACCTGTCGATGGTTCCACCGTCATCAGCTGTATAGTTGCCTCCGTTTCTTTTTCTTCCAGCCGAACGCAATGTTTGCATTCAACTTTGCATGGACGTCGTGAAAGGGCGTCTGCATTTCCATGGATACGTCCTCTTCGGTGTTGGATTTCAAAGTCATAAGCTTGGAGTCGCTCTATCCATCTCGCCACTTGCCCCTCAGGGTTCTTAAACTGCAAAAGCCATTTGAGCGCTGCATGGTCAGTGCGGAGGATAAATTTCTGCCCGTAGAGATATTTATGGAAATGCTTGGTTGAGTTTACAATGGCAAGTAGCTCTTTCCTTGTAGCACAATAATTTCTCTCTGATTTTGAGAGTGCTTTGCTAAAATAAGCTACTGGCACCTCTTGACCATCCTCCTCCTGTGAAAGCACTGCACCAATACCTACATTGCTGGCATCCGTGTCCAATATAAAAGTTTTTCCCAGCTTTGGATAGTGAAGCACTGGAGTTCCACAGAGCTGTTGCTTCAAATTTGCAAAACTCTCGTTACATTTATCTGACCATATGAACGGCTTTCCTTTTTCTGTAAGTTGATGTAGGCTCCTTGCTATATCTGCAAAACCTTTTACGAATCGCCTGTAATAGGTAGCTAATCCAAGAAAACTCCTTAATTGATGTTTGTCCTTTGGAACAGGCCAATTTTTCACAGCTCTTATCTTCTCTGGATCAGTTCTTACTCCTTGTGATGAAACTATATGCCCCAAATATTTTACTTCATTCTTGAATAGAGCACATTTATTCGTACTGAGCTTCAGTTTCGCATCCCTCAGTCTTTGAAGTACGTCCCGTAAGTTGTTTTTATGTTCCTCGAATGTCCTTCCGATCACAATTATGTCATCTAAGTAGACAAGACATGTTTTCCAGGTTAATCCTCGTAAAACACATTCCATGAGTCGTTCGAATGTGGCTGGAGCATTACATAATCCAAATGGCATAACTTTGAATTGCCATAAGCCACTTCCAACTGAGAAAGCAGTTTTGTCTCGGTCCTCGGGATGTATTTCCACTTGCCAGTAACCGCTCTTCAAATCCAATGTGGAAAACCATTCCGCTCCGGAAAGGGTGTCCAATGTGTCATCAATCCTTGGTAACGGATAGCTATCCTTTCTTGTTACATTATTTAGTTGGCGGTAGTCCACACAGAATCGGGTGCTGCCATCCTTTTTCCTGACCAAAACAACTGGCGATGTCCAAGGGCTGTTAGATTCCTCAATTATGCCTTGTTCTTTCATGGAATTTATCATATCTGCAACTTCTGGTTGTTTGGCTAATGGTAGTCTTCGTGGTGGTTGCCGAATGGGCCTAGAATCTCCTGTTGTGATTCGATGCTGGACAAGATTTGTTTTGCCGAAATCATCATCATTCAATGCAAATAATTCGGAAAATTCATCGATCATCTCTTTGGCATCGTTGTATTGCTGTTCACTTAAGGCACTAGATGAAAGAAGTTTCTGAACCTGTTGAGTAGTAGCTGGTATACGTATTGCCTCCTTAATATTACTACCATTTTCCAAATTAACAATCTGATAAACAGGCTCACAATTTCCAATTATAGCACCTTCTTTTAGTTGTACCTCATTTTCGGATGTGTTGAGCACTCTGACTGGAATTAATGTTGCGCCTTCTGTCTTCACTAAAGTCTTACCAACGATGATGTTCGATGTTACTTTTGTAGGGTTAGGCTCCACCAGATAGAATCGGCAGGTCCCGATGTCATCAGTAAGCTTTGTCCATACTAGCGTCTCCGAGAATGCAGAGAGAGTCATATTCTCACAGACCATCGTCCTTATTTTTGCAGGATAATCTGTTCCTCCTCCTAGTCTCATAGGAATTTCTATGTTGCCATATTTGAGTATTCGTTCTCCGACATCTAAATTTATTTTATATGTGGTCATAAAGTCTACTCCAAGGATGCATTCATCCATTATGTCTGAAACTAGGAAATTGTGAGGAAATAGTAGCTCACCTAGTTGAATATCCAAAGTTATTTCTCCAAAAACTTGTGCTGCGGCTCCAGTTGCTGTTCTTAGTAAATATTTGGTGGTATTGTGAAGCCATTTGTTCTTGACAAGATCCGCTCTAATAATTGATCTCGAAGCTCCAGTGTCGATAGTGACAACGCAGTCATTTTTTCCTACACTTCCATATATAACAAGACTGCTATTATTTCTCTGCAACTGGGCTATCTGAATGATGACTTCGGGGCTGTCGACTCTACCAACCAACTTCTGCCCCCCGAAGTTGGTTTTTACATGTTTTCCGACTGCTGAACAGGGGAGCTGATGCGACTAGTCGCTGTTTGATTTCTAGGCTCTCCCCGAATAGCTTGCTCCCTGGCTCGACATCTTTGGCATTCTGTTCTGTCCTCCTCTTCTGGTGATTCTGTTCGACGGCGTTTTCTGCAGTCCCTTTGGAGGTGTCCTGGTCTATTACAATTCCAGCATCGCAGAATACCACGTGAAGAATTGCTCTGTGATGGCTGCATTCTATTACAAGTACATTCCTCCACCGAAATTTCTCTCACTCGTACTGCACTTCGGGAAGCTTGCCTGGCAGATTCATACGCTAGTGCATAGCCTAGTGCTTCTGCTGTTGATTTCTTTCCTGCTAGCCTCAACGCTTGTTGTAAATTTTGATCTGCAATAGCGTTCACAAATGCTTCTGTTGCCACTTCATTAAGGAAATCTGCATTTACGCTAGAGTATGAGAGATAAGCTAATCTTTCCACATCACCCTGCAGTTGTTGTAGTGATTCGCCATGCTTTTGAATCCTGTTGCGTAGTTGTAGGCGATATACTTGCTGCATGTGTTCATCTCCATAACGTAACTCTATCGCCTGTACTAATGAAGTATAATCACGTTGCCTTTCTATCGGTATAGTTTGTAAAAGCTCTGATGCAGAACCTCGAAGTGCTAATACCAGAGCTGTAGCTTTGTCTGCATCATTCCATCCGTTTACTTCGGAAGCAGCCTCGAATTGTCTCTTGAAAATATGCCACGAATTTTGTCCATCAAATATTGGAGGTTTCATTCTGCCTGCATTGGATATTTCAATTCCTTCGTGCCGTGGTTGTCGATGCTTCATCTTCTCCAAATCTGATTTGAAGTTGTCAAGCTGTTCGGTCACTTTTTGTTGAACTTCCGCCACTTCTTGCTCGATTCCTTCAATTTTTAAATTTTGTTCGTCTAACGAGTTTTTCAGGAAATTCTTTTGTTCCTCTAAGCGACTTTCTAGACAATTCTCCAGAGAACTCTTTTGTTCATCCAAACGCGTTTCCAGTGATTTCTTCTGCTCATCTAAACGGGATTCCATAGAATTCTTTTGTTCATCCAAAGCATTCTTCTGCTCATCTAAACGTGATTCCATAGAATTCTTTTGTTCCTGGAGAGAATTCTTTTGTTCGTCCAAACGGGTTTCTATAGATTTCTTGTGTTCCTGGAGAGAATTCTTTTGTTCGTCCAAACGGGTTTCCATAGATTTCTTGTGGTCCTCGAGAGAATTCTTTTGTTCCTGGAGAGAATTCTTTTGTTCCTGGAGAGAATTCTTTTGTTCGTCCAAACGGGTTTCCATAGATTTCTTGTGGTCCTCGAGGGAATTCTTTTGTTCCTGGAGAGAATTCTTTTGTTCTTGGAGAGAATTCTTTTGTTCCTGGAGAGAATTCTTTTGTTCATCAAAACGGGCTTCCATTTTGCTCATTAAAGTACTTAAAAGCTGTTCTATGTTCATTGCAGGCTCTTCCTCAATTTCTGGTTCTTCTTCGAAAACGAATGTCTCAGGATTCTTTTCTTCCTCTATCAAAGCTTGTCTAAGTCGCTCGACTAGAACATTCTTTAGGCCAGTCGTTTGTAATGACCGCTTCCCCAACTCCACTTTCAATTCCTGTATGCGAAGCTCCTCTAGCTTGCGTCCCATTCTTGCGTCTTTTGTAATTCACTCACAGTTTAATATAAAATTATCTTTCGGAATTTTTACACACGATTTCACAAAATTAATCACTCTTTGAATTTCAAATTCAAATGCCACCACTTTATTTCGCGATTTTATTTTACTTCTGACACCAGTTGTTACGAGCGTGGCCTTAGTTCGTTATTTAAAACACAATATTTCAGATATAATTCAAAAGTTCTTTCTTTATTTAACTTTACTGTTTACTCTCACAAATTCACAAATAATTATCAAATCAACTCTTTATTTATCGCTAGTACTGTACTTCTAATTATCGCAATCCCAATAGTTTACTTCGTTCACTTCGCTGTCTGAAATAATACTCGCCTCCTGGATGTGAGCAGCGCCGTATTTATACTCTACGAATTATCCTAGAACCTTCCTGAATATTCCATTCTCCAAACCCAGTTTACTAGGATGTCACTAACCTAAAGTTGTTTCCATTCCCAATAGATGTCGCTTGTATCACTTTGTGGCGCGTAACAATATTATCACTTTATTTCTCCCGTTTTAAGAGTCGATTCGTGTGACGTCACACGCACTTGACAGGCCGGACGATCATACCTTGTTACATTGTATAAAGTGGTTTAGAGTACATATGTTAAGTACGTTTCGATTCGATTCGATTCAACTCGTTTCAATCCAACGGGTGTATGAGCACAATTGTTTCGTTCGGTTCCAAGGATTTGATAAATTGGAGCACCGTGGTGGAAGTGAAAATCTTGTGAAGATCTTATTTAATTGCGCTGGCCATGCTTTAACGGTTACCCCTTTGATGTGAGAGCAGCTCTAGCTTCTGTGACGAGCCATTAGATACACCTAAAAAGTAAATCGACCATAATAATATATACATGTCAATTAATTTTCTATTTACCATAGGTTGATATTTGATGAAATGATGCCATCAACCTGAAATAATCCTGAGACAATGACAGAACTCACAGCATTACATTTTTCCCCATATGACGTAAGCACACTTCTTATATCCTGGATTTTTTCTTTACAAATCAGGCTTGCTGAGTAAGGCCAAAGCTAGGGGCCACACGTTGTAAGATACTACACTTTTCGTGATTGATATGCATACATTGAGGGGCCGCAACTAAAATTTAATAATAATATACACTTCAAACTTTAGAAACAAATTTCTAATGTTTATTAATAATAATAAAATGGAAAAAGTCGCTGAACTGCCGGAACTCTGAAATGCTTATTAGAAGTAAAGGGAATGGATTGTAAATATCATATAGCTGACAGTGGTGAATGTCCACAATACCTAAAGAAAACATATGCATATACATATATAAAAGATACATATATAAAAACGAAAAAAAAACAAATAAAATAGTCTGACTAAATTAGACCTAGATTAAAATACAGTGTAAACAAAAACGAATCGAAAAATAAATGAAATGAAAATTGTATATTTAAATGTCAGGAGTCTGCGAAATAAGGTGCACGAAATACAAGCGCTTTCAATAAAGCATCAACACATTGGAGTTATCATACTAAATGAAACTTGGTTATATGAAAATGAAACTAAACTCTACAAGATACCCAATTATTTTGGCGAGTTTAATTGTAGGGTAGACGCCAGAGGGGGAGGTGCTGCAAAATACATAAATAAACATCTAAATTATCTGATCATACATAAAGAGAGCAAATATAACACTATTAATATAGAGATTAAAACACAAGACAAATAAAAAACATAAGAATTTTCACCATGTAAAGGTCGCCGAGTGAATACTTACAATAATATATTCACCACTTTGAACATATCTTAGCAAATCATAAAAATTAATTTTCATATGGGATACGAATATTGATATCCTAAAAGGTGGTAGATAAGCAAACTCAATATTCAACATAACCGAAATGAATAGTTTCCCAAGAGTTAATAATGTGGAAATGGGGTACTGCACTAGACAAGATGCCACTTCAAGTACAATTATAGACCTTTGTGTCACGGATATGATACAGGCAAACAAGGATCAAATCTCCTTACATGACACGGCTATCACTGATCTTCGCATTATAGTAGCACACTTTAAAATAAATTGTAATATGAAAAAAGCTATGGTGACAACCTGCATTAAAAAAAAATTTGGAAAAATATAGAAAATGTGTTCGAGCGAAGCTGGCAACCTCTCAAGATATCACTATTGAAAAGATAATAGACATCATGAAAAAATCGAAAGAAGATAGCACCACTTACAGAAAAGTACGAAATAGATCAATTACCTGGCTAATAGACGAAATAATAATGGAAATGAAAGAAAGGGATACGTTATATGTAAAAATGAAAACTCAACCAAACAACCAATACCTGCGGATCAATTACCAGAAAATGAAGTACAAAACAACAGCCTCCATAAGAGAAGCTAAGGAAAGAGACATAAATAAATAGTAAAATATTAAAAGAGGGTAAAGCCAAAAAAAAAAAAAACAAAGACATATTAAATAAAGAAAAGTCAAGTAACATGGGACAAATACATGAAATCAATTGAAACAGTGCGATCCTAGTGAGGCCGGAGGAGATACTCACAAATTCAATATCTACTTTAATAATATTGGTGTAAATATCCAAAACAGTACACAAACTGAACCCAAAAGTAAATAAAATGGCGACGAGGTCAATATTGTTAGTGCCTATAGATATAGATGAGGTCGAAAATATAGTTAAAAACCTCAAAAAGAATGCAGTTCCGGGAAAGTATGGTATCTGAGTTGATGACATAGTAGATGTTTTTGACATTATCGGGGGACCACTCACATAGCTCATAAATGAAATGCTTAGCAGCGGTATCTTTCCTGACTGCCTAAAAAGAACGATAATCACACCCATTCCGAAAGGAGGCGACTTAACACACATGAATAATTATAGGCCTATATCTCTGTTAAGCAATGTGAGCAAGATATTCGAAAAAATAATAGAAATCAGGCTGAGTAAATTCACCTTAGGAAATGGCGGAATAGATAAAAATCAATTTGGCTTTCAGCCTAAAAGTAACACAGAGTTGGCTACAGCTGAAACATTAAATAAAATAAATAAATACCTTGATGAAGGAAAATATATAGGAACAGTCTTTGTTGACTTAACTAAAGCCTTTGATATGGCACATCATGAACTATTACTGGACTTTCTATACACAATGGAAATCCGAGGTACAGCAACAACCTAATAAAAAGCTACCTAACAGGAAGAGAAATACAAACAAAAATAAATGAAATCTTGAGCGGCCCTCTATAGCCACCTGCGGAGTACCACAGGGTTCAATATTGGCGCCAGTACTATACCTTCTATATATAAATAACTTACAGTACGCAAAACTATGTGGTGAATATCACTTTTTACGAATGACACCAACATCGTCTATAAATCGAAGAACATAGAATTTCTGGAACATATGATGAGCAATGACCTAGAAATTTTCAAGAAATGGACGGACGGAAACAAACTAAAAGTAAATGAAGGGAAAACCAAATATATGATTTTCAAACAAGAAAACAAGACAGACAAGAATATCGACATAAAAATAGGCGACGTTAACATAGAAAGAGTAAAAGACATAAACTACCTCGGAATACAAATTGATGAGAAATTGGATTGGAAAAAGCATATTACAAAACTGGAAAGGAAACTCGCTCCTTTAATTGGGATTATGAAAAGAAATATCAAGTTGCAAAAGCCTGTAGCGGACTTAATCTACAACTCACACGTCCTATCACACATACGATACAACCTCATCAACTGGACACAATGCTCAAAAAGACTCAAGGCTGATGTTAAACCTATAATAAATAACGCACAAAAATCTCTATATGGATTGCCATGGCATATTCCCACAAACACTGTTCATCAATACAAAAAACAGGCAACATTGAAAAAGATCTTCCAAATTGAAAAAGCCAAATTTATGTTTAACATATTGAGGAAAACCATAAAAACAAATTAGAGATTGTACGACATACTGATGTTCATAACCACAAAACAAGATACAGGAACAATATAACACCAACACAGTCAAGAACAGAGAGACGACGAAAATGCTTACTCAACACCGCTGGGGAAATATACAACGATCTGCCAGACAACATAAAAGCGGCGCCGACACTACCGATATTTGTTAAAAAATTGAAAAAATATTTGCAATGAAGATAGTATAAAAACAAAATTCCGGTAACACCATATCAAAACCATGATACTATAAGTACAAACTCAAAATGCAAATCTATAGGAGACTTTTAGCCCTAGTTAACCAAGATGTCAAATAGTGAATAATAATAATAAAAACAATTGCCTTAAACTAACAAGAAATGCCTAAATAAGATGCGGTCAAATTAAATTAGGCTATATAAAGAAATCGGATGATTATGTACCTAAAAATGTTTTTATAAAAAGAAAATATATTTTTGATATGTTTAATTATGCAATATGTGCACAATGTATATATATATTTTTTGTTTTATCATTTTACTAAGCCTTGTAAATATAATATATTATATACAACACCATACTCCCAACTCTTATATCAGCTGAGCTGACTGAGTGGGACCAGGAAAAGTAGGAAATATAAGTATGGAAATATTTATTATTATTTTAATAATAAATAAATAAATAAAAAAAATAATGAATTAAGAGTGCAAATTTTATATATTTCAGTCTTATTTTCCATTTATTAACGACAAAAGTTTCGTGGCACTTTGTGGTCGTATATTCTGTGCTTGCCAATGCTTGCGTAACTAAGTCATAGCCCACACAGGGGAGGATATTGGCACATTTTACGGGAGAGAAGTATCCGGGGGTAGGAAAAAGTCCGTGCTACTCGGGAGTATGGGCAGTATACCAATACTACAGCAAGCCGGCCATTTTGAAATTGCGAAATTGCTAAAATTTCTCATCGGACGGCTGTTCAGATGTTTATTTGCGATTTGAGGTGATAATAGCTGTGTTCTTTTGTGTACATTGATCTAAAACTCCCATACATTGGAAAGAACAAATTTGTTCTGCCGATTGACGCGAACTATTTGTTAATTCCCTTCATTTAAATCTTGTATGAAAATGCAGTTGCGCAGTTCGTAGATTTTTTAGTTGTATAAGTGGTCAAACTCAGCTGACCGCTGAAACTATCATAAAAAATTGTGAAACAAATTCTTGAAATTTGTAATTTGTGAACTGTCACTATTGAATAAAATAACTAATAGCTCTTGACACCTCAGGAAATATAATAAACGCTTGAGACTGTCAACTTTGTTGTTCTCTTGAAGCGTTCTCTTGTGTTTCTTTTGTTCTGCTTACGTGTGTTGCATTTGTGATACAGTAATTGTTTATATCAAAAACTGCTACTTATTCACAGTAGGGGTATTCACTCTTTAATGTATCAGTGGAACCGATGTAAAAATACAGCAAGAATTTAGCCGTTAGCTTACTTCGAAATGTAAAAGGGTGACAAAGTGGCCCCGTAGGAGCTCTACCTGGTCCCGGGAAAAATCGAAAAAATCCTCAGGATTCCCAGGAGTCATAGTTATTATAGAAAAAAAGGATTATGAATATCCGGTTAAAAATAGCTCAGATAAAAACAAAAGTATCTCAACAGAACGGCTTAAATTATGGAAATGCCGGTTTTTCATGGCGTTTTCCGATCGTTTTGGTCGTTTTCAAAGATTTTATTTCTACTATTACTACTTAATTATACACTTTTTCAGTATAATGTCAGCGGACAAAATGAAGTCTGTTTTGTTTGGAACGTTTATTTCCAATTAGTTTTCCTCTCAGGCTGATAGTTTAGGAGAAAACTTAATAATAGTAGAACAACATCCTTTTACGACGGCTTTTTGCCGTGAGATGATGTAAAAATTTACAATTTCTCTATACGGAATAACGGTGCTTCTGAGGAATCTTTTCTTAAGATGAAAAAGTTTTGTAATCGAACACTTATGCCTATGATCGAAAAAAAAAATTGAAAAATAACTCATATGCCGCAATGGGGTATATGGGACCCAGATGAGGAAAAACTTTGAACTTTGGGAGGAAAAGCTCAGTGAGAAAATGTGTCGAATTGAAAATAAAAAGACTCTGGTAGATAGAGAATCTTATTACCTTTAATTTGAATGTAAATTTTTTTCTCTAGGGGCTCCGTTATGACGCAGGGTCCGATAAAGTGAAAAAGTGGCTTTCAGGTAAAATGTAAGAGGGTGGAGAAAATCCACTACGAAGTATACCGAATTTAAAATTTTAAAAACGCCATTCGATAGAGCTCGGCGGGGGCTTTAATTAGACACCCCACATGTCATATTTGGAGATTAACGGGGTGGGGTAACAACCCCACCCTAAAATTCCCCCACCCCAACTTTTTTTTCTTCATAACTTTAATCCCTTCATTGAACTAAAGACGAATCCAAAGTTGGTTTTTTGATCCGCCCCCCTCTCCCTGCAAAAAAGGTTCGAATTATGAAAATAATTAAAGAAAATTTCTGAACTTTAAATACTATTATTAAGTAAATTTCCAATACCTTTTTTTATGGGGGAAACCGTGATGCGAGTAGATGTAAATTGAACACCCCGCTAAATCAACCCAGTTCCAACTAGAAAAATATAAGTGCACCAGTCGATAGTCCTCAAAAGGATGTTTCATTTGGCAAATTTTCCTAGGACACTTCCCTCCCCTCTGCACTCCCTGTCATTTGACGTTCCATCTGACCTCCTAAGTACAACTATACAAGTAGGTTTACACTGCCAATTTAATAATGTAAAAATACAAGATTCTTGTATTGCATTTTATATGCATAGGCCTTGTATTACTTTACTGGGTTGTAATCAAATACCTCAGCCCAGCTTAAAACAAACTATTGAAAAGGGAATTTTAGAATTTCAATTACAAAAAAAAAACTCAAAATTTCTCCCATAAGAGGGAACTGTTAAGTATGATACGGAAGTAAATGAATGAACAGTTGCTAGTTGCACAACGGTTGGGAGAAGCATTAGTTTTATGTAAGTACACATCTCAGAGATGTATATACATTGAAATTACGTCACAGAGCATGTGCCAAAATTTATATTTCTATATACCTTGTACCAAACCGAATGACATGGGAAGTGGAGTAATTGTTATTAGCTTTTTTGCTTGTCTTCTTAGTCCTTTTCCTCTCATACAAGGTTGTGCATGGTGTAAGTTGCCTTTCTTCCACTTTAAATTTACATAGCAATCTTTTTATTCATGTGACAGTTTTTACAGCTGTTCTATTGTATGAATATACTGTGGCCTGAGGCTTGCTTGGATATGTTTCTGCCTTAAGCTTTCGCGAGTGCTTAATGCCACCTATCTAACAGATACTTTTAAAAAATATTTTGGAACATGTCCATAATGATTATCATTTTACAATGGCAATATATCCTGATTTTTCATTCAACGTTCCTGCGAACATCAACAGCCCCTACGAAATATTCATTGCTAGGTACCACACGCTGCAACATGGCACGCTTTTAATAAATCAGAGGCATTCAGGGGCATTCTAAGCTGTAGCATGGGCAGCATAGCAATCCTACTGCAAGCAAATAGTTCCAGTCATTTTGAAAGTGACGGGTTTGTTGTATGTGATGATATACTTTCAATATGTGATACAGTTATTATTTTTTTAAAAATCTGTAACTTGTTTGAACACGTCTAGTATACTGCAGCGTGTGTTTTTACCCATTAGAGGCAACTTACAATTTCCAAAGATTCCCAAATAAGCTATTTTCTGCCCACGAACTTTCCTCTTTATGACATAATTTTATCTGCTAAAATTATCTACTTCCTACTCGATGTATTTACCGTTGTACCGTAGCATAAGCTGTAGAATTTAATAAATGATTTTCTATTTTATTCTAATTAACCACAGCTTTACTACACATCAATTGAATATTCTGAATGCTGGTAACCCGAATTTTCGGATGTATATTCTCACCAATAAGGGCATTGCCGCTACGTAACAAAAGAAGCAGAAGACGAAATTAGTTGTGAAAATGTGAAATGTGTTGTAATTTTCGGATGGTATGTATATACCCACCAATAAGGGCATTTCCGCTACGTTACAAAAGAAGACGAAGACTAAAATAGTTGTGAAAATGTCAAATGTGTTGTAAAGTATTTACGTCAGTGTTTACTGGTAATGGTTTAATGCACGTTGTTACGAGTTACGACAGGGTTTTCCGGTAACGATTGTAATGCACGTTGTTACGACAGGGTTTTCCGGTAACGTCAGTAGTAGTATTATATGTGGAAACTCAAAATCAGTAGACACGCGGCAATAAGGATCATAGCCCCGATAACAGGCTTGAATTATACTAATCTTCCTTTCTTCATTTCAGCTTCAATACGACGCAAGTAGGCCGTAACTACTTGGGCTTGTTCTGAGAAGAAAAAAAAGAAGACTAGATAGTGGATTTTACTCTGACAGGGATGTTTAGTATTTTTGTTTGAGAATGTTGTTTTGTTTTTTCTTGAGGAAGCAATCGAGCCGTTTGAATTCTAAAATTGAAATTAAAAAAAAACAAGTAAACAAATTAAATTGAAGTCTTTTTTTTTTATTAGCGTAAATGTAAATAAGGGGAGTGACGTGTATTTTAAGTGAGTTTTGTTTAATTTATTGTTTATTGTTAATCATTTTAATAACATTATGTTATTTTCAGCTTGTGAATGTCATCGAATGACTCGTGAAATATTTTAGGGCTTTGAGTGGTACTGTGTTGGAAAAATTCTGGTCAGCAGTTGGTGAACTGCTTATTTTAGCTGGTGTTATTTCATGCAAGATGTCAGTTGTGGATAGCTAATTAGATAAGTATTGCATTTTTTGTTCATTTTAGAACTTCTTACTTTCTGCTTTTTGTTCATTTTTAGGAAACATATAATTGTATGCATCGAAGGGTTTGTAGTTCGGTGGTGGGCCGAACACCATGATTAAAAGATAACTAGTTAAGGTCGAATTATCTGTCAATTGGTTGCTTGCCTCACGTAGGGACAAATGGCACAAATAGGTTCGTCTCAATTCCAATCGTGCTTATCAAAGTGAAAAACTTCCTCTTTGAAAATATCTTTGCTTTCCAGTTAGCACATAAGTACTTTTCCCGAAGTGAAATATTTTGTTAAATGTTTTAATATTCAAAACATATTTTAGTCAATATAATACCTTGCTCTCGAGTCGACCATACTTTGTTATCTTTGTATCATGCTCATAGCCTATCAGTAGCCATGATTTTTCATATGAGGGCAAATTATCAAATTGCCATGATTTAAGTTATCACAAAATGTCAAAATAGATCTAAAACTTAATAATTTCAAATTTAGAACTTTTTATTCTACAAAAGAATGGCAATGTGATAATTTTTTCCCCTATTTATAAAACCGTGTACATTTGTAACCGTTCTAAATATCCACGTCAACCGATAATCTCCTCTGATCGGCAGCAGGATAAAACAACGCGAATATTGATAGGGTACATTCCTACATATAGTGAACACATTTTGCTTAATTCATCAGGTAGTACCTAATCGTAATACCACTTCATGGTTGACTTTCGAAACCTCTTCCCGTATTTTGCCAAAACTCTTGCGAAGATAACTTAAAGGAGATAGAGTCTTCGCGACACTCTGATCATTCCAAACGTGCTAGATTGATCATCAAGATTAATTTGGATCATTCAAATGAAATCTACTTGCTGACTTACTTACTGAAGACCATAATAGCCTATAAAAAATCTCGTTGCTGAAAGTAGTCATCGTGGTTTGAAACGCAATAAAGCAAAAATGCAATAAATGTGAATGAATTTGCCCATTCTTCTGGAACAAATAAGAAATGAAATGGATAAAAAGACTCCCTTACCGCGATACTATAGTTATAGTATGGAGAAATTAGAGCAATAACAAGTCAACGAGTTCATTTTCTCCGCTATACCGAACATGAGTGAGACCTATATTAAAATAAGTAGCTCCAACTTTTTAAATGAGAACTATTATAAAAAAAATAGAATTGCTATAAAGGCGCGACAAGATGTGCAAATTCACCAAAATTCCAAACAGAATACCTCACCAATCTAAACTTTTGTAAGTAGGCTTTTACGTGGAATCCTTAAAATTAAATTACAAATTTTATTTACCACACACTGACCTCATATTAATTAAATATCACTATAGCAGACCTTAGGCTGGCCTACTTCGCACTTGAAAAAAAAACCGCTTTATCAGAAGCCACATAAATTAGGAATATAACAAACAGAATCCGATGGTGAACTGACTATTTTCCCCTGAGTAAGTAAAGGAGCAGTAAGTAAGCATTAAGTTTATAGCCTCCATCGATCGGTTCGTGTAAACACTGCCTCAGCAAATTCCAAGGCGGGTGTAGATTCAAAACACGTCACGAAACCTAAAACTGTATAGGTCCAGATATAGTATTTGTCACGAATCAGATAAGTTTTGCGATATACAAATGTCACATGTTCGCGGAGATATTTATGAAGGGGAACTGAAGGAGAAAGTCGTAAGACTTGCACCAACAACACATCATCTAAGTATAAGTGGGTATCTAGCTATATAGAATATCGACACCATAAAAAACTATATTTTTCCTTCCTCTGGACATCACTCTTTCTCACTCTCTCTCTCCTATGATTACATTTCAAAAAGTGACAAATTGCTTTCAGTTAGTATCCATTTCAGATTAACCTTTATAATAAATTGACAAAAAGGTAAGGAAAGGACAAGAGCTCCTTCTCACAAAGCATATTTTTCTTTTTCAGTTATTTTCAATGTCGTTCTACTTATTGTGTATCCATATATTGAAAAGTCATGCTCTGAATTTCTGTCCTCTCTCCTTCTCCAATTGATACCTTTGTTATTCATTAATTAGATAAAGTAATTAATTATAATTTTACCTTTTCACAGGAGACACCGATGTATCTCTCTGTTCACTCCATAATTAAAACTTTCGCTAAAGACAGAGCACGTTCTTTGTCCCCGTGGGTTTGTAGATTCATTAAGACGATAAATAGGACAGGGATTTTCTTAATTGAATTTCTCCGTTCCTCCTGGTCTAGATAGCATGTATTTAGTAGGTACAGTTATATCTCCGTATTCTCAGCTTTACATTTATTTTTTTACATTAATTATCCAAAAGTGCGTGCTCTGTTAATGATTTAGTTAAATTATATTAGTAGAGTTTAACTTCTTTCTTGGCAAATTCGTGGTAATTTTAACGTACTCTGCTGCTGTAAATTAGTTGCCATGCAACCTGTCCTAGTTTATAGAAGAATATGGCCCAGTTTTAATTTACATCGAGAGTGGAGTATGCTTACCTATCCGTTTATTTCACATCCTCATTCACTTTGATAACTGCTCCGTCGCGGAACAAAATCTTTACACTAAAACGAATCAACACAATTATTCCATGATATCGCATTTTCCTTAGACAGCGACAAAAACTAAAAACAAACAGGGGGCATTGCAGAAATATCAAAATCTCAGATCAATTACGATCTGAGACTTCCACTAAAAACAATACATACCATGCAATAATTCCAGTCCAAGTGCGGCATCAAGATTCACCCGTTTGTTTAATTAGACTGAAAGAATAATCAAATATTAGTCACAAAAAAAATAATAATAAAATCCCACCATCACGTCATGTTTATCACAAAATCTTAACAACACTCTCCAGTTTGACAATCGTTGTCTCAGTCAATCAAATGGCTCAGGCCACGAACAGACGCGCAACTACCATCTAACCAATTGTTCGCGTAGTTATAAATAGCAGCTGCTGGAAGTATCAGATCACTTCCTTTCTGAGCAGTCCTCGCGTAAGATTTTGACTAAAATTAGTTTTATTTTTGAATTTTACTAATTTTTAAGAAATAATTTTGAGATTCGTAAACAATTTCTTTGAAACTTGAAGCTTTCCAGCAATATCATAAAAAAAAAACAAAAAAACAAAAAACCGGCAGCTACCACAATTCATGATTAAGCCCTAATTTAGACTTAACAATAGATAAACTAAAAAAGTAGATGCCCACACTTTTGGACCGTATATTTGCATTATGGTGAACAATTTGTGATGTATATAAGGTGTTCGCTATCTAGATGCGTTCCGGAATACCACACGCGATTCCTTGTTATAAGCAATTAAAAATATTAGAAAGCAAAAATAAAGGAAAAAATTAAATAAATAAAAAACATAGTAAAAGCAAAAATTATCCAGAAATTGAGAGACTGAAGCATCTTTCTGAATGTGCTGATGTTACGTCCCCTTTGCACGTGCGGGTGTAAACAATTCCAAAGATGAGCTATTTTGATAATATACGAGCATTGAAATACACATTTCTTAAAACGGGGAGCTAGGGTATCTCTGCGTATATAAGATTATAAAAATTGCTTCTGATCAATTGAATTATCCGGCTGTTGTGAATGAATAAGGGAAAACTAGAGGAAAATTAGAACTCTATACTTCCAAAACATATCCAGCATGATCGAAATAAGGGATAACCTACAAGGCGTTATATAATAAGAACGTGTGAGTTGTAAAATATACCGTAAGCAGTCTTTGAAGGCCACATCCATTCTTTGAGCTCACACCGAGTTTAGCCGCCTGTAAATTAGAGAGCCTTAAGAGAAATGCGCAGCACATCAGTAGTAACAACCTTAATCCGCTATAGATTCCAAGGTATAATACCTTGTTAATATTGGATAAAGGAAAACGACCAGGGAAGGTCAAAAACTATCGAAGCCTGTCTTAATCAGGTGTGTGGTTGGGCAGGATTTCAGTCAGAGGTATTTTGTAGATTGAGGTTGTTACATACGATATAGGTATCCATTAGCGTAATTTTGCTATTTAAATATATTTGAAGATCATCTGCATACAAATAAGCTTCAACATGGTGTATAACTTGGAGTATATCATTCAGGTAAAAACAAAAAAGCAGATTGGCGAGGATTGAGCCCTGCGAAACTCCTTTCATAAGTGCAGCCATATTAAAGAGGCATTATTTATCTTAATTGTTAGAGCTTATTAAGCAACCAATCAATTCACAAGCGACTCTTGTAAACTCAAAATCAATTCTTAGCTTAGAGAGTAGTTTTTGATAAAGCCGCGTATATACATCAGTTGTAATTTTAAGTATGAGGCACTGTTGCAGCTACGGTCGGGATAAAATCGCGATTCTCCGTTTTGAAGTTAGGTAAGCAAATTCAAAATTTTGAAATTTTAAATCACTTTTTTTTTTTTAATTTATTTAACAACTATTTTTATACCATAGATGAAATCTATAGGGTATACTAAGTTTGTCATTCCGTTTGTAACGCACAGAAACACTTATGGTACAGCAAAATGAACTGGACACCCACGCATAACATTAAAAGTTATTTTGACTTTTGCATGTTCGTCCGGCTGTCTGTCTGTCTGTGCGCATGATAGCTAGAGAACGCTTACACTTAGAGACTTGAAATTTTGGTCACGTTTTCCACTACATATTTGGACACTGCCTGAAAACGCGTCGACATAGAGAGCTGAAATTCCGTACATGGTGTTTTCTTGGAAATAGCAAATACAATTTCAAAAATGGACTAAATCGGGCAACCCCTTCTTGGTGTTTAAAAATTTTGGATTTTTACGCATACTATGAAAACGGTCAGTCCTATACGGCTGTCATGCACCGAAAAGTTTTACCGTCCGCCGTCATTCATCTAGGATATCACAAGAATTGGTCTTAGACCAGTTCTAGCTTTTTCACTTGTGTTTTTTTAACACTATCAAAACTAGTTTTTTATATCGAATTTAAGAAGCCCAAGCCCTTCAAATTATAATACTTTATCAAACTCTTTACGCAAAATATACATTTTGTGCACTTTTTCTTCATCTAAATTATCGTGCAAGGCAATAAAAATATAAATGCCTAGAAAAGAGTGCATGTTGAGTAAAATTTTCATTTTAAATTGGGCAACTTAAATTCGATATAAAACATTAATTTGATTAGAACGTGCAGTTAAATTACAAAAGAAAAGTTTTCTATTAGACATATTTTAAATCATTTTCATAGATCGATAGTTATAGGGTGATTCATAAAAATTTATCATAACTAAATTTTGCTGGCTAGCAGCGGTGTTATTTCGGATGGGAGATTTTTAGAATGATGTTTTTCTCTCAGGAGTTTACTGTAGGAAATCGATTTAAAACACTCGGTATTTGTAGATTTTTTATTTTTTTACTTTGAATTTGAATTTGTGGGGGTAAAATATGTATGCCATTGCCGAGGAAGGAGGAGTTTTAAATTGTTGTTAAGTTGTTTTTCACTATAACGAAATGTAAAATTTTCGGTTTACACCCTATGAAACCTGTGTTTAATTGAGTCGTTAATCACTTCTGGCGTTCTCTTCCATCACGAATTTAGTAGAAAATTTTAAATTTCAAAAATTTGTAAATTTATATCGATCGAAACTTCACCTTTAATTTGATTCCGGTGAAGTATCTATATATAATATATATATAATAATTATATAATATATAATATATATATATATATATATATATATATATATATATATATATATAATTTATTTTCTATTATTTACCGTTATAGCGGCAATAGATATACCAACTCTGTGAAAATTTCAACTGTCTACCTATTACGGTTCATGAGATACAGCCCGGTGATAGACAGACAAACATTGGAGCCATTGCCAGAGGGTTCCTGTTTTGACGCTTTGGGTACGGAGCCCTAAAAAGCAAATGAAAACTGACATTAAATGTGACAATTTTTTGAAATTAAAATTTTTATAACTTGTGGTAGGAGATAATGGGAAAAGTGATTGAGTAGGTATTCACTGAAGCGGACGACATAGTTTTCTATAAACTGTATAAAAGAAACCGTTATAGAGTGACAAATAAGAAAGGGACCCAAAATGCAGGAAATCATGTATTGAACCCTCTAGTCCATGGTCCATTATAACATATAACTTTCTAGAATTATGATTGAAATCATATTATCTCAAGACCCGTACAATATACGATTCTACAGGTCATTCTCAATCCACTCTCTCTCTACTTGAAAGCCAACCCCCCCCCCCCCCCCCCGTTCAGTAAATTCAAAGATCTGTTCCAGCTGTTTTCTAAATTTTTCATTTTTCACTTGATTTAGCTAAAGATGAGTCCATGAGAAAGTCTATTATATCTAAATAAATCCTACTTTTACCACACAACTAATCTGTCAAAGAGCAGCAATTATAAAATCACCTCCATCTGAAAAAAACAATAAAACAAAATCAATCAAACAACATGCAACGAAAATTATAGCATTCAAATACTTCTGGACCCGTCTGTAATATCACAAGCGACACCACTGCGTGGAGGAGGTGATTTTATTTTTGCTTCCAGCAATCGAACTACGAGTATATGTATAGCATTCAAACACGTCAGGAATCTACCTGTCACACATCTCTGTTACTTGTTCGCCACTTATAGTGTAGCTACACTCAATGGGTCATTCCACACGAGTATTCTTGATGCAGTATCCAAACCAGTTTTTAGGGAAGAGATAAAAAGGTGCAAACAGATATCTCACACGAGTATTTTTCATGCAAAACATTCTCTTACTCGTAAAATATCAGCAGAAACCGGTATTCAAAAAAGCACGGGAAAATTTTATGAGAGTAAAGTCTAACAACTCCTCAACTTCTCATTATTTTACGAAAATGAATCATTTGCCATTTTGTTTCGTTGCTTGTTATCTGCGCTTTAGCGTTTTTTATCCTTATTCATACAAGTTTTAAAGAGAGTTTGATTTTTTATTATTTTTTTCCACTTTCTTCTTTTTCTTGCCATATACATTTTAAATGAAAAAAACTCGGAAAGCTAGCCTGATTCTTAACTTTTTGTTGAAGTCACTTTGACAATAATTTTGACTAAAAATTAACCTTACCATTTTCCGCTCAATAACTCTCCTCTCTCTGTTTCATTGCTTGTGAATTATTTCTCGAGGGTTTGCTTATGTACATTGCTATGGTACGCGAAACAGTTCGTTTCACATTAATTTACACTTTCTGATAGAATTTTCATTGCATAAGTTGTGAAGTGTGTGCAGGTGTGGATGTTGATCTTGCTCTCCATTTATTTAAATGTTTCGCAGCTTTTTTAAATACCCCTTATTCACTCACCAGCAGTTGACTAAATACCCTTGTAGGTAAGGGTGACGTTCGTGACAAAAACGTGAATTTTTTGGAATAGCTTTAGGGTAATAAACCTGGGTTTTGATTTAGAATTAGTGAATGGGTGCTGTCCGATCGGTAATATAAACGCACTTAGTTAAGTTATGGTTAAGAGTGTATCAAAATAAGAGTGAATTTTTAATTTAAATTTTGGTAGCCATGATTTGGTATTTTAGCAATACATGTGAGCAGACGTTAATTAAGTAGAATAAGCACAGTGAATTTCAAAATAGGAGAAACGACATAAAACATCAAGTGGAGCATACGCATCATATGCAATTAAGCTATGTGAATACATGCTCAAATTTAACGTAGAATAAGGCGTAAGTTAGGACTTTATTGGTCAATAAAGTGACAGTGAACACAAGCACAAATTCTTCTTATTTTAATACACCGCTACACCAACCTTCCTAAAAGTGCAGTAATATAGCTGCAGTTGTTCAATTGCCGCTACATTACAAAACAGTAACTTTACATCTCCTTTCAGCATCTTGGCTAGAGCGAAATTTATCTTTTTCTTAATAAAACTGAGGTAGTGTGACCCGATGTACATTATTATGCATCGTTTGAAAGGATTTTGGAGAAATTCAAGAAGGTTTTTGACGTTCTCTCGATTTTTGTTTCTAATTCGTTATCTTACTCGCACTACAATAATGCATAGCCGAGTTCTTTGCCCCCATTCATGCAAATTGTAAGTTTGTTTTCAGTTGGAGCTACATATTTGTACCTTGCCACTATCTTGAAAAAAGAAAAATTAAAAAAAAAAGAAAAGCAGAAAAGCGGAAGAAGGATGCTTCCAATTTGTCACAAGAGAATTAAGTTGCGAAGACGATGGCTTTAAAAACTATTTGGGGATGAATGAAGAATGTTTTTATAAAATACTTGGATTTATAGAAAAAGATATTAGGAAGGAAGCATTATGTCTTCTAGTTGCAATTCCAGGTGCAGAAAAATTGGCAGCTACTATTAGATTTGTGCCAACGGGAGAATCTTCCCGCAGTCTAAATTTACAAACAAGACTATCATCTTCATTTGTGGAAGGCGCCATAATTATGTTTGCGCAGCTTTTATAAAAATATGCAACGTACATATCTTAAGATAGGGTAAACGCACAAATTCGCGTGCATTTAAGGACAAAATGTTTTTAGTAGAATATACTTATTGCCTTATTTAAGCTTTTGTAGTACAATAATAAGCTGTAAATTTAGAACATTTATCATGTCTGCATAATGTTTTAGTTGTTTTGCTTGAATTTACTATGTAACTTTCTATGATGTAACCAACGCTTTTCGCTTTTCAAATAAAAACATGTTTATGTTTAAATAAATGTTTTGAAATGAATATTTTCGTTATTCCTGATTTGAAAAGCCATTAAAAAGTAAAAAGTTGTGATAAAATTCACATAGTAGCACAACAAACTAATTTAAAAATTGAAAACACCAAAATCAGCTAGTAGTAGCATGTGTTATGTTGGGAGAAAGTACATATGAAAATATCCCGTTTTCCCTGGAAAAGTCGCTAAGCTCCAAATGAAACTTGTGGCCGTCAACAAAAATGCACACATATTTTTGAATTTTTTTTGGGTCATTCCATAGAAAATTTACAAAAAATCACAGAAACTGTGAAATGACCACCACCAATCTAATCTTGGTAAATTTGGAAACTCTGAATACCCCTCCTCTAAAATTTAACATGGGGTAGCTTTGCCGTGCGCGGTTACATACATATACCCTTGCGACATATGCTGGACTACCCCGACAGAGCTCTGCACGTTCGCCTACCAACAATTGTTACTTAAGACCTGACAATGGACTTGACCGCCGGTTATAACTTGGATTTTGTTTATTTGGAAAATAATGTTAAAACAGATGAAATATATACGAACGGTTTTTCCAAAACTGCTTATTTTTTAAAAACATTGCAAACGTGAACAGTGAACAGTAGACAATGGTATAATAATGAATTCTAGATTATTGTGTTGATTAGCTATGTATCCAAAATAAACTTGATACAACTATTTATTAATTATTAATTAATTGTATTCTAATTAATTACGCTTTTCACTTTATTCCATAACGTTGTGTTTTTAAAAACGCGTAACGGCAATTTTTCCTTTAGAGTGGACATACCCAACATCAAAAGGCAAAGTCCTAAGAGGACTATGCTAAAAGTTCAAGTATTCACTCGCAGCTTCAATGAGCCACTGATTTCCGTCAGTAGCGCCTAGGTGCCCTCTGACGGATAGTCCATTTCAATTTGTACAATTGTCTAATATCCATCCATTCACATGTCGATGTCTGTAACTGAAAAAAAGAAGTTATTCAAAACTGTTCTGGGTATAAAAAACTAAAAAACGTTTTGCTTGCAAAGTATGCCAGGTTATGAGTTTTCCGAGCTTTTGATCGAAATTTTTTATGCATTGCTCTGAACACTTACAATATGTTGATATAATGCCTAGAGCCAATGAAATTGTATAAATTAAACAAACCATAAAGTTTCTACAGTTACAAAGAGTACAGAGAGTCTATAAGTTACAGAACCCACAAGAAACACAACCTAAATTCTAGAACATAATTTCCGCTAAAATAGCTTTGCATACAAAAAATAAAATAATTGTGATAAAAAAAAAATAGTAATTCTCATTTTACAAGTCGCAGAAATCCAATCACTATTTTTGTAATATATAGTCCGCCAACCTGAAACCTCAATTCCGCTCTCTATAAAGCAAAATAAAAGTCGATCAGCACTTTTAATCTACTTACTGCAAATGCAGGTACGTGTGCCCATTCGGGGCCATTTTTATAAGAAAGCTTTTGAAATATATATGGTAGTACCCAGAGTGAGTACCCAGAGTGAGAAAAGCATGGTACATCGCATATTGGAAGAGAAAAGGTAGTTCAGAGTGTTATTTAATCTTAATCATATCTCACTTTTAGAAAGAACTGAAAGAACTTAAAAGTTGATGCCAAGTTGCGACGTGTATGTGGTAGTTGATAAGTTGATCAACTATTTGATCAATTTGAAGTTGATCAACTAATTGAAACGATGTATGGGCTGCTTTACTCATATATTGCGCTAATTTTCTTTCTCTTTTACTGAAGGCGGTAAGATTTCTTTAGGCATTGTCGAGATGCAGATTATCTCTATTATTAGAAGTCATATTGAAATAATTTACAAGATCTGAAGTACTTCGCGTTATGGCGGTATTTGTAGTAAGTGCGTTAAGTACCAGTATCGGGACTTGTACTTGAGAATTTAAGGTGGAAATTTCTACATTGAAAATATTTTTATAATTTTCTACAAATGCCTCTCCATGTTTCAGGTACAATTTTATAAACCAGTCAGCTGACTTCATCCTGCCGCTTCTGTCAACATGCTAATGAAACCTCAGAGCACCTGCTCTGCAATTGCGAAGTATTGCCCAGGCGGAGATTACTCCAACTTGAACATACTTTCCTCAGTCAAACTGCGCATGGAATCTCAATCGCAGAAAGGAGTCTTAACCTAGAAAGGAAATAAGTTGAACGGCGACTCACAATAGACCTTTTAGGTCGCAATGAATGCAAGGCTAGAGCCTGAACACTATCCAGGAATCTAATCTAATCTAATGTGTATTCTTGGATATCAAGAGGGCATTTGACAATACTTCCATTAAATTCATAAAAGAGCGCAGTCAACAAGAAGGGCAACCCTCATTAGTGACATGTATAAGATTCTTTCCTTTCGTTATTCTCAGCTAACAGAGTGTCACAACGAACTTAAGAAAAGAGTTAGTAACAGTTATGACTACTAATGAATACTCCCAAGGAAGGGAACATCGCCTTTGCTATGATAATTATCTGCAGATGTCCTTCTGCAATAGCTAACACCCTCCGGTTACGAGGTTCAAAAATATGCACCACCCCGTATATTTATCACTAAATATATATATATGTTTTTTATGGATGGACCAAACTAAAATCGTATTTTGTTTTAATTGAAAAATTAATTTTATTTCACATGCTTTGTCATTAATTTTATTTTATAACATGCCAGAATCTTCGTATTCAATGATGTCATCTAAAACAAAACTAATTGGTGTGAATAATAGTCGACTTATTGGTGGCGTTACTGGCATATGGACATTTCGTAAGTTACAGGAATCGTCTAATAAAATAGATGTAATACCTGCAGCTTTCAATTTCAGAAATATGTCATCGTCCTCGATTTGTTTAATGTCTGTTGTGGAAAAATTGTGTAGAACATCTCTCTTATTGTACGCTCTCGTTCCGATGTTGCTCCTTCCATTAAGTACAACTAAATTAATGAATGGATAAATTTTATGATGTAAATATTTGAAAATATCCTATATAAATTCCAAAAATGTGAACTTGCCTATGTATGAGCAAGTAGCGATTAACATCTTTGGAGTTTTCTGTGTACTTATTATTTGATGTATTAGCCAGGCGGAAAGTACTCCACTTCGAATATGGTTTTCCTCCAGCAAACTACATGTGAAATCTCAATCCCAGAATTGTTTTAGACTCTATTAACAGTCTTAATCTGGAAAAGCAACAATTTGAACAAAGGCTGCAGTTAATGCGAGGCTAGCGCCTGCATACCCTCCCACGAATCTACTAAATGTAATGACTGAAATAAAGCGTTAATACGGCGAAGTGTTCAAGTCTGCAAATGAAATCCAAATTGGGACTAAACCAAAAAAAAAACAAAAAATGGGCAAATTCCTAATTAGGAAAAATTATTAGTAACTTCATCGTCGAACTCCGAAATTTATGGTCTGGGAGGTAGCGTTTAATTTTAGGTAGTTTTTTTTTACGCCGATCGATTATTATCTTCTTCGATTGATGTTTATAACAAAAAAAGAATGTTACTTAAACAATTTTTTTTAACACATTCCCATCCTCCCACACCCACCGCTACTTGAACAGCTGACGGTCGGTTCACTGATTAGTTGTACGAGATCAATTATCGAGTCAGCCAGCATACTATGACTTTTTCATTTGCAAGGCTACCTTCCGGACTATTAAAGTTGTCGTGAAATGACAGTATTGCGCCACAATGAAAAAAATGTTTCTTTACATTACTAATGAGACATAAACATAAAATCATAAAATTTGTAAATAACTCATTTGCACAATTAATTTTTTCTTAATTAAATTTGTACCAAAACTAACAGTATACAAAATATTCCAAGCATTTTTCTGCATTTAAATTCATTAACTATCATCTGATTACTAAAAGTTTCGCGACTATAAGACTTCTTTATACATATAGGGAATAGATTCAGTATGGATATGTAACTAGAATTATAATAAAAGGATTTCATGAAAGGATAATTCGAGCTAGGTTATATGAAATTATGTGACATTATAATATAAAGAACAATACTTTTTTTCACCGTAAGGAGTCTGTTCAACGGAATGACGATTCTCCGCTGCTACTTAGCAAAATCTCTCTCAGTGATAGTAAGCACAATTTGAGAAGGCTACCTTTGTTGCATGTTAACTACGCAAGGTTGCATGTTAACTACGCAAGGTTCAATTTTAACATGTACGAACCTTACATTTATCGATTTATGTGTTAACACTTGGTGGAATATGTCCTTAGACATCTTTGTTTGAGAAAAAACACTTGCTCCAATTCCACAATTATTTTATTTAAAAAATATATTTGGAAGAGACCACCCAATCGCTACTGGCACTTATGAACCTCGGCCCCAAAGCCGCCATCACAAAGCCTGATGATATCTTAAGCAGACGAAACCCGTAGGTTGTTACTCATTTTTTAAATAAAATAATTGTGGAATCGGAATATGTACGAATCTATTAATCGCATGTGCACTGCTGCTATATAACTGATCGTTTATAAGCAATAAGTAATATAACTGATCGTTTATAAGCATTTTTTAAAAAAACGTCTATGTAATACTTATGTTTTTAGTTTTTTATTTCTATGTCTCATTGCATGTCATTTCATCCGGTGTTTGCTTTAAGTTTAGTTTAGCATACTATTACTAATATGAACTAAGTGATAAAAAGCAAGTATTGTTGACGGTTTATTAATGAAATGTTTCACTAGAGTGAGCTTGTGTTATGCTAGTTGTGCTAGTCATAAAATTCTTCTCAGTTTCCAGATACACCCTGGAATCTGAAAGCAATTGCACAAAATTTTGAAGCAAAATTACAGTTTCCACATTGTCTCGGAGCTCTGGATGGAAAACATATTGCATTTAGAGCAGCGAAAAGGAATGTTTCGAAGTACTACAACTATAAGGGATTCAACAGCATCGTGTTATTAGCTTTGGCCGACGCAGTTTGCCGGTTAATATTTGTTGACATCGGTTGCAATGATCGAGCAAGCGATGGTAGTGTGTGTTCTAGGTCGTTCAGAATTAAAAAAATTCATAAGCAACGCAGAAAGTACTTTTCCTGCAGACGAAGTTGTGGGAAACAACAGATTGCTCCCTTTTGTAATAATTGCTGATGACGCGTTTACTCTTCAAATTCATATAATGAAGCCTTTTCCATACAGAATAACTGAAGTCAGAAAAATAGCTTCAATGTCCGATTAAGTCATGACAGATAAACAGTAGAGCGAACTTTTGGCATACTTTCTAACCGATTCCGAATTCTGCTGATAACAATTAATTTAAATGCTGCTAAAACCAACTTTATTGTACAGTGTTGTTGTTTTCTGCACAATTTCCTCTTAGAGCACAGCCCATCTTATAGACATGCACAAACAAATGATACACAATCACAAATAAAGGCAAAAAAATACACTAGATCATAAGCCCTCAAATATATCCAAGCAAACTGCAGGGAGTATATGGGATGCTTTTGCTGAATAGTTCATTAAGGAAGGCAAAGAAACGTGGCAAGATGGCTTAATTATATGAACTCAACTTAGTCGAGGCAACCTTCCAACGGAAATATTATGTGAAGTATTTGCTTCGAACTGTCTAATGAATTCTAAAAAAAAAAACAGGTATTAGCTTATGTTTAAATAAAAACCTTTACTGTATATACTAGAGTTATATTTGAAGTCCCAGCATCACCCTCCCTTGACACATCCAAGAATTTCAAGTACACGTACCACCATAACTTTGGATTATGAACTTGGTCGGTACCATTACCGCTCTTTTTGAAACATACTACAGCCTTTTTTTCTCTCGAAAATACTGCCCACGCAAAACCTTTATTTTAATTTTTACATCTCCTCTTGTTCCATTCTTCTTAATGTTCCTTAAATTCTCGCAAATTGTTTGATAACTTTTTTGTCTTTTTAATCTGTTTATATCGTCCGGATTTAGATTGTCATACAGACAACTATTTCGTTCCAACAGTGCTGGTTTGCGGCTTTGTCCAGTTGCTCTTGTTTGCCATTGCAATTGCACAAATTTCATATAAATTACATAAAAATAATTACACATAAATGCACAGTTCTAGCCGGGCAAGAACTGTCATCTCAAATCACTGACTTATAACAATGGACTGAGCGTATTGTCATTTTCCTATAGGAAAGCATGGCACAAGTTTTATAGTTCTCTCTTTCGCCCTATGGCAGAGTTGGCGCTACCAACACAAAATATTGCATTCAGGAACGTTTGCTTATGCCATTTGATGTTGTTATGTTGGTTACAGATGCAATCACCGCAGAAGGAATAAGGTAAAGATAGTGTTTACCATGCTCCGTCTCTCTTGCCCATAAGCAGGATTCAGTTAAGAATAACTTTTGAAAATTAAAGCCGGAATGAGTTTAATTCCTTATAAGCCATTAAAATATCACATGGGCACAAGAAAATATATTTTTTTAATTTAATTCGATTTTCGGATGTAAAATTTCATCTGATTGGTCGAGTTTTACATGTTTTTTATGTAATTGTTTTAAGGGGTGCTCTAACGGTGATATACAGAAACACAATATTTTTTGTGCCACATGAAATAGCAAATCGCTCAGTCCATTGTTATAAGTCAGTGTCTCAAGTCAACAAAATTAAATTTCAAAATGGCCGGCTTGCGGTAGTATTTGTATGCTGCCCGTATTCCCGATCGAAACTTGGCACTTCGGCATCCCCCCCCCCCACTCCAGAATACTTCACACCAGTAAAAAGTGCCAATATCAACCCTGTGTGGGCTATGGCTATGACTAATATCTACCACGGTCGGCCATCTTGGGCGTCACGGCATCAGACAAATGTTCTAAAGATATTTTATATTAATTTTCAGCAATCATGAACAAAATTTTTAACACTTCAATACACGAATTAAAATTTCTGTAATTGCTGACCTGATTGCTTGAAAAAAGTATTACTTTTCTTACAATTAGATCATACATTTTCAAATATATTGATATTTTTTTACTATAATATTATCTATTGTAATTTGCCAAAACTGTTACTACATAATTTATTTAAATAACTGTTCTAAATTCTTCATATGAATTGTGATGTCGTGACGTCACAACTCAAGAGTTAAATAATTAGTAGGCATACTTTCTTATTCTTTCTGTCTGCTATGGCTTTTCACTTAGATTGTACGGTCTTAAGCACAAACTCACTTTTTTTTGTTCAATTACATAGTGTCAGTGCAAGGCAGCCCGTTAACGTGGTGGGGTACACGTGCATGCTTTGGTCGAGCTGGGTTAAGATCTAGAGAACAGGAATAGCATTGAAAAGAATCAATTCCACCACGGCAAGAGCGCGATAGTGGGCTTGGTTTCTAAACTGGACAACCCTATTTTATTATTTTGCTAAGTAAGGAAGGTAAGGAGTCAATCTTAAAATTACTAGAAGACTATTTTCTTGTGTGGATAGTAGTTTAGGCTTTATGGCATTTACGAAATCAATATCTGTTCACTTTTTTATAAGAATCAATTTAAAACATTTTAGAAAATTAAACTACCACGCACACATATATATTTCTGTTTCATAGCGTATTTTTCATGGTGTTTGAGTGCATATGAGTCCAACAAGTTGAATGTGTTTAATTTTTTTACATTGGCTTTGTTGTTGCAAATACGCTGTAGAACTCAGCGTGTACGGTAATTTTTATTCGAAAACCGTTCCATTCTACTAGAATATTATGTAGTTTGCTTGGCGACCCGAATCGAACGTTAGGTACTAGGCACTGACTTATAACAATGGACTGAGCGTTTTGCTATTTCATGTGGCACAAAAAATATTGTGTTTCTGTATATCACCGTTAGAGCACCCTTTAAAACGATTACATAAAAAACATGTAAAACTCAGCCAATCAGATGCAATTTTGCACCCGTTAATCGAATTTAATTAAAAAAATATTTTTTCTTGTGCCCAAGCGATATTTTGATCGCTTAAAAGGAATTAAACTCATTCCGACTTTAATTTTCAAAAGTTATTCGTAACTGAATCCTGCTTATGGGCAAGAGAGACGGAGCATGGTAAACACTATATTTACCTTATTCCTTCTGCAGTGATTGCATCTGTAGCCAACATAAAGACATCAAATGGCATAAGCAAACGTTCCAGAATGCAATATTTTGTGTTGGTAGCTCCAACTCTGCCATAGGGCGAAAGAGAGAACTATAAAACTTGTGCCATGCTTTCCTATAGGAAAATGACAATGCGCTCAGTCCATTGTTATAAGTCAGTGGTTCTGGGTGGCATGATGTTGGGTGGGCGGGGAAAACGCTACACATTGGTCAGTGTTCCATACAGTCGCTTAGTAGTGATATAATGACATTAGGTTGTATGGTATTGGGCATTTCTTATATAAAGTTTCAGCTGATATCTAGTGATGCCAGAAGAATAATTTTTTTAAATTTCATACATTTTTTTAAAAATATTCTGAGAATATTTAAATGCAAAATGATTTGGCTTCTAAGTTTGAATTTTTTCATTTTGTCAAGGGAAGCGGTGCTTCCTTTGCTCCCAAAGGGGACTGCTCCTGCTACATGAGCACTGTACATACGCATATATCCCTTCCATTTCCGGGAAATATGAATATCTTCAATGAACCGAAAAGTTCTTATTAAGATACAACATTTTGTTTATTTAAACTTTACCATCCTTTTAGGCTCTTGGGAAAGTATAGAAAAGTCAGGATTAATGCTATATCAATATTCACCAGATGTTAGAAGGTGAAAAAAAGCTTCTAAAGGATTGATAAGGGTTGGAATTTTCGAAAGGTCTTAACAAAATCTCAAATGACAAAGTGAAGTTTAATGGGAAAACCAATCCATCCAGCATGAGATTTTTTTTTTGCTTGCAAGAAAACCTAAATTTTCCTGTTTAAAAGTGACACAGTTTGCACTACGGATTATTTTTTCGGACTGAGGATTTTTTATATGTATGTATATACTTATATAAAAATCTGAAGGCATTCTAGCGGACTGTAATTTAAATGAAATAGTCTACAAGGCCTACATAACCCTTCGACAAATCATCTTCTTAGTTAAGAGTTTAATGCGAGTGCAATTTTTTTCCTATCGATGGGGGAGGAGATTATTTATTTCATCATAATTGTTGTTTTCTAAGTCTTTTTAGACATTTTTAGTTGCAGGTAAGGAGTAAATAAATGAAACTAGTTCTATTGAGTCCACAAGAAAAGAGAGCGCTTTATTTCCAGTACATCTTTATATAAACCTTTTAAGTAATACCAACCATGAAGGCACAAAATCTAAATTCACAGTATGGAAAATATTGAACATAGAAATTTTTAGGCTGAGTTTCAATTAGCAATGAAAATTAAATGGAAATAATGTCAATTTAAATACATGAAATATATTATAAACTAATAGAAAGTTAAATGGAAATAAATTCAATTTAAATACATGAAATATTATAAACTAACAATAAGAATCAACTAAAAAGGGTCATTGTAAAGGGTGGAAGGAGGATACTGATATAATCGATGAAAGGTTCCATTCAATTGCCAAGGGTACCTTAGTAAATAAATAATTATCATGACAACAAAAGCTATGATTTATGCGAATAGAAAATAAAAACAAAACAAATAATCACTCAGGCTTATCGATCTACCAGGATCTACCAGGTTAAAAATGAAAAGAAACCTCTGCCATGCCAAACGATGATGTCATTAAATGTATGAACTCTGGCACCCGCTCCAATAGAAATAAGTGATTATTAATTGGAAAGATAATAACATTTGGAACAAGAATTCCGATGGCGCTTGTCTTGATTCCTTGTCCGATCGGAGTAATAGCCTTTTAGTCCCGTCGCATATTACAATTGCTTTTTACAGGGTCCAGTCATACATGAATGAAAAGCTATCATTAATATGTCATTCATGGCCTATACCAATCAACCGCTCAAGGATTCGTCTTAAGATATTAAACAATATCGCTAGTCCTTCCATGGAATCACCAGTTCGCAATTTTGTGAGCAATATACCTAAAGTGGTTCTTGCGTTTTTGTATCTCTGGCTTAGTGAGGGAGTTTTCTCCAACTTGGAATCGAATTGGTCGCAATTGCGTCCGGTCCAAGAATGCATCTCTTCGTTAGTCACAGCACCTCTCGTGTTAAAATTTAGCTTAAAACCTCCTTGTAAAGGAGTCCTCATCAATGTCACTGAGCTGGGCTGCATTGAAGTTATGAGTGACTTTGCAGAATATAATGTTGCGCAAAATGGCAGTGGATTATGAAATAACCAAAAAATAAGTTATTTGGCTAATGCTAAAACTGACAAGTACTCGTATATAATAAAGTGTAACTCTGAACGGACAGGGAATTGGAACTAGGTACAATGCTAGCTTCTATTCAGCTGAAAAAGAGCTATCCAACGATGTATTACATATGGATATTGGAGGGGAGTACCAAAATTTAAATCATCGTTTGCATTTACTGTATTTAGCAGGAGATTTGTCGTGGAGAAACTATGTGTAGGGCTCAGTCAGAAACCTGGACTACATCAAGGACAAATTTGGCTATGACGTATAAATGTAGACATTACTTGTGTTCTTTTGGGTCCCTGCACACTGTTCTTCAGAGCACAAGAGATTGCGAATTGAGTGCATTTTTAGGGTGCGTAGAAGTTGAAAAGGCTTAGAAAGTGTAGACAAAGTAATCAAGATGCCGTAACTTTAATTTCTACAAAACGCTTAAAACTGCCAAACTTTGTGCCGAAATTAATCAAAAATTTTGGAAGGAATCAAATCATAGCAATTTAATGATTTTCTCTATTTTTTCAAAACCTTTTCTAGACTTCTATGCACCCTACAAATCAATTAAATCGCGTGTGTTCTGCAGAGCAGTACACGGAACCAAAACAACACAGTTATATCGTCCTTTTTTTTTAATGCCCCTTGATGTCAAGAATAGTTAGAATCTTCTACAATCCTCAGCTTTAAGGACTGTCATTTCACAAAAATATGGAAAATGTGCGGATAATAGAGTCATGTAATTTGCCTTAGGGTTCAGTGTAACAGAGATTTATTTTTAGTTCTTGATATACTTTTCATTATTGATAACAAATTCCAACTTGAGTCATTGATTTTGTAATAAAAAAATGTAAATATTGTCTGCGTTAACTAATTTAAAGGCACAATTAGTACCCCCCCCCCTCTCACCGTATATAGATATCATGTTGTCTATAGAAAACAGATTTGCACAGTTGAGCCCGTGCCTCCGCGCCATTCTGTAAATTGTCATAAAATTTTATACACTGTAATCCTTCTGAAGATTTGGAAGATTAAAAGTGGGCCTCAGCCATTGACAAGCGTTTTCCCCGTCACGATTCTGCTGCTGTTACATTTTAAAGAGACGTAAACATGCATAATTCCGAATAATCCTGTATCCAGAGGTATACATTGTGTTCCACCCTAATTCCTTTTTGATTGGTGATAAATTCGAACAATTGACAGCAAAATACATTGCCGGTGGGCGCAGTCATTATACCTTATTAACTGGTCTAAATTATTAAACCACAGACGACGGTGCACGGGGTGGCTAATAATATGGTGGAATATTTTCTCGGTGCTACAACCGTGAGAGAAGGAAAGTGGTAGGAGAGAGAGCTGTCAATTAACCGTGTACCCTTTGCCTCGATGAGCAACTATAACTATATGTAAATTATTCAAGTTCACCGAAATTGGAATCGAGGCGTAAAGTCTATGTAAATTCTGCTACCTCATGGTACCTGAAATTTGAATTTTACAGGTTGTATACCTAAATATACCTACTTACTTGCATACCCAACTATCTATGACTATCTTATTAAACCGCTCGCGATAGAAAGATGTAACGAAATCGGGAATAAATTTTTCCTCTGTATGTGTAGGTAGCTATCGAGCAGGTGTATGCTGCAGATAGTACCTAACTACTTTGCGTCTGTATTAAATTCGTGAAGTACTCCTTGAATCCACTGTATATATGTATGTATGAATATACCATAGATGGGCGTACATAGTAGTCTAGTGGGTATATGTGGTCCAGTGTAAAATTCTACAATGTTTGCAGAGTAGATACACCCTGCTTATAGACGTAATTCATTTTATACACTCGTGGTGGTAATTTTATAGTATTTTTCTCGTTCTTTCAAAGGCTCTGAAGAAAATAAATATTGAGACTGGCATTGCAGTCGTTATTACATAATCCTTCCATCGTGGTATAGCGCGAACTGTATTCTTTTTCGTTTTGAAGTTTTTAATTAAGAGCCAGGCCCAAAATCAAACGGTTGTAGATTTGGGTAAATATTAGATAGCAAGTTCTAAAGGAATTGAAAGTTTTGAGTTTCTTGTGCAAAGTATTCTGGTTAAAAACCCAATTTGAGGTGGTCTACTTTTTTGATAAAAAAAAACACAAAAGCAAAATGACATAATAATTTCCAAGCTTTTTATCAGATGGAGGTTTCTCAGTCTAAAGTCCACCTGCAGTCATAACTTTTGATGCCTTTTGTGCACTTTTTTCTTATTTTAGAAGACAATATCAACGTTAAATCCAGAACAAGAAGTAGAATGATAGTCATAGAAGGAAATTTAAAAAAAAGTTATAGAACGAGATCACAGAAATTTGCCAATACCACGATATCGAGGAATTTACTGAAAATGGTTCATGAATGGTGATTAGTTGGACCAGTTTTGCGAAATCATTCCTAGAAGAGACCAACGATATGTAATTGTAATATGTTTATCTTGAAATGATGCATCTTTCACCGCCTTACAGGCATGCCTAAAATAAAGAAACCGTACACACGAGCAGATCACCACTACCACCACGTAGCTTCCAATAAAAGTTGGGCAATTATCTTACAAATATTTCATCAGTATCTTTAGTTCAACAGACAACGGAAGTGACAACCACAAGTCTAAAAATTAGCAAGAGTAACGAAAGATGTGGCGTCTAGCCGAAAAAGTTTGATTGACGCGAATGAGTATACCAAAGGATTGATATTGACGGTGAAGTTTTGTTAAAGGCTAGATGAACTACAAGTTACTAAATACGTCGACATTGAACATGCACGAATTAGGATTAAAGGAGTCATAAAACCAGCTGTTAAAAAAAACATCGGGGTTTTTGTTGTAAGTATAAACCTAATTTATATACGTTAAAGTCGAATAAATTATTTATCATGAAAAGATGTATACGGAAGCAACGATTCCAACGATTGTAACCGTCAATGGTGAAAAGTACAAAGTAATAATCGACGAGTTTTTGTTCCCAAAGCTGTGGGATATAGATGTTAACGACAAGATGGCGCTACATTCCATATAGCTGGCGAAACAAACGATTAATTGAAACGAAAATTTCACGAAAATGATATTTCAGGTAATGGCCCTGCCAATTGGCCAACAAGTTCGTGTGATTTGATGCCGCTGAACTATTATTTGTGGGGATATATCAAGTCTCTGTTTTATGCTAATAAGCTTGCTTCGTTTGATGCATTAGAATTCAACATATGACGCATTATTGCAGATATATGGCCCCAACTTCTCACGGTATTGGTAAAAATTCGACTGACGCTATGTAGTTGGCAGATACATGGTAATGAACTGGGATGAATCAGCTACAACAATTTGAAACAAAAAACAAAAAGATTAAAGCGCATGAGTGCTTTTAATCCTCAAAGTGCCCCTATATTTTCAGAAAATATTTCTTGGCGTTGGCTTTGTATAGCTAAGATAATTTAATGCCCATGTGCCAATTGAATTGTAACCAAGCAAACCGGCATAGGAAAATGCTAAATTGTTTGTCATAGCTTTTATAAATAGTTCGCTTTTATTTTACTTAAAACACTATAAAGAATATGTATAACTTTTGAGCTTGCTTGAAAAATGATTTCCATTGATACAAACTCCGATTGTTTCTGCAACACATTACAGCTTACACTTACACCTCAACACCATAATTCAAGAATCCGGTGTCTCGATTAAATAAAATCCTGTTTATAAGACAACATTTCACTCTTGTAACTATTAAATTAAAATAAAAACTTTTAATTAGTTATTTACCACAATATCTCTAAAAGAAATCCGAACGTTCTTTTAATAAAATCTGAAATGTCAGAAATCAACCAGATTTGTCAGCCAAGCTCTCTTGTCGTTTCCCTCTGTTCTTAGGGTCTGACTGTCATTGAATTTCTTACACACGTACACTGTATTCGCGCGATACCCCGCTTTATTAGATATTTATTCAATGGTCGTATCACCAAATAAGAGGAAAAATTCAGAATTTATTTAACTTTTCACTTTTTAGCTTTTATTTAGTAAATATTATCATAATACTAGTATACCTCAAAAGTTCACAAAAATTATAATGGTTTAAATATAGAGAAATAAAGGAAACAAAATAACAAAAATATAAGAAAAATTCATGAATTTCGTTGAATCCATTCCACCTGAAATTCAAAAAATCACATTAAAAATTGTCAGCTACAAGAAACGTGCAAGGTGTGTTCTTATTGCTTTTCCTCCATAGATTTCCATCAATTTCAAAATCTGATATGTCATAATGAGGCTATCAAAGTTTTTTTTTGTGGTAGGATCGGAATTTCACTAAAAATGTGAACTCCTTATAAACATAAACACTTACATAATAAGAGACGCGCGGTCCGACGGAACGCTATATACATATTCCCCCAATAACAAGAGAAATAATCGTACTTACCTTATCAGCAGTCAGTAGAGAACTAAAACCTAGGAACCTATTGCAAAAACAAGACCAGAATAGCTTACGATGGCAATCATATAAAAAGAATTGGACTTCTAGTGGTCCCTGGGACCGCGCGTCTGTCGTTAAGGATCAATAGGAGTATAAACTTCACAGTATCTGGTAAATATTTAGTCGTCGACAAATAAAAAGCAAGGACGGTACAGTGGCGGATAGAGGGTCGGTGTCATGACCCCACCTAAATTTGAAGAAAAAAATATTTAATTAATTGAGTTATTTGAAAAAATATATTTATTATTTAATATTTTTTTATATGTATAATTCAACTTCAAGAATATTTTTTCTTCCAAACCTTAAAAAAAGTCAAAATTTATTTCAATGAATATTATTGTATGCATGCGATGTATATGTATAGGTTTTTCTCAGAACTTGTGTTTGGGACCCCAACTTTGGGTGATCCAAAACCGTCGACAAACACTTCCTCACCACCGCATCAGAGCCCTAAATTAGTCCTAACTCCTAACATTCTGAAATACCGAATGAAATACGGTCTGATTTAAGGCTAGTGGTATTTAAATTACATTGCTGTGCTCAAGCAAAAAAGAATCTTCACATACATATGTCCGTACATTTTTTTTTGTACATTGAGTTACGTTATTAATGAGAGTATTTCAAACTCGCTAGGCTTAGACCTTACGTTCATGCTAGTTTCTCGTATTAAGCTTAGTACTTTTTTAGGTTTTGCCTGTGCGAAAGGATTTTTGTTTTTTAGTTCGATTGAAACTTCCTTGTCCGGGACCGCCTTTTCTTTGTATGCTGAGAGTATAATAGGAGATAGGGTTTTTGGGTGTCTCTTTCGTAATTTGAATATTAGTGCGAGCATTAAGATGATTACTATGGGAGCGGAGCCCGCCAATCCGAGGGCAATGGTTTGGTTTTTATTTCTGTTTCTAGTTTCTCTGTCATCTTGTGCTTTCTGAATTTTTTGGAGAAGGTTATTAAATTCTGAACTTTTTTCTTTTAGGAAGTCATTATGTTGCTTATAATTTTGGACATGCATTTTCGAGGTTTTATTTTCGGGTCTTAAACTCTTGAGTATTTCTGTTAATGGGTGAAGATCTAATTTCGGTACAAGGTCAATTTCTGCTACCTCAGCTGCCTTATTGAGTTTGTTTGTAGTCGAGGAAATTATCAATCTGTGCTTGACAATTTGGTTTCAGGGCAATCCTACCGCATTGAGTTAGTCGGATAGTTGTCTGAAAATCGGTACAGTGCAATTTAACTTCCGATTCCTGAGGGAAAATATATAGCCAAGAGTTTTCACTATTCATTTTTATTAGAACGTTATGATTGTTACGGATTGGTGCCTTGGCACAAATCTCATTGGCTTCAGACCAACCCTTAAAGAGAAGTAAGATGCAATTATTTTGGGGAGTAGTGTAAATCGGTAGTGCAAAATGACAGACTCTAATTTTAGCAGACTTATTCAAACTTATTTTCTCGCATGGTTTCAGCTGTTGCTGTTTTAAGGGTATGAACTTATTTCCACCTGTGTCCGTAGCTAAGTATTCCTCTTCTATTTCGTAATGCACGAATATATTTTCTCCTAACGGGAATGGTAAGGAGTAGGCCTTCTTTATAGTGAACCATTCCTTTTCAATGAGAGGTATGGTTACTTTACAGAAGAGATGATCTCCTATATGGGCGCTTTCGACAGATGCAAGTTGCTGTAATATAAAGGGATCCTGCATTACCGTATTTAATTGTAAAGATAGAGGGAGTTCCTTTAATAACTCACTAATTTGGTGATAACTAAGAATAAGGGGATGTAAGTGCTTAGTGGCTAAAGAACCGAGAATAATGGATAAAGTGTTAATTAGATGTTCTATTTCCTGTAGGTGAATAACTACGCTAGACGTTGCCTCTTCAAATGTGACTCTGGCTTGGAGCGAATTGATCTCTGATATCGCAAAATTTATTTGAGATTTAAAGGTTTTGATAACGTTTAATTTGTGAATTTTCGTCTCATTTAAGTCTACTTGAAGTTTATCAAAGTTCTCTCGAGTATTTTCGTAATTCGACTTAACTAAACTAACCTGTTCTTTTAATAATTCCAAATTTTGCTTATTGTCAGCCTCTAGATCTTTTAGTAGGGAACTAATTTGGTTTGAATCTTGTTGGTCCATTGTCCCGAACAAGAACTTACTCAGTGTCCCTACGCCGTCGAAAACTGCGCGTCGATGCCTGCCAGTAACTTCCATGTCTAGTCTTTGTAACATATGCCTCGCTCTTTCCGTAATATAGCGCACGTTTTGAACATTCTGAGCACATGAAGCGTTACGTTCTAGTTTTAGGTAGTGCTCGCACATTTGCGTTACCGAGTTTTTGCTCCAGTGCAGATATTCTTCCCATGTTTTCAATTGCGCTAAATTAATGGTGGTAAATATTCTCCATTCGTCTTTATAAATTAGGGCTTCGTCGATGTCTTCGAATACTATTCCAGTTCCTTCTAATTTCTTGCTCGTGTAAGGCAGCTCTGTTCCTTGAGAAGAGCCGTCCTTGAGCAATGGACACCAGATAATCCAGACGGTGTTCCCTAAAACGTATTTCTTTTATTTCGTTTCAATAGTATTGTTATTTGTCTAACTCGTCGAGATAGACAGTGTGTGTGTTTGTGTATAGGTGTTAATTCGAAGTGTGGAATTTTTTTAATCTATTTGCGTGAATAGTCTTAACTTTCCTACCTACCTGAATTTTTAAATTCACAGGGGAAGTTATTTCCTTCACTTCATAAGGACCTATCCAAATAGGAGATAGCTTGTTTTTCTTACTTTCGTTTTTTAGAAGAACTAAATCGCCGATTTGGAAAGTTTCTTCACGCGTGGTCCTATCGTACACAGTATTTTTTCGTGTCTCTTTACTATTGATTATGTTTTTTCTGGCAACGGCATGAACTCTTTGAATTTTATTTTTAAGGATGTAAAAATAGTTTTCATGATTGTATAAAGGTTCTACCCTTTGATTTAAATTAGTTGGCAGCTCAGCCGTAAATCCGAACAAGCAATCCATTGGTGTGAGACGAGTTGAGGCGTGCCTTGTTTTGTTGTGAACGTGCACTGCTTTTCTTAGCCATTCGTTTCATCCATAAATCGGGTTAAATCGTCTTCAAAAGTTAATATGTATTTATTTCGATTGTGAGTTTCAGGGAGTGGTCCTACTATGTCTAGGTAGACTTTGTCAAACGGTTTTCCGCAGTATCGGGAATAATCATTGGCATTTTTATTTGAGCGCTATGTTTGTTAGTCTGACATTTCGGACAGGATTTTATGAATTTCACTATATCTTTTAACATATTTTTCCATCTATATTGCCGACGAATTCTGTAGTAAGTTTTAGCGATGCCTTGGTGTCCGCCCAGTGGGTTTGAGTGAAATGCCTTTAGTATATTATGTATATCGTTTAAGTTTGTCAATATTTGAAAGGATGAAGTCTGTTCGCGTAAACTGTCTTCGTTTATCCTATTGGTTTCCTCTATTTCGGATAATATCTCGGTATTACCTTCAACTCGCACAGGTGGGCACTGTATCTTCTCCTCTAAAGATAAGTCCGTCTGAGGAGCTATTTCATTTTGGTTTCTCGCTTGGGCTCTTGTCGTTATTGAAATTATTGTTTCGTCTGCGGAAGTCTGCTCAGAGCGTCGGCATTGGCATTTTTTCTTCCGGGCTTATATTTTATTTCATAATTATATTCCGAAAGTTTATTATGGAAACGTATTAATCGCGAGGTAGGATCTTTAACATTGAATACTCCTATAAGAGGTTGATGGTCAGTGTAAACTGTAAATTTCCTACCTAGCCAATAACAACGGAAATTCTTTACAGCCCATACTACAGCTAGTAATTCTTTCTCTATCGTAGAGTATCGTCTTTCGGTATTGTTTAAAGTTCTACTAGCAAATGCGATAGGTCGATCATTTCCTGGTGTTCCTTGGGATAAACACCAACCCTATACCCTCATTACTTGCATCTGTAGTCACAATGAATGATTTTGTGAAATCTGGATATGCTAGTAACGGAGGTGAGGTTAGTAATTCTTTCAAATTGTTGAATGAAGTCTCAATTTTTGTTTTCCACGGAGAAGTTTTGTGAAGGGTTCTGCTATTTTAGAGAAATTAGGAATGAACTTCTATAATAATTAGCTAGACCAAGGAAGCTTTGTAACTGTTTTATAGTATGGGGCCTTGGGAAGTTATATACACATTTCACTTTGTCGGGGTCCGGAGCATAGCCTTCACTGGAACATTTATGTCCCAGATAGACTATCTCTTTCCGAAGAAATTGACATTTGCTTGGGCTGTAGTTTTAGATTATATTCTCTCAGTCTGTAGAATATTTCTCTGAGCTTTTTAATATGATCGTCTAAGCTCTTGCCATATACTACAATGTCGTCCAAGTAAATGAAACATTTCAAGCCTTGAAGACCCGTTTAAAACTTGATTCATATCTCTTTGGAAAGTAGCTGGCGCAGTTTTCAGTCGAAATGGCATTCGAAGGAATTCGTAATGGTCATAAGCTGTACTGAAGGCAGTTTTCTCACTGTCTGATGGATCCATTAAAATTTGAAGATATCCACTTGCTAAGTCCAACGTTGAGAAATAGCGCGAATTTCCTAATTGGTCCAAGATGTCCTCTATTCTTGGCAGTGGGAATGCATCGCCTATAGTGCTCTCATTGAGTTTACGGAAATCCACTACAATTCTCCAACGCTTTAACCGTTTGGCGATGGTTTCTTTGGAACTAATAGTAATGGTGAGTTCCATGGGCTATTACTTGGAGCAATAATTTTATCCTTTAGAATCTCACGAATTTGCTCATTAATTTCGTTTTTATGAACCTCTGGTAGCCTGTACGGTCTCTGGTTTATGGGAGCTGTGTCATGTTTGAGAGGTATAGTGTGTGGTCACCTTCTAAATGGAAAACATCATTAAAATCTTGACAGAGACCCTTTATGGCCCGCATTTCTTCTTGGTTGTAGTTTTGATCAATATTTTATTTCGTTTTGAAGTAGAAGTAATCGATTTTGTTTTGTTTGAGGTTTGGTTTCCTCATGCTTTTTTTCCAACGTATAGATATCGTACTTATCTAGGAACTCCAATTTCGGGTGATAAGTAGGCAGTTCTACTTCCCTTTCGTGGGTATTAATAACACTGAATTGTATTTTCCCATATCTTGGTTTCACTATTCCATTAGCCGTGAATATTCCTGGTGCGATTACTTGCGAAAAGCATAACATCTCTTGTTTACAGTCTTTTGCTGGTATTTCTAATACCATTTCTGTTCGAGGAGGTACTCGTATCGCAGTTCTGCCTACTAAGTGGTTTTATTGTGCTTGTATTTGTAGGTTGAAGTTTCGGGAGCTTCGTTATTTTTATGTCTTGAAATTGGTCCATGCAGTTGTTTCTCTTGGCTTGTTGGTGAAAATGTGTTACTATTGGGAATGTTATTCTTTCCTACTGAATGTATTATGCTATTTATTTGTTTGTTAATTTTGGAGGTATTGTAAATATCGTTCTTATTTTGGGAGATGGATTTTTGGCTACAAACGCTTTTGGCAAAAGGAATTTTCAAGTCGATGGGGTTAGTTTTAGTTCGAGGGAAATGTAGTACTCGTTCTGTAGTAAGAATATTTGTATTATCCCACAGAAAATTACGACCTAGTATTCCATCGAAAGGTATGTTAAGAGAGTTATTGCAGACATAAGAATCGCCCTCAATACCTTTTCTAATTTGGAAAATACCAACGCAGGATCCTAAAGTAATATCACATCCTCCATAGAGGCCCTGAAGGCGAAGAATGTTATTGATGTCTACTTTAGTATTTGTAGCTAAGCTATCTTTTTTAATCAAGCTAACTTCCGCGCCGGTATCCACTAACAGTTTAACTATGCCACCTCTTGAAATGTTTAAAGGTACTTCGATTGAAGGGTCTTTTAAGGCTATATGATTATATTGCTGCGGTAAAGCTACGGATTTAAAGACCGCTCACCGTATTGCCGATCCAAAAATCAAATCCAAACTCCCTGAACTTCTTAGTTCTTGAGCGCACTTACCTGCAACTTTTGTCACTTTCGTGACCCAATTCTGCGATCAGAACGAATCAGCAGAATTGCGCATACTTTCCTCGCTTATTTACAACAAATAATTACTTGATGACAAGAGGTCAATGCATTTTGCGAAGACACTGGATTGATTGCAGGTTTATGCATGTTAATCCAGGTCGGGAATTTCGCAATTGCCTCTGTTCAGAAATTTGTGCTTTATTGCACGAATATATTTATATATATATATATATTATAGTACATTACACAGCGTTCTTACGACATGTATAATATGGATACATATGGACACATATTTAACACAAAATATTGTATCCTCATGAAATCGCATATCGAGCAGTCGATATTATATATGCCAGTGTGTAAAACAGAGAAAAGTTTGGTTTGAATGAATCCTGCAATTTGCTGCACCCTAAACTAGTAATCTATTAAAAAAATGACTTTATGTAAAAACCTAATACTAAACAAGTGAAAAAGCTAGAATTGCTCTAAGACCAATTCTTATGATACCCTAGATGAAGGCACGTATGAAATTTCGTATGGTCACCCATTTGTGCAATTTTGGTTTTTTTTGCATTGGTTTCTCGCATATATTTCTAGAACGGCTGGTCGGACAGAAAAAAATGATTATAACCAAATTTGTAGGATTTCTTATTCTGAAGATGTTTTTAGTACAATGAAAATGTCTAGGACGGATTTTATATGGCAACACCAAGAAGGGGTTGCCCGATTTAGTCCATTTTTGAAATTTTATTTGCTATTGGTATGAAAACACAATGCACCAAATTTCAGCTTTCTATGTCGACGTGTTCTTAGGTCGTGTCCAAATATATCGTGGAAAACGAAATTTTTGTATGGCAACCCCCACGAAGGAGTTGCCCGATTTGTCTCATTTTCGAAGTTAATTTTACTTTTTTTTTTAATGTCCGTTTACAAAATTTCAGCTTTCTAAGTGAACGCGTTATCGAGTTATCGTGCGCACGGACGGACGGACGGACAGACGGACATGCAAAAATCAAAATAACTTTTACTTTTATGTGGGGGTGTCCAATCCATTTTGCTCTACCATCATTATTTCTGTGCGTTACAACGGAATGACAAACTTAGTATACCCTATAGATTTCGTCTAGTGTACTGCCCGTAGTTAGAACGTACACGCAAATTTGAATTTGTTGAAGACTGCAATGAATGCACTGATAATTATGGATTTAGATCAGTGGTCTATTTCCTACTTACAATCAACACTGCTCACCTTCTTTGACTTTCAAGAAACTATTGCACTTAATTTTTATAATCTACCACCAATAAGATCAGATTATGTATAAAAAGGTTTCAGGTCAACGATTCAAAAGTATGGGAAAACACACTTACAGGATTGTTAATAATAGATATATAAATAGATATTCAATATATATATATAGGATTAATATACAGCAAAAGTTAGAATAATTTAATTTCAAAACACTGATTTATAATGTACGATTTTTAGAAATAGATATGTCGAGACAAAAGTCTGTAGATAAATTTGGGTGTGAGATTTTTGTATTAGACTAAAACACTTATTAGCACCAAGTTATAATAGGAGATCATCAAAAAATGTAATAAAAGTAAATGTGTAAAATAGATGTGCACATGAAATGTAAATATATATTTGTGTATATAAGTCAAAATATAGTCAAATAGATATATGAATAAGTATTAAAATGTTACAAGTGGCTGGTACTCACCGATCTAAACTTGGCACTTAAGATGACTGACTTTAAGCTAATGTTAAGACCCTTTGTTTTAATCGTTGACTAGAACAATTCTTTATTTCTGTTAAGGGCAGAAATAAAGTGTTAGACCAATGGTTGTAAGAAAAAAAAAACATAATCTTTATTGAATAATTTTAATGTTGCCATTAGCCAAAATTTTATTTTAACTTTAGAAACACCTTTGATGGTAAATCGCTGAGTTATTTTCTTGGAGCGTTTTAATGCTGTCCAGGATACGATGGATAAGTTACTTGTAGTATGCAACCAACGTGGTATGTTGATACTACTAATATGATGTAATTCTATTTTGAATTCCCGCCAATGCTTATCAATGTGTGCCGGTATTGGTTCATCCCATGAACATCCTGTGAGCCATAAGGCTTGCATCAAAATTTTAGCACTAATTACAATTGGAGATATCCAGCCAAGTGGATCGAAAAGCGTTGCGATTTCTGAGAGAACAGATCGCTTTGTAGAGAGGCAATCGAGTCTCTTTCTGTATTGTAATGTGAAGCAATCAGATCCTGGATACCAATGAATGCCTAAAGTTTTTACAGACTCATCGCTTGCTAGTCGCAAAGGGAGTTGAACTTCTCTATAAGTTTCGGGAATCTTTGATAGTAGATCCGAGGAATTGCTGACCCATTTTCTCAAGTTAAACTTTCCTAAAGATAACAGATTGAGTAGTTCATCTTGTATCTTGAATGCTTCTTCCATTGTATCTGATCTTGTAAGAAGGTCATCAACATAGAATTCTCGCAATACTATCCTTGCACCTTCAGGATATTTGTCGGCTTCATCGAAGGCTAGCTGATTGAGCGTTATTATTGCGAGATATGGGGCTGGCGTGGTGCCAAAGGTTACGGTGGTTAATTTGTAATCTTGTATAGGCTCGTTGTGAATGTTTCTCCAAAATATTCTATGATAGTTTTGATCTGGAGCTTGAACTTTTATCATTCTATACATTTTTTCTATGTCAGCCGACATAGCGAATTTATACTTTCTCCATCTAAGGATGATGGAGAAGAGTTCAGACTGCAGTACTGGACCAGTATGCAGCTGTTCTTTTAGACTTTTTCCATTAGTCGTTTTTGCCGAAGCATCAAAGACGACGCGAACCTTTGTGGTGATGCTATCTTTGATAACAGCCTGGTGAGGAAGATAGTAGCTTTGTTCATTGCTTACTATCTTATTAGCCACTGTCATGGGACCTAGTGTCTTGTATTCATTGATACAAGCTTTGTATTCCTGATAGAGTTCAGGATTTCGTTCTAATTGCCGTTCTAGGCTATAGAGCCTACGTAATGCCATACCACGAGAGTCGCCTAGGCTAGGACTTTCTGCGAAGAAAGGCAGACGAACTTCGTAACGGCCATGTGCGTTACGAACATGAGTTTTTTGATAAAACTCCTCACAGTCTTGATCTGCTTTAGACAGCTTTCTTCCTAGATTAACTTCTTCAATTTCCCAAAACTGACGTACAAGTTTATCCAGTGAAGTGTCGTCGTCGTAATGAGCCTTTGCTGTTAATGCAGATGCTGTTAAGAATGTGGATGTGTTTTTTAGCTTTCCGAAAAGTATCCATCCGAGGGTACTGGCAGTTGGTGTTCCTGGAGGACCTTTCCGTAAACCTTCCAAAAGAATTTCGCTGTACACATCTGCTCTTAAAAGCAGGTCAATTTTTCCTGGTTTAAAGAAAAACGGATCGGCAAGTGGTAGCTGATGTAAATAACTCTATTCTTTGTTTGGAATGGTTGAAGGAGGTAAAATATCCGTGATTGTTTCCACTATCAGGGCAGTGACCGTAGTTGCCTTAGTTGTGGTTGAATAAGGATAAATGTTCAATGTAGTTTGTTTTTGAACATTTGTAGTTTCAGTTTTTCCCAGGCCAGTGATTTGAATTTCCACATTTGTAGTGGATGATTGCAGCTTACGTGCGGCGGCTTGGGTTACAAATGAAACTGTAGAGGCTGAATCTATCAAAGCTCTCAATACCAACATGTTTCCCGTTTTTGTAGGAACGTTTAATAGTGCTGTTGCAAGCAGAGCTTGTTTGGTACGTTTGTTTTTTGCGTGAAGCGTATGAAGAGTATTATTGGATGTGGAAGGTGAATTACAAGGTTGAACGTCTGATTGCTGCTCCCCTGGCTTGAATTGGGTCGAGACCCTAGGAGTGGCATTATTCCTGTGAAGTAAAGAATGATGCCTCCTTCCACATCGCTGACATGAAAACTTACTCGTACAAGTTTTCGTGTTGTGGCCTTTTGATAGGCAGTTATTACACAATTGATTTGATGTGACAATTTTGAATTTATTGTCTACATCAAGTTTTATGAATTTCGGACATTTAAATAGACGGTGCTGCTCTTTGCACAAGATATTTGTTTGGGTATATGACGTAAAATGGGTGAATGCTCTCGGGACTTGAGCATTTTTATTGTCTAGGGACGGTTTGGTACCGACTATGGCTTCTAAAATTCTAAATCTAGATTGTAAAAATATTTTTAAGGACTCGAAAGTGGGAAGTCCTTCTGTAGTATTGACCTCCTGTTTCCCATGCACGGTGTGTTTCTGCTGGTAAACATTGTACCACCATGTAGATGAGAATTGCATCCCATTGCTTAGTGGTGTGGGGAAACTTGCAATGCCTCGAGTTCGAAGATACATTCGGAAGACTTATCTAGCAAGGTTTTGGTAGCCTTGGCTGTATCGTGAGCTGCTTTAGGTAGATTAAAGAGGGCTTTTAATTGGGCATTTACCAAAACTCGTTTATTATCATACCCTTCAAGCAATATCTTCCATGCGCTGTCATAACTCGAGTTGGTCATAGGAAATTGACGCAACAAGTGCTCTGCTTCTCCAGATACACTTGATTTCAAATAATGCAATTTCTGCACCGGAGATAACGCAGAATTTGAAAGCACCAGGGAATTGAATAAATCGTGAAAAGGTCTCCAGGAATCATAAGAACCTGAGAATTTTGGGATTGTGATGCTCGGTAGTCTCAGAGACGATGACGTTTCATGTTCTGATTTTGAACTTGATTCAACCTTTGTTTCGAATGCATCTAACGCATCCCCAAGAATACCTCGAAAGGTAAAGTACAGATTTTCCATCTTCGAAAATTGATCGTGTGCGAAATAATCATACTTTTGAAGTTCAATATCTTCCAAGGCCTGCGTGGCTTGGATAATTGTATGGTGATCTTTCTTATAATCTAACCAAATTTCCCTTAGAGCGGTTAATCGCTCAGAAATAAGACCTTTCGTTCGTTTTTCTACATCAGTTTTGGTATAGTTCTTGAACGATTTTTCAAAGATTGTTGCCGTGGTAGCTTGGTTGCCCAAAAGTTTTTGAAGCGTAGACATAATGAAAAGATTGATAAAATAATACACAGACCTTATATCCGGCTCGAAGGACCATAAAATGTACTGCCCGTAGTTTGAAAGTACACGCAAATTTGAATTTAGTGAAGACTGCAATGAATGCACTGATAATTATGGATTAAGATCAGTGTTCTATTTCCTAACAACAAATCAACACTGCTCACCTTCTTTGACTTTCAAGAAACTATTGCACTTAGTTTTTAGAATCTCCCACTATTAAGATCAGATTATGTATAAAAAGGTTTCAGGAAAAAGGTTTCAGGTCAACGGTTCAAAAGTATGGGAGAACACACTTACAGGATTGTTAATAATAGATATATAAATAGATATTCAATATATATATAGGATTAATATAGATCAAAAGTTAGAATAATTTAACTTCAAAACATTGATTTATAATGTACGATTTTTAGAAATAGATATGTCGAGACAAAAGTCTGTAGATAAATTTGGGTGTGAGATTTTTGTATTAGACTAAAACACTTATTAGCACCAAGTTATAATAGGAGATCGTCAAAAAATGTAATAAAAGTAAATGTGTAAAATAGATGTGCACATGAAATGTAAAATATATATATGTGTATATAAGTCAAAATATAGTCAAATAGATATATGAATAAGTATTAAAATGTTACAAGTGGCTGGTACTCACCGATCTAAACTTGGCACTTAAGATGATTGACTTTAAGCTAATGTTAAGACCCTTTGTTTTAATCGTTGACTAGAACAATTCTTTATTTCTGTTAAGGGCAGAAATAAAGTGTTAATGTTAGTATGGATTATTTCAGTCAACTCCCGAAATAATATTCTTTAAGTCAGTCAACCCCCGGCTTAAAGTGTTATCTTAACTTCAGTCAACTCCCGAAGTAAGAAGTTTTATTTTAGTCAACTCCCAAAATAAAATGTGTATTAGTAATTATTATTTCAGTCAGCTCCCAAAATAATGTGATTTGTTAATAAGAATTCTATATCAGTCGATACCCGATATAAAATGTTAGTCCCTACCTATGTCAACTTATCCCAAACGATGCCAAGTGCAAAAAGAGATCGAGATCAGTCAGCTTGTCGTTTATATAGCCCTTGCTTGCACACGACACCACTGATAGAGTAGAAGCGGCGCATGATTACTAGAATTGGCAATGCAGCTGTGCTCTTACGGTACTAGCGATAAAATTTGCCTAGCAACGAACAAAATGCATAGCAACAAGAAATTTAGTGCAACACATGCTGTTGTGTTAAATAAATTATATTTGCAAAAATTTTATTTCGTATCACGTAGAGAAGAAATTCCCTTTCGATGGTACTTATAATGACGATAATGCTAGAGTTGCAAATTGATCTGCTTGATCTGATTGTATTTGTGCCATGCATTGTATGTTACATGAGAACACATGCTTTTGATAGATGTTGTACCTATTTTTGGGAAAATTGTAATTAGATTGAATATGTTTTCTTTTCAGAACTCAATTTCAGCATGGTATTGTTGTAATATGTTCCCTTTTCAGGAATTGTTTTTTGATAATAATTTTAATTTAATTTGCTCAATGAGGCTATACTTTTATGTTGTATTTGTTCAATATGCTATGAAGATGACAAATACATGGCTATGTTGGGTTGTGTACATGTTTTTTGCTTAAGAGAAATCAAATTAGATTTAATTTTACTAAGAATTTTCATGCTTTGTTTTCAGGATATTTTCTTTTCAGAAGTTATCGGTTAACATATATATTCGAAGCAATTTGGTTCGAACATCTAGGGTATAGAAAGGACCTCATTCAGACCGCTTAATGCGAAAATATTCCTAGTAATGTAGTAATACCCAGTCGAAGAAGACCCCTACCTAATTTCAATGCTAGATCCGCGCTTATGGTAGCTCACTGGCCCACAGTGCGAAACGGAAAATAATAATTATGAAAACATGTACACGAACTATTTTAATTGATTGATTTTTTAGATAACACTTGGTGGAATTGCCTTGATAGCATTTTTTCTCTAGTTCCACATTTTTTTTTTTTATTAATTATTCGTTTATTAAACAAACAAAACTGACGCGTTTCGCCCTCTTACGGTATCCGTAGAGCTACTGACTAAGTAAAGGATGCCCTAAGAAGGCGAAACGAATAATTAATAAAAATAAAAATTGTGGAACTAGTAACAAGTGTTTTTGGAAAAAAAGAGAACTTTTTTAATAGTGCCATCTCACAAATTAGATCCAGGTATATCAGCTAAAATTCTCTGTTAAATCGTTGGAAAAGGAGGGCACAACTGACTGTTTCTTGTAACGAACCTATTTTTATATTATCATAAACATTTTTATCCTTTCACACAATTCCATAAAAATTCACCTGTAGGGTGATTCTGTGGGTTTTGTCGAACTTGAATGTCAAGATAATCGACTTAATGAAATGAACATTTCTACTGATTTTTTCGCGTTTTTATTCAGCTCGGCAAGCCTTGCATGACGTAGAATGAACTGAAAATGACACTTCCCATTACAAATTCAAAATATTATTTCGAATTTAAGCACTTGAGGGAGGGTGCCGGTTTTGTAAAGGATAACTCAGCTTTAGATTCAGTTCATATATAAATTTTTAATCAATTACTTAACCTAGATATCACAATTCATTTACTTCAAACTTCAAATTCTAATGATAACTTAAAATCTATTAAAATTACTAATACTATTAAAATTCAACTAAAATTCAATTAAAATCCAACAACAACAATGATGACAATTTAAAAATCCAAAAAAAATTCAATATTAAAAAACAAAATCCAGCAACAATACTCCAAATTGAGTTTTTTCCCCAAAACGTTCTCTTTATTTCTGAAATCAACGAGAAGAGAATAGTTTTTAATTTATTGGAATTAAACTTCCACAAATCAAATATAGAGTAAAATTATCTGAGGGCGAGAGCAACGATGTAGCAGAATTAGACTTCGACTGCAACGTGCTGAAGCGTGTAAGCAGAATTACACTTCTGTTACAGCGAGTATTGAAACGCGTAGGCAGAAGTATAATACTTCTGCTACAACGTGCTGGGGTGTGTAAGCAGAATTAAACTTCTGTTACAGCGAATGTCAAAACGTATGCGCAGAACTATACTTCAATCGCAACGTCCTGGAGCGTGTAAGCAGAATTAAACTTCTGTCACACGATTGGGGAGCAAGTGTCAGATTTTGGGATTGCGGATTTTAATAGAATTAGACTTCTATATGAAGAATAGAGCAAAATTATGCTTTTGCTCCTAGGATGGGGTTCAGATTAGACTCTGATGGAGGATATTCTCAGATTAAACTCTGAAATTATAATATGCGGCGAAATTGGATGTTGGATATAAGTAGAATTATACTTCTACAATAATAGAATTAAACTTCTATATGAAGGAATAAACAAAATTATACTTTTGTTCAAAGGGTAGGAAACAGATTAGACTCTGGTGGAGGATGCTTTCTGATTAGACTCTGAAAACCGAATGGTGATTTTGCTGCGGCTCGCCGCCTTTTTATAGCCGCCGTGAACAGCTATGTGCCAGCTTCATAATATGTTGCCCTGGCAACGCTTGTTTCAATGGTCCAAATTTGATTGTGGCGACACCAGCTGTTTGACGTAATGTCATTAGATGACATTACAAAAATGTAAATATTCGGAGGGAAGTGGAACTTTGGGTAAGTTTAAGCTATTATTATTTATTTCACATATTATTAATGTATTTTCTATTTTATTTCAGCTCAAAAAATATGCTGAACACCTGTAGGCAGGATTTGGGATGGATTGAATTTGTTCAGGAGGAATCAGATAAGTTTCTTTCGATAAAATATGATACATTGATTCTTTGTGTTTCCCTTTTTTTGTATTTTTTTAGGAAAAAAGTTTTCATCGAGGGATGTAATTGATGTGCGGGATATGTATGTGAACTGAACATCCTCCACTCCCACAAAAAAAAAAAAAAAAATAAATAAAAATTATAAAATAAGAACTTACAGTGTCTTGTTTGAAAAAGTGAAGTCCTTCCCTTTTCTTTTTCATTTTAAGAGTTATTCCACCAGGGAGTTTGAAACGAAAAAAGATTTTATATTTTCGGATTGTATTCGATGGAATAGCTGATGATTCCAATAGCTGTTTGACGTCGGGGCTGGCTCGTATTGATTTTTTGATGTCTTCTGGGATTCCTGGTCTTAATGTCAGAGGTTCTGCGTTGGCTGATGGAACATCTTGGAATTGTATTGGAGGAATAATTGGTGGATCCATAAACTCGGTTGGAGGATCGATAATCATATCCTGAGATACCAAATTGTTTTTATTTGTTGATGCTATTTTGATAGCTGTTTGTGGATGTGATGTGCTTTTATAGGAATCTCTGCCAACTGATTCTATTTTGTTGATGGGCATTATCGGGCTCAGATCAGGCATACTTGGTGATATGGACTTGGTTGTATGATCGCTAATTGTCCGGGAAGTTTGACTGTGCTCGTGGATGATGAGATCTTTGTTTTTAATTTTGTAGAGTTAGTAGCCGTAGGTTTTCGTTGAGGATGCTCTGTCATTTTGCTCTTTTTGTTGGGAAGTATTTGAGAACTTGTTGACCGTTTGATACTATGATGTGGTTGTATTGTATTTTGTGCTGTAGAGCTGTGTTTGTTAGTGTTTGTGGTAATTGTTTGCTTTGAAGATGCTATGACATGCAGATATCTTGGCGGGCTTCGTCTTGTTACCGTGGGAAAACGTGGTCGAGTTGGAATATGAATCCCTGGACGGCTTTTCTTTGACAGTGGCCCAAACTTGAAGCGATCGTTTGACTTGGTTTTGATCTGAAGTTTCTTGATGTCTGGCGAAGCTGGCTTTGCTTCGAATGGTCTAAGTAGCTCTCTCACCGGCAGAACTTCGTGCGGTGGAGGTCGTACGATTGCGGACTGTAGTCTGCGTTTTTTGGTAGGAGTCGGAGGTAGTGGGCTTACTGCCTTGATTCTTTTAGGTGCTACCAACAGCTCTGGAGGAGTCGGTGCTAAGTCCATATCTACGGAATCCAGTGATTCTGAGTTGAAAATCTCTAATTGTTCCTCCATGGTAGATAAAATAAATAAAAAACCAAAGAATGAAATAATAACAAACGAAAAAAACTGAAACTAAACCGCACTTGATCTTCACTTGTCAACTTTCAAATTTGAAGTGATTTTTGCCGGATTGTGGATTTATTTATATTCAAATAAAACGGTAGTTTTTTGAACTTTTGTACTGCCACAGAGTGTTAGATATTGGGGGGATTTTGAATTACTGTTGAGAGATGTTGAAGGGAGAGGGCAGACCTTTGCGATAGGACGGGTGAGAGTTGCTTTCGGTGTTTTAATGGTAACTGCTCGCACTAAATCATTATGACCAGTATGAATTTCAATGATTCGTCCTATTGGCCATTTTCCTATGGGGATTTGGTCTTCTTTTATTAAAACGAGAGTTCCAATTTTTATATTTTCCTTTTCAGTATGCCATTTATGTCGTTGATGTAAAGTATGCAGATAATCTCTCGACCACTGCTTCCAAAAGGTGTAGGAGAGTGATTGAATGTGTTGCCATCTCATGAGAGGATGTTGGAGAGGTTTGAGTGGAGGAGGTTCACATGTAGTGAGGAGATGACGACCTGTTAGGAAGTGTCCGGGAGTGAGGATATTATAGTCAGTTGCATCATTGGACAGACAGGAAAGGTGTCGGGCATTTAAACATGCCTCAATTTGAACTAAGACTGTGTAGAGTTCTTCGTATGTGAGTTTTGTATCTTTAATAGTTTTGTAGAGATGGCGGTTGGTGGATTTTACACCAGCTTCCCATAGGCCTCCAAAGTGAGGTGCTGCAGGAGAGTTAAAGTGTCAAGTTATACCTTGGTTAGCAATTTCGTTAGCCAGATCGACTTCGATTGCTTTGATTGATTTTTCTAAATTTGACTGTAAAAGTCGATTGGCTCCAACGAAATTAGTACCTCGGTCAGAATAAACGTGTGAGCAGAGGCCTGTTCGTGCAACATATCGTTTGAGGGCGCTAGGAAGGCTGGTGTGGACAAATCAGAGACGAGCTCTATATGTATAGCCTTAGTGGCTAAGCAGACGAATAAGCAGATGTATGCTTTTGTTATCTTCGTTCCTCTTAGTGTTGATGTCTTCATATCAAGCGGGCCTACATAGTTTACCCCAGTGTGTTGGAAGGGTAAAGATATGTTGACTCTAGCTGAGGGTAGAGAACTCATTAACTGAGTATTAGGCCTTGCATTGAACCGAAAGCAATTAACACATTTGCGGATGCGATGCCTAATAGTATTACGGGCGTTTAGTAACCAATAGTGATTCCTTATAGTGCTTAATATTATTTGGGTTTCTCCATGTAATGTGTAATGGTGGATGTGATCTATAAGGATATTGGTTATATGATGGTTATTAGGGAGTATTATAGGATGTTTTAACTGAGATTTTGTAAGACGACCTCCAACTCGGAGAATGTTGGCAGAGTCGAGCTGGGGATTGAGGGATAGAAGTCGACTCTTTTTAGGAAGGGGAAGATTTTTTAGTAAGTGGGAGATTTCGTTGGGGAATGTAGTATTTTGGAGCAATTTAATTAGACATCGTTCCGCAATTTTTAATTCGTGTACTTATAGGAATTGAGTAGTCGGATGTAGTTTGCGTACACTATGTATGAATCGGAGACAGTAGGCGGTTATTCTTATCGTTTTTTGATATGATGAATATTTGTGAAGCAAAGGAATTTGTTCATCGATTGTAGTAGTGAGAACCTTTGATTTTCTTTTATACTCTAATTGAGTGTGCGCTTCTGGCGTTTGTTGAGGCCAGAATTGCTCATCTTGACATAACCAGCCTGGACCATTCCACCATATTGATGCTGTAGCTAAGCTATTTGGTGGAATTCCTCTAGATGCTATATCAGCTGCATTGATTTTGAAGGAACGTGTTTCCACATGGCTAGTGGAATGTTTTCATGTATTTCGGAGACACGGTTAACCACGAACGTTTTCCAGGTGGATGGGTGTTTTTGTAACCAAGCTAGAACTATATTAAAGTCTGTCCATGCTGTAATTTTAATTTTTTCAAGCTCTAAATCAGTGACAACTTGTTTAATAAGTCGGGAGCGCAGGACAGCACCACATAGCTTTAGTCGAGGTAGTGAGACTGGTTTGATGGGAGCTACTTTGGTTTTTGCTGTCATGATTTGTACTCTGGAGTTCTCATTACGATGTATTTTAAGATATAAAACTGCTGAGTAGGCATGATTGGAGGCATCGCAAAAACCATGTAGTTCCATCTCGCGTATGTTAGGCTGGTAGCCTAGCCAGCGTGGAATCTAAATATCCTGAATGGTAGGTAGTTGACCTTTGAAATGATTCCATTCTTTTAAAACTTCTGTGGATACAGAGTCATCCCAGTCGCATTTAGAGAGCCAGAGTTACTGAATTAAAATTTTGCCTGTAATAATGCATGGCGCTAACCAGCCTAGTGGGTCGAACAGAGACGACACTTCAGACAGTATTATTCGTTTGGTGTATGTGGTTTTTGGTTCGGGAGTGTTGACTTTGAAAGAGAAGAAATCTGTTGTTGGGTGCCAGCGAATGCCGAGAGTTTTTATCGATTCGTGTTCTGAAAATTCCAAATTCGTTTTTAACTGTCGATACTCTAATTGAATATTTTTTAGTAAGTCATGATGGTTGGCTGTCCATTTCCTTAGGTTGAATGTTCCTGAGGCTAGAGCTTCAATAAGTTCTTGTTGTAGTTGTTGTGCTTCGCTTAAGCTGCGTTCTCCCGAAACCAAGTCATCCACATAAAATCCCTAATGATGCTTTTTGCTCCGAGTGGATAACTGCTAGCTTCATCCTTTGCTAACTGCTGCAAAGTTTTAATGGCGAGATATGGTGCTGGTGCTGTGCCAAAGGTGACTGTAGTTAGGACGTAGTCTTTTATTTCTTCCGTTGGTGTATTTCTCCAGATTATTCTCTGATACTGTTGGTGTTTAGGTGTCATCTGAATCATCCTGTACATCTTCTCTATATCTGCAGTAAATGCAAATCTGTACAGTCGCCATCTCAATAAGGTTGTCCAAAGTGTTGGTTGGATTGTAGGTCCAATCAGTAATTGTTCATTCAATGATCTACCATTTGAGGTGCGTGCTGGTGAATTGAATACAATTCGAAGCTTAGTGGTAGTGCTCTCTTTAAACACTGCATAATGCGGTAAGTAATAGAATGGAGTGTTATCACATGATTTGTTTTCTAATAATAGTTGTGTCGGTGGACTAGGCTTCATGTGTCCAAGATGAGTGTACTCATCGATACAAGCTCTGTATAGTTTATACAATTCTGGATTGTTAGATAGTCTTTTCTCTAGCTGTAAGAAGTGTTTGACAGCCATGTCTCTAGACTGTCCGAGCTGTGGTGTATTACATACAGTCTTTGAAAGGTAGATTTACCTCATATTTTCCAGAGGGTAATCGTTTCGTTGTTTTATTATAGAAATCCTCGCATAATTGATCTTCTGGTGAAAATTTGGGTCTAATGGAGCATTCTTCTAGTTCCCAAAATTTTGTTAACTGACTATCTAAATCAGTATTTATAATGGTGTGGGTGGAGAGCATTGTCGTTGTCATGCTTTTTGTTTCTGGTACTGCTCCTATTAAGATCCAGCCAGGTTTTGTATTTTGGGCAGTAGGTGTATTGCAAGGTCCTCTTTTTGTGAGAATGGCGGCATAAATATCTGCTCCTAGAAGAATGTCTATTTCTCCTGGAATAGCGAATTTGGGATCTGCTAGCGGGAGATTGTCGATGTGTTTCAATTTTGAAACTTCGATAATTTGGGCTGGCAATAGGTCCGTGATCTTTTAATTACAAGCATGTTGCTTGTTATATTAAAATTGGAATGTAGCGAGTTAATTGTGACTGTGGCCTGTTTTAAGGCTATATTAGTGGGTGTCGTGCCAAGTCCAATTAATTCGTGGGTGGTAGGAGATCCTTTAAGTTGCAGTCCTTTAAAGGTTTTCTCGTTCATGAAGGACACTTGAGACCCAGAGTCTGTTAGTGCTCGGAATGCCATTGTGATTCCGGATGATGCGGTAATGTTTATCAGAGCCGTAGATAGAAGAGCTCGTTTCATATTTGACGTTAGAAAATTCTGAACTTGTTGTTCATCATTTCTACAGGCGGGTGTGGTTTGTTTGGCTTCCATGTTGGAATTTTGAGTGGACTGATTTAGTGGTTTTGAATAATTTTGCTCGTAGTGGAGCAGATTGTTATGATTTTTGTTACAATGATAACACTTTTTGTTGCTAGTGCAGCTAGTAGTTATATAGTTTGGTGATACGCAATTTTTGCATAAGTGCTTATTTATGACAACTTCGTGCCTTTGTCCGGTGGCCAAATTTCTAAATGTTGGGCAATGAAAAATTATATGGCTACCTTTGCAATAGCTGCAAGAGGTCTTTTTTGTAGGTGGGTGTGTTGGCGCTGCATTTTTAGTTTTGTTCAAGAGTCCATATGTGGGTTTGGGTGAGAATGGTTTTCTCTGTCTCATATTTGATGACGTACCCTTGTTTCCTATCATTTCAAGAGTTCGGAACCGAGACTCTAAGAATTTTGTTAATGTTTTTAATTTGGGTAATTCTGTGCTATCGTGGAGGCTCTGCTCCCATAACTGGTGTGTCTCTGAGTGTAACTTTTGTACAGTCAAATATATAATTATTGGATCCCAGTTATTTGTTTCTACTCCTAAGTTTTGTAATGCTAATAGTGCCTCAGTGATATTATCTAATAGTTTTTTGATACTTTCGGCGGTAGCATGATTTGTGGTTTGTAGAGACAGTAATTTTTTTAGTTGTACGTTGACTAGGACTCGCTTATTTGAGTAGCGTTCCTTTAAGAGCTGCCAAGCTGGTTTGTAGTTTGCGTCGCATACTTCATAATGTCTGAGTAGCTTTTCAGCTTCTCCAATTAGATTAGTTTTCAGAAAGTATAGCTTGTCAACGTCTCTCAAATTATTGTTGTTGTGAATAACTGAATTGAATAAATCGTGGAATGAAATCCACGTAGAATACTCTCCATTAAATGTGGGTAGCTTGATTCTAGGAAGCCTTTCATTGTTGCATGACATTGTGCTAGCAGAAGCTGTTTGAGGAGAAATACTTACAGATGGCGTTGGTGTTAATTTGTCGATATCTTCTTCCATGCTTGCTGCCTTTTCAATGTAGTATTCCTGAACCTCGCTAAATGTTTCTTTGGTGAAATATTCTAGTTGGAGGACTTGATTTTTTACTTTCCTTTGTATAGACCTATGTCGAGTTTGGAATTCTTTCCAATACTCGGCGAACGTTTGAAGGCGTTTTTCTGTCGATTTGACAGTTTTCTTTTTTCCATCTCTTTGATGCCTTCTAAATAAGTCTTCCATTAAATCTTTTACTTCTTTTTGGGACTGTACCAACTCTGACACAGAGTCAATGGTTTCGTCACCAACGTCAGATGAAATGGATTCGCCATCTTTCGACATTTTTAATCAAGAAGAATTCTAATGTTATATTTGACTGACTGAGTTATCCGGGTTTGAAGGACCAATGTGAGATCTAGTCTCGAGCGTAAGGGAGGGTGCCGGTTTTGTAAAGGATAACTCAGCTTTAGATTCATTTCAAATATAAATTTTTATTCAAGTACTTAACCTAGATATCACAATTCATTTACTTCAAACTTCAAATTCAACTTAAAATCTATTAAAATTACTAATACTATTAAAATTCAACTAAAATTCAATTAAAATCCAACAACAACAATGTTGATAATTTAAAAATCCAAAAAAATTCAACATTAAAAAACAAAATCCAGCAACAATACTCCAAATTGAGTTTTTTCCCCAAAACGTTCTCCTTATTTCTGAAATGAACGAGAAGAGAATAATTTTTAATTTATTGGAATTAAACTTCCACAAATCAAATATAGAGTAAAATTCTCTGAGGGCGAGAGCAACGATGTAGCAGAATGAGACTTCGACTGCAACGTGCTGAAGCGTGTAAGCAGAATTACACTTCTGTTACAGCGAGTATTGAAACGCGTAGGCAGAATTATACTTCTGCTACAACGTGATATCAATGTGAGATCTAGTCTCGAGCGTAAGGGAGGGTGCCGGTTTTTAAAGGATAACTCTGCTTTAGATTCAGTTCAAATATAAATTTTTATTCAAGTACTTAACCTAGATATCACAATTCATTTACTTCAAACTTCAAATTCTAATGATAACTTAAAATCTATTAAAATTACTAATACTATTAAAATTCAACTAAAATTCATTTAAAATCCAACAAAAACAATGATGACAATTTAAAAATCCAAAAAAAAATTCAACATTAAAAAACAAAATCCAGCAACAATACTCCAAATTGAGTTTTTTCCCCAAAACGTTCTCCTTATTTCTGAAATGAACGAGTAGAGAATAATTTTTAATTTATTGGAATTAAACTTCCACAAATCAAATATAGAGTAAAATTCTCTGAGGACGAGAGCAACGATGTAGCAGAATTAGACTTCGACTGCAACGTGCTGAAGCGTGTAAGCAGAATTACACTTCTGTTACAGCGAGTATTGAAACGCGTAGGCAGAATTATACTTCTGCTACAACGTGCTGGGGTGTGTAAGCAGAATTAAACTTCTGTTACAGCGAATGTTAAAACGTATGCGCAGAACTATACTTCAATCGCAACGTCCTGGAGCGTGTAAGCAGAATTAAACTTCTGTCACACGATTGGGGAGCAAGTGTCAGATTTTGGGAGTGCGGATTTTAATAGAATTAGACTTCTATATGAAGAATAGAGCAAAATTATGCTTTTGCTCCTAGGATGGGGTTCAGATTAGACTCTGATGGAGGATATTCTCAGATTAAACTCTGAAATTATAATATCCGGCGAAATTGGATGTTGGATATAGGTAGAATTATACTTCTACAATAATAGAATTAAACTTCTATATGAAGGAATAAACAAAATTATAATTTTGTTCAAAGGATAGGAAACATATTAGACTCTGGTGGAGGATGCTTTCATATTAGACTCTGAAAACCGAATGGTGATTTTGCTGCGGCTCGCCGCCTTTTTATAGCCGCCGTGAACAGCTATGTGCCAGCTTCATAATATGTTGCCCTGGCAACGCTTGTTTCAATGGTCCAAATTTGATTGTGGCGACACCAGCTGTTTGACGTAGTGTCATTAGATGACATTACAAAAATGTAAATATTCGGAGGGAAATGGAACTTTGGGTAAGTTTGAGCTATTTTTACTTATTTCACATATTATTAATTTTGTTCAAGAAAGAATTTTTGGGATTCTCCGGTATATAGCAAATGCTAAAAAATGTTCTAATTTGTTATTTCATCACAGAACTCATTAATTTTTGGTGATAAGTTTCAAGTCTTGGCTTGACTCATCAACAGGTCCCAAATAGCGAAATTGGGTGATTTGAAAAACAAATGAAAAAATGAAAAAAAGAAGAAAGAAATGAAAAGTTTGAGAAAAATAGAAAAAACAATTTTTTCATTTATGAAAAAAATGTAAAAAAATTTTTTTTTAAAGAAGCAGATTCATTCGAAGCGAATCGAACCTGTATACGCCACGCAGTGGGCTGAAAAGTAAAGAAGAAAAAGGAAGAAGAAGCGTTTCGTGTTAGCAGAAAACCTTCCAGTCATCGGTGCAGCTTGGTTTTCTGCCTGCTGCAGACACTTTTCTGCTGACACGAAACGCTTCTTCTTCCTTTTTCTTCTTTACTTTTCAGCCAACTGCGTGTCGTATACAGGTTCGATTCGCTTCGAATGAATCTGCTTCTTTAAAAAAAATTTTTTTACTTTTTTTTAATAAATAAGAAAATTGTTTTTTCTATTTTTCTCAAAACTTTTCATTTCTTTCTTCTTTTTTTCATTTTTTCACACATGGCGCCCATCAAATCCACGAGTTCGCTGGGTCATCCAAAACCCTTCTTCGCTGAGCTACAAAGGCTACGCGATAAGGGATGCGTAACAAGCAGTTGCCTAAACAAAGAAATTTAGAAGGTAACAGCAGAAATTTTTTAACATATGTAAAAGTTTCGCTTAATATAATTCATACACGAAAGTTGAATATAAAAAAAAAAAATTGAATATTTAAGCAAATCCCAACAAGACTCCCGCAAGCAACTCCACAAATAGTAAATGAAAATTTTTCGTTCTTAAAATGAAAGTTTTCCAATAAAGTGAAAGCATTTCGTTTACACACATTTTAGGATGTTTTAATTTTCATTCATTAGGGATTTTATTTGACGCATAAGCCAAAAACCAATCTGAAGTTCTTCATGTTACCGCATCAAAGTAATTTATATTGTAAATTAGAGTTACAAATTACTCTTACAAGTTCTGTGACGAAATTTATTTCTAGTAAATAACTTTTATGCAAGAATGAAAGAAAAGAAAATGTTATGAAGTAATAAATATTTATTAAAACTACAAGGAAATACAATAGTAATTCAGAAATATTTAAATCTAATTTTAATGGCAATACCCTTTGAGAGCTCTTTTACCTTTTTGGAATATATACAAGTACAAACTTATAAATTTTTCCCTGGTGACCATTTTAGCTCAGTTTTCGTGGTGCGGACTAAAGTAACAATCAACATGTCATAATGTACCTATACTTAGTTACAGCAAATATTCGTTCTAACTTTCGAGCGCTAATTAAATTGTGTAAGTAGACCATCGACTACTAATTATCACTCGTTCATCAAAGTATAGCATGAGTAGCACATTAATCACGAACATAGCGTATCCCGAATAATATACATACCCACACATACTCACATCAATGTTAAGCCTTTTATTTACAAATTGGTCATATTTGGCCAAAAAATGCAAATCGAATTTGCGTGAAATATTTTTAGCATTCGCGAACTATAGTGAAATAACTCAACTGTACTCACAACCCTGTGTTGCATCAACTCACTACTGCATAAATATTCGGCCGACAAAAGTTTCGCGTCACTAATTTCAATAATTTGGACGAATTTGCTAATTTACCGCATATCAATGATTTCCAACAATTTTCGTTCGCTCTATAATGATTTACAACATTTTCTGTTTTCGTGGCATATTTCGACACTTTCAGAAAATTTGAATTTAATTCGGCATTAATCGGTAATATTATAACAGACATAATGGAGATCCAGACTAATCCATCAAACGGCTCCATGATAGGATTCTCACACATCCGCCGAACATACGGCCAGGCAATTGTCAATAGCATGAAACAATATGCATATACTGTGGAAAAACAAGCAAAAAATACTTCTAGGCTCAAATACTTAATGAGGTGCAAACATGAGGGCACCGTCCCAAAATTCATCGCTGATAAAACAAAGGTCTTCACAAGCTTATACACTCGTGATAACCACAAGAAAATAGACAAATTTAGAAATGATTTTTTGACCAGGTATTTAAAGCTGGAAATAGACAATTACGAAATTTAGAAAAAGATGCAAAATTCCTGGACGGGCAAATTCAAACACATTTACCTAACACAACACATAACCACTTCAATCACACACAACAAAACAGATACAGCAATATCTCTCACACAGTGCATAATCGATTACAGGACAAATTTATCAGAGATCAGAACTTACAAATAAATATTAATGCACTAACACTTAGGATTGACAGATGTGTGAATCTTACAAACTGAATTATCCCGCCTGACGGCTCTATACTCTTGGCCTAGGCCCCCAATTTTCCATTAAAGTGACGCACAACACAAAACAAATCATAAATTAATCTCTGACATTGAAGACATAATTAGCTGCAATGATAATGAAGACTGGAAAAAATAACACAAGAAGCAACATCGCCCATACACTAACACGGAAATTCAAAAAGCCACCTCATTTTAGCATTAATGACCGCCGCATTAACAAAGCACTTAAAACCACCCGAAAATTTTACATGACAATAGTGATCTATTGATTATAAATAGCGATAAGGCAATAAGACAATCATTATTGAAAAAGAGCAATACCATAGCAAATTGCGGGAGCATCTCAATGACACAGATACGTATGAGTGCATGCAAAATATGGACAGAAACTTAGCAGACAGCTGACTAATAAAAATAATGAGATAGTGAAGGAGATGCACCAGAAGAAATACATGTGGAAAGCGTAGAGCCATATGTAAAAGCTCGCCTCGTCGTTTCTAATTTTTACTGGATTTTCTACCCAATTATGGTGGGTGTTGATTGAGATTTTATTGAAATACCAACCTAAAACCACTGTTTTTCCAGCCTTGACGGTCTTCTATAACTAGTAGTTCAAAGCTGCGACTAAATCTAAGAGTCTTGGTCATGGTGTCTGACAACTTAGAAGCTCTTGAGTCATTTGAAATTCTGCAAGAATTTTAATGACCGACTTGGACTCCAGGTTTTCTGAAGCTAACATTTATTACCCTAGCACTAAGAGCAGCGTCATTTTTAATTAAATAATGTAGAGGAGTTAAGTTCAAGTTCTTAAGCTGATGTGGGACAGGTCCTCATAGTAACTTGTTATTCCGAGGCATGCAAATCTTTCTAGTTTTTGTAACCTTAGTCTCTCCTGTTTTAGTCCATCAGACGACATCGTAATGGATAAGAATGGCCAATCGACAGTGGTATAGGACCAATAAATTATTTTTAGATTCAAACTCCATTCATTACCATACAGTCTTTGGCATGTACAGAAAGTGGCGTTCGTTCCGTACAAGAAAGGTGTCTTTGGATTAAATATCCTTCTCCTTTGCTTTGGATTATTGCTCATACCTTCTTTTTCTGATCAGCCAGAAACAGTGTTTGGACTCTTTCCATTAGGTCCGAGATCGTACCATCATCATGCTTGCCTCTTATTGTTATGACTACGTCATCAGCGAAACTTAGTACATCATATCTCGTGTTTGAAAGATTTTCCATGAGCTCGTGTATCACCATCGACCACAAAAGGGCCGAACCCCAGACTATGGGTAGCCCCTCTATGCACTAATTTTGATAGCTGCACTCCCTATGGAAGCCGTAATCTTTCGAGTTTTAAGCATGCCGCTTATCCGTTCGATTTTCTATTGAGGCAATCTCGTGGCAATTTATTATCGGTCGCTCCTTCGATTTCGAATTTCTCAAAGGAAACCATTTTAGAATACGGCGGGTAATCTAACAAAAAAAAATTGTTGCATTATTTAATTGTTAATTTTTTTTAGTATGAGATGGATGCTACGCTTGAAAGCCAATGAATATATGTGAAAAAAGTTTTCGTTGGGAAATCTGTTAGCATTGCGGCTGGCTTATGGGAAAAGGCACTTGTTTACTTCAATGTTTTATAGCTCTCAAACCACACATAGTACACAAAAAAAGGGGGTCGGGGGATCCCCGACAGAAGTAAAACATCAAGTGTTGTGTTATTTCACTCACTTTGTATTGAACTGAGAGAGTGAGAGATCAAATATCCACGTAGTAGTATTTTAAAGTTTACTTAAAAAGAGTTAAGCTAAAACTAAAGTAAATTTCTTTTTTAAAGAATTGGAAATTATTTAATATAAAAATAGGAAAAACCTTTTACTCAATTAAAATACATTTATAATTTGCATGTACAAATAAAAACAATTTTAAACTATATTTTTTTTTTAACAATTTAATAGACTTTTTCTTACAAAAACACTTATTACAAAATACTTTATAAAAGGAATATAATATAAAAGCACTCTGGGTTATTCATCATCACATTCAACTATTGATAGTGTTGATTCTTTACGTGTATTTTCTATAAAGTTACAATAGGTTTGTGGTAGGAATAGTAGGAAAACATTTTTATTGAATTAATATTATCAATAAATCTCGTGAATACTGCATCACTAGTTGTACCACCTCTAGTTGTAGCTTCATTAGGATCGTTAAGCTTAGTTAAATTAAATTTATCTTTTAAAAATTTCATTAAGGGTACGGAAGCATCTGTGGCGAAATTTGTGTTAAAATCTCCGCTCAACACAATTGAATTATAATAAACTCTGCCGAAACAGTTTCTGTAAATTACTAAGAAGGAATGAATGCATATTGCTTAACTAGCGTCTACTCTCATAGGGAAGGCCACATATTTTTCTTAGAAATTTACTGGAAATTTGTTTCATGGAAGACGAGAACGGGTGCTCGATACATTAACAATTTTTATGAGCGTAGACTCGTAGATGAGCAAAAAAGGAGGAGAGTATTGACGCCTCGAAGAGGGGGATGGCCAGGTTTTTGTCACTCGTTTCCCCTCTCGCGGCAGTTCACTGCCCAACATAAGAAGTTTACTTCAAAAAATTATTTAAACTATTTTAGCTAGATCTATTTTCTTTGAGTGCATATAATTATAATTTTACATAGGCCGTAAAAGAAATTCTTTGAGTTTGCGGCATTTTATAACAACCTACATAAATTCGCTGCAAACTATGGTTAATTTCAGTGCTTCTTTCACACATCTAAATTTCAATAAGCGGATGTAAACGTACGACTTCGAACATAAAAAAAATTAATATCAATATCTTTGTTTGAACACTCCGCAAACAATATATACTTTGTGTGTGCCAAATTTAATTTTCTTACTGTGGACAGAAGGTCCTATTTTGCTATTTTTCTTTACTAAACACCTAATATCAATAATCGAGGTAAAAAAGGAATTTTCTAGCGTATGACCATAGACAAACTAATAACATACAAGGCTGGAAACGTAGAACAAAAATATGCAACGCTTTTGTAGAATATAAAATTAACGATGCCTCGACTTGGCACTTGATGACGTGCCCCAAAGCACTGACATATAATAAGAATGGACTGAGCGTTCTAGCTTCAAAATGGCACAAATATTGGACAGGCTGTGAAAACCCTTTATTTCGTACAATTGCACACCGATTTATGATTAATTATAATTTGTCAACTGGAAGCACTAAAGATGTTATAAAATAGAATTGCATTAAATTAAAATTATTTAGGAAGTTAAACTTGTTTTAATTAATATAAAAAATTAATTTTTAATATTACTGAAAATGTGTTCCTCTGCGGATTTGACGTAAAACCTCCTTGAGTTTGTAAGAGATAGACAGACAATAAGCAATATATTTGTCTGAATTTTATGTCAATTAAATAAATTAAGAGATGCCAACATATGAACAATTTATGAGTTACAAAAGGCGTTAAAATTTGAAGTTTCAAAGGAGCTGTAATTTCCATTACATTAAATTTAAAGGTAACGATTTTGTTTATGTGCCCCAGCTACGTACAAAATTGAGCGTCTCTAAAATTAAGAAAAGGACAATAGTAAGCAAATAATAATATTAATAAATATATTGCGAGGAAAAAAAACTAAGATGAAAAAGTGCGTTATAAAAACTGTGTTAATAACAGTGAAAATGAAAACGAACAAATTGTATTTTTCAGGTATGTTTTGATATTTTCCCGATTTATTTAAATAACTTCTTAAATATAAAAAATTAAATGATCCCTTCCAATTATATTCATATAATTAAGTGATGTGAAACCTTAGATTTAAGTATTGATCAGGTTTTAAGAGATAAAGAACGATTTATATATGCTTTACATTTTGATGATTGCGATATCAACAGGGGCCGGATTCACTAACTCGGAGAGTTTGGGAGTTTGGGAGATGAGAATTTTCGTTTTCCCCCCGGTTAAAAACTCCCTAACTCTCCATTCGACATTCTTTATCATATATCATATATCTGGAGTTAAAGAAAATGTGAGAAGTATCGAAAAATTGAAAGACGGATAACTCTGTGTGGGAGGGTCGTAAAGCATTGCGGTTTTTTCCAACGGATTTAGAGTCTAGAGTACAAAATTGTAGGTGAACAATTTCTGAGGGTGGGGTTGTGGGATGAGGGGGGGGGTCGTACCACCCCCCATTGGTGGTTGTCCAAAATACGTCATGTTTGGTATCAAATTAAAGAGGGAGAAACGGGTAATCTAGTGGCGCGTAGTTTTTTTGTTGATCATTTTAACTTCATAACTGACTTTTTACCGCCGAAAGACGTATTTTTTGCGCGTGGGTCATATACACCCCAGTTCCTACATTTTGCATATATTTCTTCGTTCTTTGTTTCACATCCATTAGTGCTCTGTTGTGAACATTTTTCTCATAGAAAGTGAATTTCCACGACTTACCGGTTCTTCATAATAATGAGTTGAGTTTTTGTACCAGAAAAACGGCCATTTTTTCATCTTAAGAAGGACTGATTTACTTCTTTTACAGTTATCTCCAAAACTGTTTACCGGAGTCAAAAACTAATTAAATATCTAATTAGGGGACAAAATGTAGATGCGATTTCATCCTACATACAAGCTTTAATGTGCATATTTAAAATTTTTATATCATCTCGTCTGTAGTGAATGACGACCAAATTGACCAATTACAATTTTATCGGGTACCTTGAAACACAAAATTCCTTATTTCTCTGTAAGTATTGCAAGGATTTCCATAATTTGTTTTTGTAAACATAGCCAGGATATGCAGTGAATCCATAAATCATTCGAAAATCCTAGGTACATTGATACCTTCACAAAGGACAATAAGCAGCCAATACTGTCAGGTGAGAAATATTTTTCTTACTTTTCCACAGCCGAGAGTTTTGCCGAGTTGAATAGAGAGCTTGGTAAATCTCAATACAAATTCTACGAGTTACAGAATTCCGAGTGGAGAGTTAAGTGGCAAAAGAACTCTCCTCTCCAAAACTCCACAACTCTCCGAGTTCGTGAATCCGGCCCCAGAAGTACGTTTAAAACTTGTATAAAACGAAATTGTAGTCCAATGGGATAGAATTAAAAAAATTATAATGTTCTAAGCGCTTACTGCTTTTTGTGATCATTTTTATATAAAGTAGCACAGAACAACTTTTTCGTGTATTTAAAATTAGGTTTAGTGGATATATTAACTGAAGAGCTATTTACAGAAACACAGGTTAAACAGAAACTCTTTCGCCAACATCATTATTTTTGTATGTAAACTACTGTTCCAGATATCCACAGCTAACACCTTTCAGTGGAAATAATTTCATTCATTCATACCTTTATTTTATTTTTTAAAGACCGTACCTAAGTCAATGCACGTACGGACATGCGAAAATCAAAATAACTTTTAATAATATGCGTAGGTGTCAAATCCAGTATGTCCAGTTTACTCAACCATAATTATTTCTATGCTTTACAAACAGAATGACAAACTTAGCATACCCTAGTGGTTTCATCTAGGGTATAACAAGTCAAATTAACCCCGATATGGTCTATCTTTCTATCCTGTTATGTATGAAAAACTATAGAGTGTAGCATACCCCTTGTGGGATTTTATAGTCAGTCAAAGATATACATATTATCGGTATGGACACCTGAAAATAGAACAAAATCAATACAAATTTTTTGAATTTTAACAGCATTGAGTTAAAGACTGTTTTGTATATTGTTGCTGTTTAAATTCATGGAGTTTTGTTTAATTATTCAATCATCTCTATAGTTTTTTTGTACACACTCAACATTTCTGATCGAATCGAGTTCCCTTATACGGTAAAACCACAATATGCATTTGATTGGCAAATAATATGGCTAATATCCTTAAGGTGCAAAACAAGATTATAACCTTCTCATTGCAATTTGTGAACCTTAATTCTTCTGTAACCTTATTCTAACTGGAAGCTGCTTCTGAAAGTACCTACAAATTAATGGAGTAAAGATAAAAAACACAACAATACAAATTCTTTATTAAATATTAGTGCTTTAAAAAAACCGTTAGTTCATAGATTGGCTTAGTTAAATTTGATTTTAGTAAGTAATTTATGTTTTTACTTGCTAGCAAATGCTTAACATACATCTACCTTTTTTTGAAGATAGCATTTTTGAATTTTTGAAATTTACATAGGATAAAGATAGTATTATTGAAGATTTGGAACACCGTACAGCCACTGGACTATACTCCGATTTTGATTCGTATGATAATCATAAGGAGTTGGATGTAGCAAGTCAAAATAATAGGCTTGAGAGCATTGAATTAACCGAAGATTATTTGGAATCGGATTTTGCATTTGAGGCAGATTTGGATATGCATAATATGCATATCAATCTTATGGAGTTTGATGAAGCACCTCAATCAAATAGGTTTGAGAGTAATAATTTAATAGAAGAATATTTGGAATCGGATTTTTCCTTTGAGGCAGAAATTAGTGACCTCAATAATATTGCTGGGAACAAGAATGTACATATTATGTACAAAAAATATAAAAACGCAATAAATAAAAAGAACAATCAAATAAGGAATTTAAAAAAAGATCTGCCGAAAATTATTAAAGATTACTAATATAAACAGTTTGTTGAAAATCCTGAAAGATAAAAGTTATATAAATGATAGGATATCTAATAGTCTGGAAAAAAGGAAATACCAAATTCAGTCTTCAACCAATTGATATCAGGAAAGAAATGCAAGTATTCCAGAAATTTACAAATATTTGCCAAAACAGTGCACTTCTATTCACCAAAAGAATATAACTATATAAGACATACGTTCAACAAATCATTGCCACATCCAGCTACAATAAGAAAATGGTACTCTAACGTCAATTGTGAGCCCGATTTTATAAAACAAAGTTTCAATTCATTGGAAGTTAAAGCTCGATTAACAAAATACGAGGATATGTTGATTTTGGCTTAAATAATTAGGCAAATGTTGAGGATGAAGCCACGGAGGCTTACGTATTTATGGTAGTGTCTATAAATGCCCACTGGAAAATTCCTATCGCCAACTTTTTCACCCATAATTTAGACGGAAATTAGCGAGCTACAAGCTGTAGGTGTGGGAATTGTATGTTTGACCTGTGATGGCCCACCTTCTAATACAGCAATGCTGCGAATCTTAGGAAGTTATATTAATCTTCCAAATCCAGCACCTCATTTCACAACAGCTGAACGGCCGCATGATAGAATATGTACAATGCTGGACGCCTGTCATTGTCTAAAACTTCTAAGGAATAATTTTGCCTCGAAAAAGGTATTTCATTCGGAAACAAGAGCAGTTAAATGGACTTACATAGAAAAGTTGTACAAGCTGCAGGAAAAAGAAAATATGAAATTTGCTAACAAGCTCTACAAGCTCTATAGAGTGGAAAAAAACATAATGAAAGTTAAATATGCAGCTCAAACGCTAAGTGCAAGTGTAGCTGATTCAATTGAATTTTACAATGTACATTTGAAACTACCAAAATTCGCAGGTAGTGAAGCTACTGCAGAGTTTATTCGAAAAGTTGACATTGCCTTTGATCTTCACAAGGTTCTAAAGCTCCAATAAATGAAAGAAATTGTTCGGATCGAATAAAAGAAATTGTGTCAATACAAAGCTATATTCTAGAATTGAAAAATGAACAGGGCACCAATATTCACAAAACCAATATATCTACCGGATTCCAAGTATTGTGCTATGGTTTAGAAATATTGAAACTTGCGTATGAAGAACTTTGTATTACAAAAACACGCTCTTAAATATATACGTTCATACAAGTTCAGCCAAGATCACTTGGAATTGTTTTTCTGTGATATAAGCAGATCTGTATGCAATAATAATCCCAGTGTACGACAGTTTATTGCAGCATTTAAGGCTTATTAACACATGCACAGATTAAATGCTCTGGAGGAAATGTTGAGGAATGGGACTCTTGCAGTATTCTAAATATTTCATCGAACTCTGTTACAGTAAGAAGAGACATGTATATATGGTTTTAGACTACTCAGATGATTTGCACCTGAGAGATGTCTCGACATTTTAAGATGATTTAAGCAGCAAAGATGCGGAGAACTTAATCGACGTCTTTTGCAATAGTCTCTCCGATTTTCAAGTAAATGTCGGGGATATATACGAGGTTATGTTGTGAAGATGGTTAATAGAATAGTTAAGTGTTATGAATGCAAGAAAGCATTACTGGGAGAAAACACAGGAGCGGCAATCACTTGATTTTTCAAAAAACTCGTGGAGCACGGCGGATGTCACGTACATCTGCTTACAAACGGAAAATATATTAAGAGAATACATAGAGTTAACTGACATAAAGAACCTTACGGAGAAAGTTTCACTCAGTGTATTAAGGAGTATACACAATAGAAATTTATGCCAAACTTCTGAGATCATATTAAGGATTTGGAAGCAGATAATAATCTCATTTATAAGCTCACGATCAGTGATCTACGCATATTTGAAAATAAAGATTTCACATATAATTAAAAAAGAAAAATTTGGAAAAGAATTATTTGATTAGAAATCAACTTTCTCGATACATTATATTTAGAAATGAATAGACCCTTTCCAAGGGCTAAAGAGTGTTGGAACCAGCATGGAACTGAATAACGGCTGGAGAGATATAAATTTGATAAATTTTAATCATATCTTCATAAGTTGGAAGGGAATTAAATGAATGAGAGGAGAAGGGTGTATAATTACAGAAAATAAGGAATTAGTGAAGGAAAGAAGTGAAAAAGAATCAATGGAAGGAAGGATTAGGCAAAAAAAATTAAAAGGAACAAAGCACCAATCAAGGAATGAATAAACAGAGGAAACATTTGAAGAACTGGAGAAAGGATTACATGAACGGAAAACGGAGGTCAGTTATAAGCATACGGATGTAACACACTATGTAACAAAACTAGAGGAAGGAAGAATCAAGGAAGTGATTGCACAAAGAAAGAACTAGAGGAAGGAACGAAGGCTACATTCGCCTATTGTAGCCTTCGTTCCGGGAACGATAGATACAATAAGGGAATGCAACGAAGGATACAATAAAGGAAGGCAACGAAGAATACAATAAGGGAAGGTAAGGAAGGATACAATAGGGAAAGGGAGCGAAGAATACAAGTGGAGAAGGGAACGAATGCAATAGGGGAAGGGAAAGCAGGATACAATAGGAGAAGGGAAAGGGATAAAATAAAGGAAGGGAACAAGAGATACAGGAATGGAACGAAGGATACTATAGGGGAAGGGAACGAAGAATACAATAGGGAAAGGGAACGAAGAATACAATAGGGAAAGGGAACGAAGAATATAAAAGGGAAAGGTAGCGAAAGATACAAGAGAAGGGAACGGATGCAATAGGAGAAGGGAACAAAGGATACAACAGGAGAAGGGAACGGATACAATAGAAGAAGGCAACGTAGAATAAAATAGAGGAAGGAAACGAATGAAAGGAAGCATAAAATTGAGGAAGGAAACGACGGATACAACAGAGGAAGGAAACATCAATAAATTAAAATATGGAAAAAAGTTTATGTAAGTGATTGAGAGAAAGAAGGCCAGATTATATGAAGGCAGATTTAATTGAAAATTGCTTTTTTTAGAATATTTTATTAGATGAATTAATTTTATATTTTTTTAGTTTCAGATGGGTCCAAAAGGATGTGGATGCGATTACATAGTCTCCCCCATCCAAGCGCCATCCTTCCCTTCCCATGGTTTATACGAACAAGGCTCTGGCGATACGTTGACACTGAAGACAGGACATGTGGGCTCCGAACCACATAAATATATAACTCATATCGTAACATCCCAGTCGCTTTTTTTAAGAAACTTCTCATTGGTTACAGAATAACTCAATCATTGGTAGGTGACCAATGGGCCTCGATTCCAACCCCATAATATCGCAAGAGAATGTGTTATCATTACACATAGCACAGCTTTCATTAATTGTTATCAAAAGAAACTTTGCAAATTATATTATATATAGTGGTGGAATAAAACACCAATGGTAACGATATTCTATTGACAACAGATGACTTACTATAAAACTGGCGCGGCAAGACCACAACACAAAAATTCGTAACACCGTACAAACCATTGTCGTTCTAAACAAGTAAAAAAGCTAGAATTTCTTTAAGATCAATTCTTATGATACCCTAGATGAATGCCCGTACGAAATTGCTTATTGTCATCCTTCTGTGCAAGTTTGATTTATGAAGTGGTTTTTCGCATATATTTCTAGACCGGTTTGTCGGACAGAAAAAATGATTATAACCAATTTTATAGGATTTCGTATTCTGAAGAAGTTTTTGGTACAATAAAAATGTCTTGGACTGATCGTTTTCACAGAATACGTAAAAAACCTAATTTTTTATATGGCAACAAGAAGAAGGAGTTGCCCGACTTACACCATTTATTTGCTAGTACATTTAAAACTCCATGAGTCAAATTTCAGCTCCCTATATCGATGCGTTCTCAGACAGTGTGCAAATATATAGCGGAAAACGAAAGTTTTTTTATACCAACCCCACGAAGGAGTTGCCCGATTTGTCTCATTTTCGAACTAAATTTTACTTTTTTTTTAAAGTCCTTGTACAAAATTTCAGCTCTCTAAGTATACGCGTTTTTGAGTTATCGTGCGCACAGAGGGACGGACGGATGGACATGCAAAAATCAAATTAACTTTTAATATTATGCGTGGGTATCCAATCTATTTTGCTCTACCATCATTATTTCGAGGTGTTACAAACGGAATGACAAACTTAGTATAGCTTATAGATTTCTTCTAAGGTATAAAAATAATAACATGTGCACACTTCAAGCATAACCTCGACCTAAAATAATACACAGGATTACTCACATAATAAGAATGGACTGAACGTTTTTGCTTCAAAAATGGCATAAATTTTGAACAGGCTGTGGAAACGCTAATTTTCATACAATTATACAACAATTCATAATTTATTGTTATTTGTCCACTAGAAATACTAAAGATGTTATGAAATAGTATTGCATTAAACAAATATTGCTTAGGAAGTTAAACTTATTTTAATTAGCACAAGAATTAATTTTTAATATTAATGAAAAATATGTAGCTTTGCAGATTTTATGTCAAACGTTATAGAGCTTGAGAGTTATAGACGTACAATAAGCAATATATTTGTCGGAATTCTTACGTCAATACAACCATACTGTTTCCAAAATTGGTACATTTTGAGCTTAAGAAACAGATTTTACCCAAAATTTGTGCCATTTTTGACAATAGGTGTTTGCGCAGTGTCTTGGTTCCTGGATGGAACCACCAAAAAATGTTTACGCAGTATCTTGGTTCCTGGATGGAACCACCAAAAGGTTTAATACGCAGAAAATAGTTCCTGGAACTATGAAAAATGTGATGTAGGGAAATGTTGCACCATACGCTTGTATAATAAGCTGATGTAAAATTCCCTTATTATTTAATAATACTGTGATTCCAGCACGTGTGTAACAGAACACTTGCCGTAAATCGGTCACAAGCCACATGTGATGATGTTGTCCTTGATGGATTATGTTAGTGTAGCGGTATATTAAAATCAGAACGAGCATAAATAGATTTACATTTCGATTTAATTAAAATTCCATTTGCAGTTCACTTAAGCACTATAATTAGATCTAAGCACTTATCTATATCACAATTCGAGAAATTTCTTGATATCTATGATAATGAGCTAGTAATAAAATTATAACTTATGACAAATTGCCGGCAAGAACAAAGAACACTTCGAATGTATATTTCAATTTCAGCTTGATTCAAATTGGGAAGTGTACAAATAACAGTCTTGAAGTTGCTCTGTGCTGTACGTAAAGTACGACTAAACTATTATTACTCAACTATGATTAATTACAAGAAAATTGAATTTAATTACTATATTTAATATTATTCAAAAAGAGGTTTAAAAAAAAAACTATCACCACTTTTTATTTTACATGCAAAAATCATATGCCAGTCGCCTTCCCTGGCTTTTTGGTGAGTTAAGTACTGTGCATGGGGTTTTAATTTATTAATTCGTTTTCTTTTCTTTTCAGCTTGTTCGGGGCTGAACAATAGGAATTAGATAGGCTCATACCATTCTTATTAGATGTCAGTGCACAGGACACAAACGGATCCAATCGAAGTGTTTGCAAAATAAGGAGCATGCCATTCAATCTTGTCGACAATATAATAATGGTCGAAAACAAAACAACCAACATCTCAACCAAAAACCCGGAACTAGTTCCTCGAATCAAGTTACAAGCTGTAATAACAAGCCAGAATTCTAATGCTTAAGCCAGTACAGAAAGAAAAAAAATTACATTAGTTTATAGCCAACCTAGTATTATAAATTATACTGATGGAGCATCCAGCAAACATGTCGTCACACTACGCACTAGATCTAGTTTAATTAGCTGTTAGAATCCAGATGGCCTCCATGCCGTATTGTCATAGGATTATATAACTATGGTTTTCAATAAAGAACTTTTTGAAATTGAATTTGGTTTTACCTCCCCTAACCTGGCAATATTAAATAATAAACTTTCTTATATACAAAAAAAATCATTGGATTCATGCAAGAAGCTGACTGAAGTGACTACTGGAGCCAAATTTTCAATTAACAAATCCCCGTCTGCGAAGTTTCTATCCAAACCACAGTAACCAACATAACAAGGTAACTACTACTTGCCAGAAACTGTCAAACTGTCAAGTAACAAAGTTGTAGTGGTCTGTGAAATTTACTAAAATTAAATTTTTTAATGCGAATTAGATTGTGGAAACTGTTTTAAAGTAATCACGGGACCATCTGTTACACCAATCTTATAAAGTTACATCAAGCCTTGTCGGCAGTTCGCTTTACTTACTGAAACTTTATTTCTTGCTGAGTAAGGACGCCTTGTGACGCCATTTTGAAATCGACTTAATTTCACGATAGTTTGATTTAACTTCGAAATACGTCCGACACGATCGAATATTTACGGAAAAATACCAACGAAAAACTAAGGCTGGAAATAGTTCAGCTTTGGAAATTCGAGGGACCGGCCCTCTGTAAGACCGATTAATTGCGCTTCGCTACACATGTTGCTGAGGCTTCGGCTGCCACCACGGACACTTAACTCAATCATTCCTAAGAAGATTTAAGTTCGGCCCGGGACAAGAACCTGGAGCCAGCCTGCAATAACACCACCCAGCATATAACCTAGTCTGAGACCACGAGACTCTTCTGGACACAAATCCCAGTGCACCAAACTGGAGTTTGTGGGGAAATCCGCAACCTCGCTAATAACAATAATCTATTAAAATTAAAACTAAAACGTTTACCTAAACTGTTAGATTAGAGTTAAGATTGCGAATTGGCAAATTGGTAAGTTAAGCTGTTGCCGATATTATTTATATTACAACCAAACATTGCTGACATTGATTTATTAAATTGAATTGAAATTAAATTAAAATCAAAGCTTAAGGTAAATTTTAAACTGACTTAAATTAAATTAGATTAAACCTAGAACTATAACTAACTAAATCCGAAACGATTTGAGTTAAAAATTTAAAAATATTGAAATTTAGAGTTTAAGGTTAGAAGTCTGAAAACAGCAAAATGAATAATAACTATTACCTATGGTATATTTGGAATTATTATGACCAAACCAGCATCAGACATTTAAATTAGATATTTGATAACCGATCTGAGTTAAATCTTTGAACTTGAAAGTTGTAAATTGGAAAATCGAACTCTTGTCCATATTACATCCGATATTAATATAACTCAATTAACAAAAGACATTGAAATTGAAATTAGACACTAGAAGTAAAACTAGTTAGGATTAAACTGATATAAGTCTAACTGGTGGTACAATCAAATAATTAATGTCTCGTATTCCACGGAAACAAAAGTAATTTTGTTTAAATACAATATAATCCTCAAAGCATTTTGCATGGCTCTTGATAGTAGCTTGGGAATCTTATTGGAAATTAGCAAACATATTACTCAGGGTCAATTTAAAATCAGGATTGAGCAGGAATATAATTTATGATATAATTTACAATTTACCCATTTTACACCTTACTGCGTAGGACTAACACGTCCGGGCGAGGGTGCCACTTATTGGCACAGATATCGTAAAGCTGGTATATCCTTCAGCGGGTAAGCTATTGTCACAGTCAGTATATAGAGATCGGTTCAATGCTCCTGGATATTACTTTGTCACATGCTCATGTTGCATTGCTTTAGTCAACTGGACTTAATATCAGCATACCAGCTCCTGTCTCAGCCTGCGATACCTATGTAAAGTTATCATGCCTATAGTATCAACGCGATCGAAGAGTGCTGAGAAATACTTGAGTGCCGCTATCGACCAAAACAACAAAAAAATAAGCAAAGAAACAAAAAATAACAAATCAAACAGTGGAACTGTATCAGCCAAGGCTGCATCCATGGGTATAGCCAGATCAGTCTCTTTGACCAACGTCAGCATAGCCACCCCCCCGGGAAAAAGTACTATAAAGGCCTCAACCAAACCAGAACCCAAGGCTCCATATAAGATTAAAGCCAGGTCAGAATCGCTGAACGAAATCAGTAAGCCCCCCCCCCCCCTCCATTTAAGCGTACCGAAAAATCTTCATCCAAGCCGGCTCTTATCACCAGCTCTGCTCAAGCTCCCTCTCCACCCAAAACAAGTGTAACTACATATCCAATTGACGACCGGAAAAACACATCTGCGCGGCCTGTGCTCTCACTGAACCCAGAAAGCGCAGTGACGAGATAACGGTAATTTGGATTTCCTGGTATGCTTGCGATTTATGGTTCCATCTGGGCTGCGTGAACATCTCAGTGGTGAATTACTTGACAGTCTGCATAGACAAGAGTGTTGACTGGGTGTGCAAAGCATGCATCGCGACACCCAAGTCCCATTGCAACGGCGAACTTGTGTCTTACTCAGTTGCTGGCAAGCAAACCCAAGTCAAACCTTTTGTCCCAGTACAGACCTCTTTGATAGGGATCAACACTGAGATCGACGATCTCACCACTGGCTTAAATTCAATCCTCCTGGAACTTAGTTCTCTTAGCAAAGAACTAGACCACATCAAACGTCAATCTATCACCAAAATCAGTAAAGACATCGAAATCCTCAAATCCTATTAGAGGACGAGTACCAAGAAGCGCACGCTCATAGTCAGCAATATTCCTGAAGCCAGATTCGGCTCCAAGAATATCTGCTCCTTGCCTTGTGTTCGAGTGTGAGACTTCACGCAAATTTTTCAAGCACAGTGGAGAAGGCGGAGTCCTTCAATCGTCCCCTCTCTTCACTTCAGACCCAACCCAGGAAACCCAAACGCTTTATTCGGTTTTATAAAGAAGAGATTTGTACTATCTTCTTCCACGCTTACACCAAGCAGCTCTGTACCAAACCTATTACACGCAACTCAGTCATCGCGGACAGATCGGATGTTAGAATTTCTGTCAATGAGGACCCGGACACTGAAGAAGTAGCACTGCCTCACCTTGCCGCTGAAATTGAAAAAGGCGAATGTGGTTTTGCGTCTTTCCGCCAAGCATAGGGAAACCTGTATCTGCAGGCAGTCTCCCACCATTGCCGCTGACTATATATATGAGTGCTTCACATGAACTCTCGGGCAAAAGTTGCTTACGTTATCCTCTGAATACAACTCGTCTATCCAGGTTGTCCGATGCATCATCTGGTACCAACTCGCGAGTCACTCCCAATTTTCTCCCCCCCCCCAATAACCTCAGTAGTTACGCTATGTTCATAATGGCTCACTTTTTCCATACAAAAAGTGCAAGGTAGATTCCCAAACTTTTTTGGGAGTTCTGGATCACTGAGGGTTCTGTGGAGGCGGGAGGGGAGGGGATGGGGGGGCTGAAGTCGTTTTTGTACTGGAAATGTGACATCATCTTGAAGTTTTCTTTAGGAGGATACTACAACAACCAATGTAGGTAGGTATGTTGACTTGGATATGTCCGTCTTCAGGCCGATACGTCACCGACCCTGAGGTCATTGACTTTTGACCCTTGACCTTTGACCCCTGACGTCATTGACCCCCCCCCACACACAGACACAGACACGCACACGCACACACACACACGCGCACACGCACACACACACACACCACACACACACACACACACACACACACACACACACACACACACACACACACACACACAGAGAGAGAGAGAGAGAGAGAGAGAGAGAGAGAGAGGAGAGAGAGAGAGAGAGAGAGAGAGAGAGAGAGAGAGAGAGAGAGAGAGAGAGAGAGACGCACGCACACACACACGCACACACACACACACGCACACACGCACACACCCACTCACACACACACACACTCACTCACACACACTCACACACACACACACACACACACACACACACACACACACACACACACACACACACACACACACCACACACACACACACACACACACACACACACACACACACACACACACACACACACACAACATACACACACACACACACACACACACACACACACACACACTACGTCATACTAAAAGATTTTCTACCAGGCGATATTCAGTACCATGTTATTAAATTAACAACAACAACTAACGTAGGTAGATATGATGACTTAGGTATGAAATTGCCTAATTTTTGATCTTCAGGTGTAATGCTTCTAGTTTTAATCATTGCATAAACAATTCGTACAGCCGAATAATGTAAACAAATTCGCAGTCGAATAATGTAAACAAAATTCTCACTGAGCCGAGAAAGTAAACAAATTTATGAAAGATTCTCAATAGCTGAAAAAAAAACAACAACTGATATGTTGTCTTAGATGAGTAGCTATAATTGAAAATTTCTTTTGATGAAAAAAAAAAACAACTGCGGATGAAAAAGCCCTGAGTGATCAGGATATCTAAAAATAGATCACGGCTGCTTGTAAGATGTAGTGGAAATTAAAGCCTCGGTGGACAGGTGGCTGGTAATTTGATACCGCCAAGTAAAGTAAACGATGGTTTTTTGCATCTAGGAGTGTGTATTGAAAAGTCATAAGTTTTATGAAAAATTGTTTTTTACTTATTCGCCTCATTAAATCTTAAATTATAAACTTTTTCTCTGTGCTTCATATCCAAAATTGGTAACAATATATCTGAAGTTCTACTAATCCTAGCGTGGAAGCGAAAGCGATCCAGAGCATATGTCTCCCATGGTCCTTTTCTGGGTTCATAATCAATCATATAAACTTGCGGAGCAGCAGTACTAAACTTGACCTTCATTATCACGACTAATTAAAAAAACTATTTTCACATTATTCCCTTTTTATTATTCAACTGTTATAATAAATAATTGGATACAGTTTAATATCATTCTGAATAAATTCAATTTTATATGATCGCTCGATTGGCCCTCTGTTAATCACCGAGAAATCTCCCTGGGCATTTATTTTACTCAAAGTATCGTCCGAAATTGCGTTGTATTGTGAAGGAAGAAATAGTTGATAATTCTCCATAAACAGAACCACACGAGCTCCAAATGTAGTTGTACACCTTCTCGCTCCACGAATCTTGTACTCTTTAACCAACTCCATTTGGCAGGTCTTCAGGGACGGTTGGTACTGCTCCAACTTCTTTAGTTCATCCATTGCGTTTGGCATTATTATTATTTTCTCCTTGCTTCTGAATGAAACTGATAGTGAATCTGATTCAGCTCCTTAATTTATAGGCAATCTCCCAAAACAAGTTTTATCCTGTTGTAACCAATCCGAATAAAGTAAACAATGCGTCATCCTCATGTAATTTGTTATCACCCCACTTCCTGTTAACAAATTCGCATTTAAGCTGAATGAGTCATGCACACCTGTGTAAACAAATTTAAGCGAATGAGCCATCCTCACGTAATTTGATATCACTTCACTTCCTGTAAACAAATTCTCTGAAAGAGTTATGCACACCTGTGTAAACAAATTCAATCGAATGAGTCATCCTCATGTAATTTGATATCACCGCTGTAAACAAATTCGCTGAATAAGTTATGCACACCTGTGTAAACAAATTTAATCGAATGAGCCATCCTCACGTAATTTGATACCACTTCACTTCCTGTAAACAAATTCGTATAAAAGCGCAAGCAAACCGCTAGGAGCCATCATTCAAATTCAGTAAGTCTCAGTGTTAGTTTAAAATATAAAAAACTTAAAAATGTCTTCGGTGTTAGTAAATAAAAGTTTTTCAATAATTGAAAATTTGCGAAAAGATGTGATGGAGTGTTTAAAAAATTCAGTGAATAAAGACAATATTGTTCAAAAGTGCAATAGAAACATGCATAAATTTCAAGTTGCATTTCGGAAGTGCAATAAGAGTGCTAGGAAACGACATTTCGAGAGCTGTATCGAGCAAATTAAAACATTGAGAGCACTATTGAGAACTCCCCGTCGAGGTGGCGGAATTTCTCGCGTAAGAAGAAGTGATTTTGTAAAGTGAGAGGAAATAAAGACAGCGTTCGCAGACAGAATTCGACAAGGTGTTATTGCAAATTTAAAACATATCGATCCGAAGCTATTTATGCAAGACGCTACCAAATTATTTACGCGTCGTGTTAAAAACACCTTAAAAGATTATTTTAATATTAAAGTTTCTACAACGTTTTTCGGTGAATTTGTTAAAGAAACTGGTGACAATGAAATTATAAAAGACATTAAATACTTCCAAGCGAGAACTCCTCCAATTAGTGCAGATGATAACTTAGAGGAGTGGCTTAAATCAAACATTTTGGAACCAATACATACTCAGCTGGAAGAATTCCAGGAAAAAGACAGTGGCTGGGCACTGCACTCAATAATACATCTAGCAGTACACATCAACAAGTTTGAACAGCTCCGAGGATCTTCGTATATACCTCTACCACAAGAGATTGCATCAAAGAAAGCTTGCATTAATTTGAAAAATAATGATGAAGCATGCTTCGCATGGGCCGTCACTTCAGCTCTATATCCTGCAACTACCAACTCTGATAGGACCTCATCATATCCACATTATTCAACTGTACTTAATTTAAATGGGATAACATTTGCTATGACACTTAAGCAAATTACGCAATTTGAAGACCAGAACGATTTATCAATAAATGTATTCATCCTAGAGAAAGAGCGTTTCTTCACCACAGTTCCAGTCAGACTTACGAAACACAGGATGGAGCGACATGTTAATCTCTTAATGCTGCAAGATGACTATGACCATGCTGATGATCATATGGACGATGATGATGATCGCAGATATCATTTCTGCTGGATTAAAGATCTTTCCCGACTCATATCGAAGCAAACTTCGAAAAATCATGCTAACAGGCAAATATGCGACAGATACTTGCTCTACTTTTACTGTGAAGAAAAATTAGCGTCACACACTCCTGAATGCGAGATAAAAACGATTGCAGAATTATGTTTCCCTCAGAGGAAAAGAAATGGCTGGAATATAAGAATTATAACCATAAGAATCCAGTCCCGTTTTGTGTGTATGCAGATCTTGAGTCAATGTTGAAGCCGCCGATTCAGGGATATGATCAAAATACACAGCGAATCCAGGAGATTTGAAGTTCATAGCATAGGATTCTATTTCACTGCAAACATGATGCTAAGCTCTCATATTACAGAGCATATCGAGGCAAGAATTGCCAACAATGGTTTGCATTTGAATTGCAAAAAATTGCATCCATAGCTGTAGCAGGAAAAGCTGAACATCAGGCCCAATGCAGCCCCTGACTAAAGAGGAACGGCGTTCACATATGGAAAATACTTGCTGCCATATATGTGAAAAAAACGTTTGCAGCTGATGAGGAACGAGTTCGGGATCATTGCCACTTAGCAGGAAATATCGAGGACCAGCGCATAATGCATGCAATCTCATGTATCAAGTTTGCTCCATAGTTCCAGTAATTTTTCATAATTTATCCGTATATGATGCCCACTTCATTATTAAGGATATAGCTACATCTTTCCCAGGAAAAGTTGATCTCTTACCAATAAACAAGGAAAGATATATCTCGTTCGTTCACCAAGCACATGGAAGGCAGCCACATAAAATTCAGATTCATCGATTCCTTCCGTTTTATGGCTGAATCTTTAGATAAGCTATCATCATTGCTGCCAATGGATAAATTAAACACTACAAGATCAGTATTGCCAACACAGGAAGCGTTCTACAATAAACTGACTGACAGTGCTATATCTCCTGAGGACTACAATCATGCTGAAGAGGTCTGGCAAAAATTTGAAATACAAACACTTGGTGAATATTCAGATCTATACCTTAAGACTGATGTTCTCCTATTGGCCGATGTGTTTGAGAACTTTCGAGAAGTGTGCATGAAGACATACAATTTAGATCCAGCACATTATTACACAATGCCAGGCCTAACATGGGATGCTATGCTAAAATACACTAATGTGAAACTAGAGCTGATAACCGACGTAGATATACTGCTATTCATAGAGAGAGGCATTGGAGGTGGTATAAGTCAATGTTCGAACAGATATAGTAAAGCAAATAATAAATATATGGATGATTTTAAGCCTGAGGAGAATGAGAAGTACTTGATGTATTATGATGTGAATAACCTTTATGGATGGCCATGTCACAACATTTACCAACTGGAGGATTCAAATGGGTTGATGCTCCCCAATATCGACGTTTTCGAAATTCCTGATGATTCACCAATTGGATACATATTCGTGGTCGACTTGGATTATCCTCAACATCTGCATGATAAGCATAAGGACTTACCGTTTTGGCTCTGAGCATGCAGCACCACCTGGAGCAAAATTAGAAAAGCTTTTGACAACATTATACCCTAAATCTAAATATGTTATACACTACCGAAGTTTGAAGCAATGCTTATCACATGGCCTCATCCTGAAAAAAGTGCACCAGGTTCTTCAATTCAACCAATCAGCTTGGCTTAAACCATATATTGACTTAAATACTACCAAACGGATGCAGGCTACAAGCGATCATGAGAAGGACAGCTTTAAGAAGATGAATAATGCAGCTTTTGGTAAGACCATGGAAAATGTGCGCAAATATAGCGATATCAAGCCCTGCGTAAAGTGGGAAGGTCGCTATGGTGCAAAAGCTCGGATTGCGGCACCCAACTTCCACAGTGCAACGATATTTGATGAGAATTTAGTTGCTGTGGAATTAAGCCGACTCAAAAACTTTTTCAATAAGCCTCTCTATATTGGAATGGCAGTTTTGGAAATTTCAAAGCTATGCCTCTATGATTTCCACTACAGTTTTATGCAGCGTCAATTTGGAGATAAATGTAAAGTCATGTATACAGATACAGATTCTCTAATATATGAACTTGAAGAGAAAAATGCATATGAGTTCATGGCTGAAAATATACACAAATTTGATACAAGTGATTACCCAGAAGATAACCAGTTCGATTTACCGCTCATGAATAAAAAGATTCCTGGTCTAATGAAGGATGAGCTGAATGGGAAAATCATGAGCGAATTTGTTGGCTTGCGCTCAAAAATGTACAGTCTGCGTATAAACGATGGTAAAACTGTAAAGATGGCAAAAGGAGTAAAGGCTAATGTAGTCCAGAGGCATATCAATTTCGAAGACTACGTTGAATGTTTGAATAACAAGCGAGTATTAACTGCTAATCAGAGCTCCATACGATCGCATAACCATAATGTCTACACGATCAGCCAAAAGAAGATTGCATTGAGTCCATATGATAACAAGCGGTATATTATGAGTGGGACAATGGATACTCTACCATGGGGACATTACTCTATTCACTCAGAACAGCAAGGAGCAGACGCAGAAAATATATAATCTAAGGCTAGTCTAAGATATGTATTGTAAATAAAAATTGTATTATAGCTAAAATACCATTTAATGAAATAGTTTGTTTTAATTGTAGGTATTATAGTTTAAGATATACATTATTGTAAAATAAAGAAAGTATTATTACAGTTATAGGGAAACCGATTAAAGGAATTGAATGATACACTAAGAATTAAATGTTAATGTTTTTCAATTTATAATAAATCAATAATGATATTTTATATATGGTATTCTTTTTATTCAATTTCCCTACTAAGTCCAGAGCTCCCGAATAATATTTGCCCACTACAGCGAGCTCCTAATCGGGCGGTTGAGCGTTTTACCCAGAATGTTTTAAACGGCTTGAGAAAAACATTTACACGTGGGCTCGACCTTGACCCCTGTCATCACCTTTGAAACCGGAAGGGGCGTCTGACCCTTGACCTTCATCCGGAAGTGTATTATATATAAGTGTATAATCCAGAACGTCACAGGGAACTCCGACTTGGTTGATGATGGGGATTCCGTCTGTCGATCAGACCAGTTTGAAAAGCCGTTTATCTGTTATCTAGCCAGTTTAAAAGCTTTAAGCTGTTATCAGTGCTGTTTGAAAAGCTGTTAAGCTGTTATCTGACCTGTTTGAAAAGCTGTTAACCTGTTATCAGACCTGTTCGAAAAGCTGTTAAGCTGTTATCAGACCCTGTTTGAAAAGCTGTTAAGCTGTTATCAGACCTGTTCGAAAAGCTGTTAAGTTGTTATCTGGCCTGTTTAAAAGCTGTTAAGCTGTTATCAGACCTGTTCGAAAAGCTGTTTTAACTGTTATCTGACCTGTTTAAAAGCTGTTAAGCTGTTATCAGAGCTGTTAAGCTGTTATGCGACCTGTTTGGAAAGCTGTTAAGCTGTTATCAGACCTGTTCGAAAAAGCTGTTAAGCTGTTATCAGACCCTGTTCTAAAAGCTGTTTAGCTGTTATCTGACCTGTTTAAAAGCTGTTAAGCAGTTATCAGACCTGTTTTGAAAAGCTGTATGGAATCCCCTCTGATGTGCTTGATTATACACTTATATATAATACACTTCCGGATGAAGGTCAAGGGTCAGACGCCCTTCCGGTTTCAAAGGTGATGACAGGGGTCAAGGTCGAGCCCACGTGTAAATGTTTTTCTCAAGCCGTTAAAACATTCTGGGTAAAACGCTCAACCGCCCGATTAGGAGCTCGCTGTAGTGGGCAAAAATTATTCGGGAGCTCTGGACTTAGTAGGGAAATTGAATAAAAAGAATACCATATATAAAATATCATTATTGATTTATTATAAATTGAAAAACATTAACATTTAATTCTTAGTGTATCATTCAATTCCTTTAATCGGTTTCCCTATAACTGTAATAATACTTTCTTTATTTTACAATAATATATATCTTAAACTATAATACCTACAATTAAAACAAACTATTTCATTAAATGGTATTTTACATATAATACAATTTTTATTTACAATACATATCTTAGACTAGCCTTAGATTATATGTTTTCTGCGTCTGCTCCTTGCTGTTCTGTGTGAATAGAGTAATGTCCCCATGGTAGAGTATCCATTGTCCCACTCATAATATACCGCTTGCTATCATATGGACTCAATGCAATCTTCTTTTGGCTGATCGTGTAGACATTATGGTTATGCGATCGTATGGAGCTCTGATTAGCAGTTAATACTCGCTTGTTATTCAAACATTCAACGTAGTCTTCGAAATTGATATGCCTCTGGACTACATTAGCCTTTACTCCTTTTGCCTTCTTTACAGTTTTACCATCGTTTATAAGACTGTACATTTTTGAGCGCAAGCCAACAAATTCGCTCATGATTTTCCCATTCAGCTCATCCTTCATTAGACCAGGAATCTTTTTATTCATGAGCGGTAAATCGAACTGGTTATCTTCTGGGTAATCACTTGTATCAAATTTGTTTATATTTTCAGCCATGAACTCATATGCATTTTTCTCTTCAAGTTCATATATTAGAGAATCTGTATCTGTATACAAGACTTTACATTTATCTCCAAATTGACGCTGCATAAAACTGTAATGGAAATCGTAGAAGCACATCTTTGAAATTTCCATAACTGCCATTCCAATATAGAGTGGCTTATTGAATAAGATTTTTAGTCGCCTTAATTCCACAGCAACTAAATTCTCATCAAATATCGTTGCACTGTGGAAGTTGGGTGCCGCAATCCGAGCTTTTGCACCATAGCGACCTTCCCACTTTACGCAGGGCTTGATATCGCTATATTTGCGCACATTTTCCATGGTCTTACCAAAAGCTGCATTATTCATCTTCTTAAAGCTGTCCTTCCCATGATCGCTTGTAGCCTGCATCCGTTTGGTAGTATTTAAGTCAATATATGGTTTAAGCCAAGCTGATTGGTTGAATTGAAGAACCCGGTGCACTTTTTTCAGGATGAGGCCATGTGATAAGCATTGCTTCAAACTTCGGTAGTGTATAACATATTTAGTTTTAGGGTGTAATGTTGTCAAAAGCTTTTCTAATTTTGCTCCAGGTGGTGCTGCATGCTTAGAGCAAAACGGTAAGTCCTTATGCTTATCATGCAGATGTTGAGGATAGTCCAAGTCGACTTCGAATATGTATCCAATTGGTGAATCATCAGGAATTTCGAAAGCGTCGATATTGGGGGCATCAACCCATTTGAATCCTTCAGTTGGGAAATGTAGTGACATGGCCCATCCATAAAGGTTATTCACATCATAATACATCAAGTATTTCTCATTCTCCTCAGGCTTAAAATCATCCATATATTTATTATTTGCTTTACTATATCTGTTCGAACATTGACTTATACCACCTCGAATGCCTCTCTCTATGAAAAGCAGTATATCTACGTCGGTTATCAGCTCTAGTTTCACATTAGTGTATTTTAGCATAGCATCCCATGTTAGGCCTGGCATGGTGTAATAATGTGCTGGATCTAAATTGTATGTCTTCATGCACACTTCTCGAAAGTTCTCAAACACATCGGCCAATAGGAGAACATCAGTCTTAAGGTATAGATCTGAATATTCACCAAGTGTTTGTATTTCAAATTTTTGCCAGACCTCTTCAGCATGATTGTAGTCCTCAGGAGATATAACACTGTCAGTCAGTTTATTGTAGAACGCTTCCTGTGTTGGCAAGTTCCGGAAATCTAATTTATCCCAGTCATCAATAAAATCATATGGGAAGACACTTTTGCGTATAAGAAGTTTAATAGTGTCTTCATCCAATCCCTGCCATACTGATCTTGTAGTGTTTAATTTATCCAGTGGCAGCAATGATGATAACTTATCTAAAGATTCAGCCATAAAACGGAAGGAATCGATGAATCTGAGTTTTATGTGGCTGCCTTCCATGTGCTTGGTGAACAAGATATATCTTTCCTTGTTTATTGGTAAGAGATCAAGTTTTCCTGGGAAAGATGTAGCTATATCCTTAATAATGAAGTGGGCATCATATCCGGATAAATTATGAAAAATTACTGGAACTATGGAGCAAACTTGATACATGAGATTGCATGCATTATGCGCTGGTCCTCGATATTTTCCTGTTAAGTGGCAATAATCCCGAACTCGTTCCTCATCAGCTGCAAACGTTTTTTCACATATATGGCAGCAAGTATTTTCCATATGTGAACGCCGTTCCTCTTTAGTCAGGGGCTGCATTGGCCTGATGTTCAGCTTTTCCTGTACAGCTATGGATGCAATTTTTTGCAATTCTAATGCAAACCATTGTTGGCAATTCTTGCCTCGATATGCTCTGTAATATGACAGCTTAGCATCATATTTCCCTGAATCGGCTTCAGTATTGACTCAAGATCTGCATACACACAAAACGGGACTGGATTCTTATGGTTATAATTCTTATATTCCAGCCATTTCTTTTCCTCTGAGGGAACCATAATTCTGCAATCGGTTTTATTCTCGCATTCAGGAGTGTGTGACGCTAATTTTTCTTTACAGTAAAAGTAGAGCAAGCATCTGTCACATATGTGCCTTTTAGCATGATTTTTCGAAGTTTGCTTCGATATGAGTCGGGAAAGATCTTTAATCCAGCAGAAATGATATCTGCGATCATCAACATCGTCCATATGATCATCAGCATGGTCATAGTCATCTTGCAGCATTAAGAGATTAACATGTCGCTCCATCCTGTGTTTCGTAAGTCTGACTGGAACTGTGGTGAAGAAACGCTCTTTCTCTAGGATGAATACATTTATTGATAAATCATTCTGGTCTTCAAATTGCGTAATTTGCTTAAGTGTCATAGCAAATGTTATCCCATTTAAATTAAGTACAGTTGAATAATGTGGATATGATGAGGTCCTATCAGAGTTGGTAGTTGCAGGATATAGCGCTGAAGTGACGGCCCATGCGAAGCATGCTTCATCATTATTTTTCAAATTAATGCAAGCTTTCTTTGATGCAATCTCTTGTGGTAGAGGTATATACGAAGATCCTCGGAGCTGTTCAATCTTGTTGATGTGTACTGCTAGATGTATTATTGAGTGCAGTGCCCAGCCACTGTCTTTTTCCTGGAATTCTTCCAGCTGAGTGTGTATTGGATCCAAAATATTTGATTTAAGCCACTCCTCTAAGTTATGATCTGCACTAATTGGAGCAGTTCTCGCTTGGAAGTATTTAATGTCTTTTATAATTTCATTGTCACCAGTTTCTTTAACAAATTCACCGCAAAA